>JAEQBH010001416.1:0-131562 GCA_016808115.1 Tetrastigma voinierianum | reverse complement strand
CCTCCTCTCTTGTTTGTCCGTTCGATGCATAATAGCATCGACTTTGCTTCCATAGCATTCATCTTGCTCGACTCCATGATCCCTTTTCTCTGCTTTGCTCCCTTTTGAAAACTTCGGAAGAGTTTTCATATTGCATTGCCAGGTCACTCTGTATCAAATCTTTAGCCTCCTCAACCTTTTGCACTTGAATGCTCCCGGTATGACATCAATGATTCCATAGATATATCATTCGAGCATGATACCTGAGTCCATTTGGGTCTTGGATCAATTCCATAAATAGGGCATCTTCTGACAACCGTTGAATCTTTCCGGGGCCACGTATAGGCTCTCATCTTCCCCCTGGCGAGAAAAAGCAGTGATTTCCCTCCTCCTTTCTAAGGTGAGTGATGGGGGGAAAGAATATGCCTAAATAGCCTCTACCGGCTCCCCTCCCAGTGTCAGCAGACCATATGGTAAAGATTCATACCATGTAGCTCTTTGTATCTCTCGAAAATGGGAATAGATGTAACTTGATAACCTGCGGTCTCACCCCATTGAAGCAAGCTGTGTTTGCCATCTGAGAAATCTCCCCGGTGCTCATTAGGATCTTGATTAAGGATGACCCGATGGCGGTAATTCTTTGCGCCCATTGTAATTAGTCTTTAGTTTTAGTTGAAGTTGTTATCGATAGCGGTGTCCCGATTGCGAGTATTCATCACGAATGATAGGCTTCAAAAATTCCTCCATGGTATCGGTGATTAGAGGTCTTAGGTACAGCGTCCTGTGGCCCTCAGTTTGATCCACATCTTTCGTACGCCTGCATGGTGGTGTTTTCTACTTTCCTTGCCTTTCTCGAGCTGCGAGTGTTTTCTACAATTGAGAATCTGGTGGGAATCGGATCGGTTTTACTGCTTCCTATGCATCAAAGTTTTAACCAAAACACACTCTCCCATTAATAGGATTAGTCAAAAGCAACAAATATATTCAATGTGGTTTTGTTTGTAGGTTAGTGGTGAAATAAACCCTTTGCTTGAAAACTATTTTGTTCTTTTTTTCTTTAAATGTCGAAACTAGTATTTCCTTCTTTCATCTGAATATTGATCATCAATTCTTTGATCCCAAACAACGGCGCTAAACTTGTTGTCTAGACCAAAACACACATCTACAAATTTATAACCACTATTACCAAAACACTTGAACAAATGTATATACTATTTGGACTATTAACTAATCCCGGCATAAGTGTCATACAGCTTGTTGGCTGTCTACTATATAGACAAAAAAATTCTCCTCCCGAGCAAATCATTTTCAAGATTTTATTTTTGCTTCATATCACGCAAGTGCAATTAATAGTAATAAATTGGATATAAGTCGAATGCTCCGATCCCACGAGATCTGATAATTCATCGGCTTCACCCCATTACTCGAAGATCCATACTATTTGTTATGGATGGCATTATGATTAAGCTTTGAACATGAAATATGCGGTTGTGAACAAAAGTGAATCAATTATTAAATTGGAAATTTAAGAAGAAAGAAAATAATAAAATGATTAAAAATAAATGGAAATTGGATGTTTTAACTTTTGGAAGAACATCGACGATATAATTGAAATATCAATTCTGTAGATAACTCTAATATAAATGATTGTGTATTTGATTTAAAATTAAAATCGGCGTTTAAGCGGTGCATTGTAGTTTCTCCACCTCCCACCTTACATTATCTAATTTTACTGATTCTCTAGATTACGGAATGAGATAACTACTTTTGATTATCAATTTAACATCAATTATTTTTCTTTTGCAATACTTCATACCATTTAATTTATCAAACCTTAACTCCAGTTGTAGTCAAACAGATATACGACTTCTGATTACTCTTAGTCAAATTAAAATAGATCTGTCCTCTCATGATTAGATCTTTCATTCTTGAGGTTAGTTGACCGGGTGGGGTGAACTCTGTATTTAGATTGTTATAAATCGTTGACTCATTCTTGAATTTCAAGTGAGAGAGGATTTATCTAGAGTAAACTGCGAGCTAAATTGAATACAAATAAGCGAGTTAATATGCATGAAAATGTTCCAAAACTCGGGAATGCCTTCTGTGTACTTCAGAGAGCCTCCTTGAAATCGGAGACGGTGAGACAAGTCTTAAGCGGGTGTAGAATAACGTGTTCTGGTCAGAAATAAAACTATAACCGATAAATAGAATTCGAAGTGAAAATCGCAGCTGTGACTACTACGAGAAAGATTAATTCGACCATAACCTTTTCTCGATGGAAGTGGGTTCTAAATTCTTGAATTACACATTCTGATTTTCCTCTGATCATGAGCATTTGCAATTGGAAAGCTGGAAAATTCGAATTCAAATTTATGCGGATCTCAATTATCGGGTAGTAATTTGAATAGAATGATTATTACATTTAACCCCGACTCGAAAGTAAAATATCGATTCCAGAAAAGCGAAACTAGAGCGATAAATCTGCTCCTAAATCTCTAACTATCAACATTGAAAATAAAAGAAAGAAAGAAAAAGAAAACTAAAGGAAAATAAAATGAGCCTTATTCTGCGGACCTCGTCTGTATCATGTAGAAATTTAGCCGTTTCATCTGTGGAATTATTTGCGATATTTATAAAGGGTTTCAGTTGGGCCACAATTAATCTGATTTTGTAGTTCCAAAGTTAGTTGGCCCATGTTCTTTTATTCATATCGGCGGTGATCTTTGTCGCGACTCGATTGAAGTTAGGCGTTTGTTGCGATGTTATCAGTGATCACTGATTCCTTTGTTTCTCTGAAGGCATCTTATGTATGACGATCGATGTCGCGACATCTGACTTAATTCATTAGTTTAAAGGGTTGCTTCTGTATGTGACATCAATCTCTGTATCGCTGACGTCATTTCATTTCTTCTTCAATTGGTATTTCGATGTCGACATCAATCGCTTTTATATCGTGACATCATTTGATCCTTGCATGCTTCGATCTGTAGCCGCGTATCTTTGCGGTTGCTCTTGATGCCAGCGACGCTCGTCCTTTAATCCGCGACATCAGCTGGTTTCTGCAGTTTGAATTGGATTTGCCCGATGTCGTGACATCAATATCTTGTGTGACATCAGCTAAAGTCTTGACATGTGACGTTCGCGATGCCAGCGACCTCGATCTCTTAATCGCGACGCTATCGACCACATCCTTAGGTTTTGGTGTTGCTTTGATTATTATGTTCGGGTCTTACGTAAGCGACAGCGCATTCCGGTTAAATCATTTTCATTCTTTAAAACTGTCGCTAGCGGCGATTCATGTTAGCGACCGCCATCTCGCGTTACGTGCTCCAGCGTTAACCAGCGACATCCGCGATGTTTGCCATGACATCATTCTCTTAAGTTTAATCCTGTTTGCTTATCCTGTGATCCACATCGCGACTGCATCAATTCCTTCGTTCTCGATGCTCCATGACCTCATAACTGACATGCCGCGTAGCGCAACATTAGTCAACGATTGTTTTCATTTACGCTCTTCCCACTTCTTGCATTCTTTTATTCCACCATTTCTTTTCCTTGCATTTTCTTCTTCTTTTCTTAACCACACTTGAATAACAAGAATTTGGTAGGTTCTTCGTATTTTACGCATCTTAATTGGCTTCTTTTTACATTAAGGTAAACGGAAAAATGGACTAAAATAGATGACTTTTAGCTCTTCGATTCTGAACATAAGGTGGTTTTATATAGCATCTGAAGATGTGTGAAATGCAAAAATACACAAAATATATAGATTCTGATAGGAAAAATGGGAATTACACAAGCGAAGTCGTTTGGATCCAAAATCAAGGGGACAAATTTTATTGCTCACGTGATTTAACATCATAAATTTATTATGATAAGCGAAAGTCGCTATCATGAGGTATGGGCATAAGCGAAAATTTGATTTACACTATGCGGTAACTTAAGCTATGATAGCGAATTTTCGCTTATCATAGCGAAAATATAACCATGTGAAATTTTGCTAGGATTATGAAAATTTTAGTATACTCGCCTTGAAATTCATTGTTCATCTTCGTCGACTCTTTGTTCCATTGCCTCCTTTGACACCTGCATCTGTTATTTTCTTCCATTTTACGCACTTCTTTCTTAACAGTCTCGATCTATGATGTTGAGTTTGACTCGAATTCTTCATGTTTGGATCGACTCAATATTGTTGGCATGAATAGCTCAAAAAAACAGCAAAATTTACCACAAAATGCAATCAGTAGAATAGTAGGGACCTTGATGTGTAAATCGGGTTAATTATAATGATTAGTATACAAAAAGCACTCAAAACCTATAATAAATAGGGTTGAAATAGCCTTTTTTGGGCACAATCACTGACTACGCATTTGCTAGTCCTTATGATGAAAGAAGAAAAGAAAGAAAGAGCATCTGAAGCGAATCATGAAATAATATTAACAAAAATTATATTTTAAAGGTTATGATGGTAATGCTGACCCTAAGTAGGAATCAAATGGTACATTACAATAACTATCATGAGAGAATGAATACATACAAAATTGAGTATTAAATGAGCCTCCTTCTTGGTAGATCAATAGAACTTCACAAATCTTAGTGTTTATTTTATCGACTCTCATGATAAGTGATAAAGCTTGCACTCTCCCCAGCCTAGCTACTACCACGACCCTAGCATGCTAACCAACCTAAATGGGTGGACATGATTGATGCCCACGGTAGGGTGGCGGAATCAACAAAAATTTGTTCCATGTTCCTCTCTGCCCGGTAATTGACCCCTCTTTGCTGACGTGTGATCTGAGGTCGAGCAACGGGATGGGTTTAAATCCCACGAATGACTCATGATGTTTGAAAATGGTGAGCTTTTGGAGTTGATTTTAAGAATTTGGTTAAAGCGGTGGGAGTTGTTTGTTTCTTGACTAAGCATGGCTGTTCAAGGAGGTGTGAAATGGTAACCTGAGTTTGGTGTGAGCTTGATACCATGGGGCGAATGTATCCTGGGATAATATCCTCGCATTATGGCAGTGGCCATATAGTAGAAAGCCATAGCAGAATCTTCATTTAGCTATAAAACCTAGCCTAGGACCATCTTATTTAATTGGCCTGGTATTATGCACTCCACGAGTCCGCTTTCGATTTAAAACCACTGACTTACTCGACCTCATTTCAATGGCTCGTAAAGGCCATATAAAGAATATCAGTGCATCTACCGGTAAGTATGCCTTGCTTTAGACAACCTAACATGGCAAGTATTGACCAAAGTAATGACATTAAATGGCATTAAACCCTAGATAGAAAGTTGAGGATATAAATACAGTACACCTTGGCATTGATACGTGGACAACTTTGTAGTGACCCCCGAAACCAAGGCATGACCTTCGCTGCAGGCTTTGAGGATTAGTCAAGCATTTCTTGAGTTGTCATCCTCAAGGAGGTGTTTGCGACCTAGAAAATGAAAGAAGAGGAAGAGAATGAAACCACCCCAAAATGGCTAGCATTGAATTTTATACAAATGAAAAAACAACCCAGTACCAGGTTACAAAATTAAAGGGTTTATATAGTCCCACTGAAGTGAAAATACAAGATTGCCTAAAATGTTGGCCTACAATAGGAACAAGGTGGTAATACACCGCATGTAGTTGGGATGAATACACAAAACCACGGGCGACAATTTATTTATGCGGGAGAATTTCTTAGCATAGCGGAAATTTCGCTAACTGTGAGATTCTGAGAGATGGCGGGTGGAAAATTTGGCTATCAGTAATTTAAGCTAGCTAACGAAGAATTTATTCTTCCCTAGCGAAAATTTATGTGAGATATTGAGGAATTGGTTAATTCGCTAGGCACGATGGTTGATGCATTTGGCGAGAATTTCTCTAACCCTAATGGAATTTCCATTTAAGCTGGGTTGAGAATTTTAGCTATGGTTATTGAAATTTTCACCAATCCATTGAAATTTTAGCAATCATGAGGAATTTTAGGATGCACCTGCTTCCTTTGCTTTGCCCACTACCGTCTCTGCCTTAGCTGCCGTCGCATTACCTTGTTCCACATTGAATTTTGAGATTTTTTTGATGGTCGATAACAACGTGTTTCCTCAGCATTCGGCACATTTATTGTCATCAAACTTAAACACAGTGGCTGAGGTACGCAAAGACCTACAAAAACACCAAAAAACATGCTCGAAATGGTATTAGTGGAACTAAATGGACTCTTGATGAAGCAAAGTCATGTATTTTTAGTACATTTTACATTTTGATTTTAAATGTAAAAATGAATAATTCAGATTCAGAAATATGAAGAAACTCACCAAATCGTAATTGGGGTATAAAGAAGAAAATACAATAAAAAAATCACGTATTTGGCGGGGGGTAAAAATGCGAGGGGAAATAGGAGAATGGCGAAGCGGTTGTGGAGTCATTGATGCGGGTTGTGGAGTGCCATGCAGTCAGTTTGAGTCGTGACACGGAAAATTGAAGAATTGATCTTGTCGAGACAGAATGCTGATGCGGTGAGGATTAACGAAGCTAAAGTGGCCGTCGCGACATCATGTCATGTCGCGAGCATGTGAATTCTTTGGAAGCCTGAGTTTGGAAGAATGAGATGGTTAAATGAAGGCTGTTAATCGTGACGGAAAATTGTCGCGACATCAATGCCGCGAGTGGAAGGATCAGAATTAACAGGCGTCTTCGCGACAACATCGTGTCGCGACATCAGAACTAGCGATTGAAGACTGCAAGGGAATAGAGTGGATGTCGCGACAAGAGACTGATGTCGCGACATCTTGAGCGATCAGTGGAAACCTGCAGAGTCATAATGTGATGTCGTGACATCCGGAAGACATCAGTTGAAAGCTTCAAGGCCATAAGTTGATGTCACGACATGAGATCGAATTACATGACATCGGATCGACCTTCGGAAGCTGCGGCGTGCAGAAATGATATGACGAAATTGATGTCGCGACATCATAAATGACAAGTTCAAGGGCTGCATAGGCGTGAAGTTGATGTCGCGGCTAGTGGTGAGTCGCGACATGGATGACGACAAGAGAAAGCGGAGTCGGCGTGGCGGTGGCTTGGGCTGGATACTTGGAATTCCACGGTAGTACATTGGGATTAGGGCCCGAAACCACATAAATAGGAGACTACCAGAATGGTAAAGCAGTCGCGGCGCATGAGAGGAGAGATCTGGGTGCTTTGGAAACTGCTTTATTTTCTTTTCTTTCTTTTCTTTTTCTTTTCTTTTCGTAATTTTAGACGATTGTTTCGTATTTCTTTTTATTTTATTTTTTTATTTATTTTTTTTTTTTTTGTCTCAAGATATTATCGTTTCTTTGGCGAATCTGAGTCATTTCTTTCAAATTTTCACGGAATGCATTGAAGTTCGGACAAATTTCTGAGATAGATTATTTCGGGTTTCGATTCAGTTATTCTTTTGATGGAAGAATCTTTGTCTCGTGTGATTCACCCTAATTGGGAACCCATTATTGCATTGAACGTTGTAGTCGAGTTGATCTTTCCTATAGTATTTTCCAGCATCTTGATGTTCCAGTTTGCGATTTACTTGATTATGGGTTTTATTTTGGATCTGGAACATAGTTTACTATACTGCAGTTAAAATTTACGTCATTACTGCGATTTCAAGGAGGTCCTCACGGGTGACCTGAGGAAGACAATCACGGGAGTAATGTACATTTCTTTGAGTATACTAACTGCTATTAGGATTCTTTGAGCTTTACAGAGTTCACTTAGATAAATCCTCTTCTCACTTGAAGTAAAGATCGAGTTGAGCGACTTATCTATTTAAACAATGAATTTACTCGATTAGGATAATTGGGGCCAATCAGAGTGATTATTTGAGATCTAATCAAAGGGAAAGATTGATCTATCTAATTTAGGAAAGTAATTGAAGTTGTATATCCTTGCTTGGCCAGATAGCAGGAGCTAAGGTGTACAGTCCATAAAATTGGTATGAAGTATTGCAAAAGAAAAATACCCAGCTTAGGGAAGTTCTTGTTAAAAGTAGTCATCTCGTTCCCTGTTATTCGAGAGAATCAGGAAGAATGAGATAACGAAATGTGGAGTGTGGAAGATCATTTGCCTTACAAATGCCTTGGGCCAATTTTGAAACTTGAGATAATGAATTTATTGATGTCCTTCTGAATTGATCGTTCACTTATTTGTTTATCTTGATGTATCTTCCCTGCCAATCAGCTGTTCGATATTCATTTATTTTCGTGAAATTTATTTTCCTTCATTTGTTTTATTTGATACATTTGAATGTTCATTTTCTTGGGAATTAGCTAATTTCCCGGCTTTTATCTTTGGACACCCATATCGATTGATGGCTGAATAGTATGAATTTCAAGTAAGTAGGGGTAGTTGATGAAAAATTCTGAGATCTACGTAGGGATCGATATTTGGACTTATATCATTTTATTCCTTCTTAGGCACATTGCACTTGTAGTGTATCTTGCAACCAAATTTGAAAATGATAAATTATAGGTGATTTTGGGTGTCGACCAGTTTTATGTGAGGTTTCGAGGATTAGACAATGATCCTTTGGTGATAGCGACATATCAAATTTGTATGTGTTTTGGTGAAATTGACAAGTTTTATGGCGGATTCTTAGGGGATCGAAGGATTTAGTAATCAATATTCAGACGAAAGAAGGAAATGACTAATTTGGACATTTTAAAAGAAAAGAAGAACAAAATAAGCGTTTCAAGCGGTGACTATTAGTATCCTTGACCTTTATGAGCCAAATTGAAAATATTTGTTGACGGACTAATCCTGACCCAATGTTAGAATGTTTTGTTTTCGAGGCAGTTTAATGCATAGGAAGCAGAATACGGATCGGTTGGCGAGATCTGAGTGGAAAACGCCCGAGCAGGAAGATAAAGGCGGAAAAATCCACCGGCGGGATGAAGGCGAGGAACGGAATGGCGAGCATAAGAGAAGCGGCTAGAGTCCTCCCGATCCAGCGTCTGATGGAGGACTTAAAATGATTATCACAAAGATGAATACTTCCGTGATCGAATGACCTGTGATTGATGCTAATGGTACTAATTAAAGCCCGATGCGATTCTGATGGTCCGGCATCGAGTTCACGGTCATCCCACTTGAAGATCTAATGGCACACGGGAGATTTCTGGGATGTGAGCACGATTAAAATTGAATGGGGTAAGACCAGTTATCAAGTTACATCGCCATTTTCTTTGGGAGATCTGACCCGGCCATAGTGTGAATCACTGCCATGTATGGTTCTGTTGATACTTGGGAGAAATTGGTGGCTGTTGGGCGGTCTTGCCCCGTCACTCACCTCGAGAGAGAAAGGGAGGGAGGGGAAATCATTGTTTTTTAACGAAGATGAGGCTTATATGGCACAGGAAGATTTAAGCGGTTCTTGAGGAAGATGTCACAATGCATGGGATAGATCAGGAACTCGGATGGACATTGTATATCATGCCTTGAATGATACATCGAGGGATCATTGATGCTTCCTGTTGTGGAGCATTATTGAAAAGTCTTGAGGAGACAGTGATTGGGGAGTGGCTCAATGCAATATGAAAACTCCTTACGAGTTTTCAAGAGGAAACGACGGAGAAGGGGATGGATGAAGCGAGATGGCGACCATGGAAGCGATTGCGATACCATTATGCATCGAATGGACAAACAAGAAAGGAGGATGCACCTTTGTCATAGTGAAGCAGTTGAAAAGAGTTGTTGGAAATCTTGAAAAATCTAATGAAACAGTTATGATGCGAGGAGGTAAAAATACTTGGGTGGCAGACGATTTACAATTTCAAACGTCTAACACCTTGCGGCACATTATAAATCGGGACTCGGGAACCATGAGGAATTTCTCATATGGTGGAGGGGCTTCTCGAGGCCCGAGGCGAGGATAGAACCCTCGAATGAGGGTGTCCCGGCCACGAGGTTTCAACGGCATCGGCATCGAGGAAATGAGCACATAAATGAATACGAGGGTCGGAAGAGGCTGATCTTTTGAAGAAACGAATCTTTGCCAGTTCATGAGGGGATAGTAAGCTGTTGAACCTCCATAGGCAAGTTTGCAGAATTGGGGCTTGAGTGCTACCAACTCTCGAATTTTTCAAAACACCACCAATGTCATACTGAAGAACACGGAGACACAAACGATGAATGGTGGCCCTGGCTCAAGCAGAGGAAGATGCCTTCCCAGTGACCTGAAGAAGAACCTAAAAATTGCGTCATTTGTGCAGCTTAGGAGTGGGAAGGAGTTAGAAGAGATGAAAGAAAGGATAATAGCAACAAAAGGAGAAAGCCACAGAAGAAGTGCGGAAAGAAAAGGTAGAAAGGGAAGAACCGCTGGGATCCAAAACTGCGGTCCATTTTAGCAAGACTACAGTCAAAGATGGAGGCTTGATTTGCAAGGTTTCGAAGACTTTGACTGGAAGTGTATGCCTTTCTTGAAGTGTAGCTCGAATGCCACTCTGTCACGAAATTTCTGAAAGGCATGCGACGAAAAGAAAAATTGTAGGAAGAATAGTGAATCTCTTTGCCTTTGCCGGTGCAGTGTCGAAGAAAAGAACTACGGTGAGATGAAAGACCCGGGGGCTTCGATTCCTTGTATTGTTGGGGGTGGAATTCGAGAAGCCCTGCGTGACTGGGGCTAGTATCAATTTGATGCCTCTTTACGTGGCGAAACTAGTAATTTGGGGGCTTACTCCTAAGCTGTTACTCTTCAAATGACGGATGGAGTGGTAAAACACAAGGAGTCATTGAAGATGTACTGATCACTGTTGGAAAGTTTGTTTTGATGGGTTAATAAGTCACGGGCTGTGGAAGAAGATTCACAGTACCCTGCTATTGGGAAGACCATTCTCACAGCTCACTGGGTACTGATTGACATAACGAGTTCTTACCTTGAGGTTGGAGAGGAAGGCTGCTTTGCTTTTGCTTGATCATTATGAAAATATGAGGCGAGCAAGGAAAGTTGCAATGTAATTTGAAGTTTACATCTGTACTTTGATCGATGTTAACGATGATTATGTCTCAGGTTTTATCGATGAAGAGAGATGAATTCCCAAATTATGCGAAGATGTTTATTCTAAATTCCCATCTGAAGCGATTTTCAATTCATTAGAAGCGCAGTAGGCTTGAACAAAACATGATGACAATGGGAAAATATTGGCCGGAAATTCATCGAACCGATCGAAGGTTAGTTTTGAAAGAGTTGCCATGTCATTTAAAGAGTACCATACTTAGAATTACCAAAGAAAAACCGGTGATCATTTGTTGAACTTCGGTGATCTTTGAGAACAAATTCTTGAAAATATTAAGGAAGCATAAGGAATGGTAACTTGGTCCATTGAAGAGGTATCGGTCCAGTAATTTGCATGCATAAGATTCTGAAGAACTTTCCGCTCCATCGTAGAACACAGGCCGAATCCGAGTGATGAAGGAAGTAGTCGAGAAGGAGTACTCAAATTCTTTGAATCTTTGGTTTTATACATGCTATTTCAGATAGTCCTTGGGTGAGCCCGATCCAGTAATAGTTCCGAAGAAGAATTGGATTCTTGTGATCATGATGAGAAAAATGAATTGATTCAGCCAAGAATAGTGACGGGATGGAGGTATGTATTGATTACGGGAAGTTGAATTGACGGAAAAGATCATTTTCCTTTGCCTTTTTGTTGTCGGATGTTGGACGGGTTAGCGGGACACCTGGCTTTGTTTCGGGATGGATACTCGAGATCACAATCAATTGCTATTACTTTTTGAGGATCGAAGACCCACGTTCACATGCCCTTATGGTACCTTTGCCTTGAGGAAGAATGCCATTTAGGTTATGTGTAAACTCCAGCTACATTCGATTAATATGATGTCCTATGTTCGATTTGGTTGAAGAAGTGATGGAAATTTTTATGGATGACTTTGTATAGTGTATGGATCCGGCTTTGTTCGATGTTTGAACAATCACAAACGATTACTTCAAAGATGCGAGACAAGCATTTATGATTGGGAAAAATGCCATTTATGGTGATGTTATTCTTGGGCATAAAATTTACGCTCTTTGGACTAGAAGTGGACAAATCCGAGGTATCCATTATCAAGACTCTTACCTGCTGATAAAGGAGTAAGAAGATTTTGGGGCATCTTTGGATTTTCGGGAGATTCATGAATTTTCCATCTTCGGACCACTATAGATTCTGGAAAGAATCTGAGTTCAATTTGGTGACTCTGCAAGATGCTTTGAAGAAATCAAAATCTCAGTTAGTCTGACATATGTGTTTTGAGAATGGGATCGGGGATTTGAGATAATGTGTGATGCTAGCTGATTTTGCCATGGATGTGTTGAGCGAAGAAAGAAAGTATTCAGGGTGCATATACTATGCTAGTAAGACCTTCAATGAAGCCTGAGAAGCCCCACTCTGACAAGCGAAGAAAGGAAATACTGGCCATAGTATTTGCTTGTGTGAAAATTTAGACGATACATTTTGGGATCCCATGTGGTAAATTCACAACGATCATGCGACAATCAAATCTTGATGTCTCAAAAGGTAAACCAGATTGATAAGACAGATTGATGCTGTTGCAGGTTACGATTTGGAAATCAAGGATAAAGGGATGTAATGATGATGGTGATTCACTTGTCAGTAAGAAAAGCGATGAAGAAAATGTGATGTTAGCAGAGGGAACTTCCCGGATAGGCAATTGTTTAAAGTTTCCTTCGACTTCATGTTGTGCTGATATTGTGAACTATCACAGCTGTGGAGTAATGCCTTTGAGTCTTGGCTACCAACAGAAGAGGAAATTCGGGTGTAGCGGGTATTATGTTTGGGATGACCATTATTGAAGAGTCTTGACATGATAATAAAGCGGATGTATTGCCCAAAATGAACAAGGCAACATTTTAAATGAATGCCAAAACTGCATCATAGTATGGGGACATTTCTCTGGAGAAAGAACGACTCTGCGATACTCGATCGAGATTTTATTGGCCTTATCTTGAGATTGTCTTTGAGTGGAGTTAAATTGTGTGATAGATCAGAAAGTTGGAAATATCAGTGACGGAATGAAATGCCCTCGGAGAATTATTATGGTAATACAAATTTTTTGATGTATGGGGAATAGATTTTATGGGACCTTTCCCTTAATCATTTGAAACCTATACATGCGCTAGTAGTAGACTACGTTTCCAAATGGGTGGAACAGTGGCAATCGAGGAATGATGCTAATACGGTTGAGTTTCTTTTTGCGAATATTTTAAGCCAGTTGGTACTTTGGAACTATCATTAGTGATGGGAACCACCCTGGAACAAATGTTTCAAATATGGCGAGGTATGGGATTAAACATGTAATGATTTAGCTTATCATCCCAGGACGATGGGAGAAGCGAAATTTCTGACGAAATCGAATACTTGAAAGACGGTGAGCTCGAGCGGGGAAGAGTTAGTCTTCCAAACTTGATGATGCACTTTAGGCTTACGAATTTGCCTCTGAAACTCCCATTGGAATGTCCCGTCTGAGTTGTTTTTGTGAACCATGTCATCTACCTCTTGAATTGGAATCTGAGGCAATGTGGGCCATTAAGTTAAACTTGATTTTAAAGGCTGAGGAAGAAAGATTGCTCTAAGCTATGCAGATTGGAAGAATTTAGTAAATATATGATAATGCTAGAATATACAAAGCCAGGGCAAAAAATAGCATGGTCAGAATTTGAGAAAAGAATTCGGAGCTTGAGGAACGAGGGTTATATTTGTTTAATTCTAGGTATTGTTCCCGAGTCGTCAATTGGAGTGGGCCATACGGTGAATTGTCAAGTACTACATTTGGAGCGATAACGCGAGGCGATATTAGGGGAAAGAATTTAAGGTCGTGGATGGAGGTTAAAGCATTACACAAATAGGGAAGAGGAAAATGAAGAAATCTAGCGGTTCTTAGGAAAGAAAGAAGTACCCGCAACGTGAAGTCCGACTGGGGCTGTGGAGCGGTAATGGGAAGCGACATAAGGATTTAATTTACGGTTTTAAGTTTCACAAATATTTTTCTATTATTTTACGAAATTAGGACCCGGATCTTTTGTTTTTATAAGGATAGATTTAAATTTTGAGAAATCAATTGTAGTTTAATTAGATTTTTCTTGAAAATTGGGTGACTTCTCTGAGGCTGCTGGGGTATGATAGCAAGCAACTACGAGGAACAATTCAACAACTTGCGAAGTCACGACATGAGAAAAGGGAGTAACGCATCTAGCTTGATTATGTGGATAAACGAATTGATTATTTAAATCCTTTGCTTGGAGATGCACGAAGAATGTAAAGGTTAGGAACAATAATTCAAAGTTTTTAAGATCATTGAGTTAAGGGCTTAAGTCACGACAAGAAGGTTATGTCGCGATATAAGTGATGTCGCGACAGTGAATTAAATTTCAAAATGAAAGATGATGTCTCGACAACCCCAACAAGGTAGAAAATAGCTGGGAAATAAAAATCCCTTGATGTCGCGACAAACTTGACATGTCGCGACATAGAGGAGTTTTTAATGCCCTGAACCTCACTAAAAAAAAAAAAAAAAAAAAAAAAAAAAAACCTAAATTCAATGACCTCAAATAAAAAACGCGAAATTGAAGTCGCGAAGTGTTTTTAATGAAAGCGATAATATGCCCACAAACATTGATTGAATTGCTGTTGAAACTTTCTCATTCCTCCCGACCAGCGTAGCTATTCGTCTTTTCCTCCTCCACAGATCTCAACCTCAGAGCTGGCTTTGAAACCTTGAGAAAAGCGTGTCTTAGTTTCCGATGGCCAAAATTCCAACTTTGATCTACAGGCAGGAATTATGAGAACATGAGCAAGCTAGAAGACGAAACTCGCTAAGAAGAGCGGTTAGATGAGTCGTCGGAAAACGGCGAAGAGCCATGAAACACGAAGCTCCGTGATTTCAGCGAGAAAGGGGGAAAGGGAAGGGAAAGATGAGAGAAGAAGAAGGAAGAGTAGAAGAGTTGTGTCGGTGAAACACCTCCCGATGGAAGAAATATTATGCTAACGAGTTGCTCGCAGAGAGGAGATTCAAAATCTGTTACCCGCTTTCCAAGGAGATGATAGAGCGGAGAGGATGGGAGTCTCTGTGCGCACCAAAATCAGGGTATGCGAGTAAGAATTTTCATTCAATTTGGTAGGAAAGATGGAGCGGTTTTATGTTAGATGAATATGGGTTTCATATGAAGCGAAGGTATAAATGAGGCTATGCTTGTGATGCCACAAGCATGGCTCCAAATTAGTTGTTAGAAGAACGAATTTTGGAAAAAATTGCGAAGCTCACTAGCGGTAAAAGTGCGGTTAAACTGAAGGCGAAACGGTGAGCAGAGGAAGCCTTCTTTAGTGGCTAAGGTATGGTTTTATTTTAAGCTTCTATTTTGGTCCCGACAAAACATGTGCACGGTGAGAGAACAAGAAGGCATGTTCTTATGCCATACTTTCAGAAAGTGCAAGATCGATATAAGGAGTTATCATAGAGAACTCTGTCATGGATATCATAGAGGGAACAAAGAGAATGCCTTCCTCACCCCAGCAGCAATCCTGATTCTATGCTTGGCGGGGTGAAAGGAATTTGGGAGTCGGAAGAAGAAGTCCCCGAGCTTCACCCTCCTTACGTGAGTTGCGAGGACCGAAACCATAAGAAGGGAGTCTTGGTGGAGAATGAAGAAGCCCAGGCGAAGAGCCGGAAAGGAGACTCAGGGTTGTGATCGAGCAGGCACCCGGGAAAACTCACCCAGGGACAATGTGATTGCACGTTTGCCCGGACAATGTAGGGCGGGATGAAGGCGTGATAGACTTCTCCATCCCCTCGCCGGAGGTTCTCCTCTTGTGCGAGCAGAAATTTCCCGACATGGAGAAAGTTGAGGAACGAGAGAAACGAGTTCTATGCGGAGCTCGATACCGTCTGAGAGTGGATAGAAGAAGGAGTGGAATCTCTGTGAATTCAGAGAAGACATTTATGAAAAAGAATTGAAAAGAAGAGACCAGCAGTGGGAGGAAGAACTAAACAGGAAAGAAAAGGAGCATGAGATAGAGGCTACGAAACGGCCAGTGTGAAGAGTGAGTGAGGAAAGAAGAGCAGGATGAGAAAAGTTTTGGCTGTGAGGAAGAGTTTAAGAGGAAGCCAAGGAAAGAAGTCATAAATACATTAGAGGCTCAAACTAAGTCATGAAGCTTTTATAACAATCAGTTTGAGGCGTGACTCTCGACTCCGACGTGTGTCATCTGAGGGAATCACAGAATGAGAAACCAAATTTGGGGAGCAATTCCAAAGCTTGAGTTCTATACAAGTCTCTACGAAGAGTTTTGAAATAAGCTTGATGATAGAGGCCCGACTTGAATCTGAGTCTATAGGAAGAATGGGCGACTTGGATTTGATCGATAATAACCTCTCAGGTTGTAGAAGTCATGAAGGTAGAATGGAGAATACAATGAATGGCTTGGGAAAGTAGGGGATGAGTTGAACAAAGATTGATCTCACAAATGAGATTTTCATTGAAGAACAAATTGAGAGAGCAGAGAAAGGAAAGAAGAGAAATGAAATTTCACGATTCGACTCATTTCGTGCACTAGACTTAGACCCCGACATCTTTGCTCCTGGCTATTTAAAGAAGAAAAATAGACCTTTTTCCTGCTTAACCCTCAGCACCCTCAATTTCCCCATTTTGAATTGTATCCAACGATTTACAATTGAATCATGGGCAAAATGAGAATTTAAATTGAATTATTTATTGTGCTATTTTGAATTTGTTTGTTCTATATTTGTGTTCTTTTTTGATGCATAGTTGGGAAATTTAGGTAGGATTTGTTCAAGAATGAAATTCTTGATTTGTCATATCTTGAAATAAATGAAGCAATCGATTTAAGATTAAAGTAACAATAAAAAAACCAGAACAAAGGCTAGTTGAATACAATTTCATTACAGAAAAAACAAGGTCTGAAAAGTGTTTTAAATTTATATTTATTAAGTCGAGAATAGGAAGGTAATGGGAATTGAATGACAAAACATATTTTGAGATTGTGGTATGAGCGATGAGTCAAGGAACCTGTTGGATACTAAAGAGTTTAACTACTCATCAACAAAAATTAATCCAGGAACTCCTAATGGTCAATTACAGTAGCTAACTTGATTCTAGAACTTGTTAGGTGTGATTGGCGAAATCTGGTGATACGGTGTGAGAAGTAATCTGAGCCATTCCTTACTTGGAAAGTTTGGGCCATTCGACCATCCTACATCTATACTAAAATTATATATCTTAGTTCGGAAATTGAGCCAATCAGCCTTATTTCTAAAAATTGGCTGATTAAACACCCGAACCTTCCCAAAAGAATCAATCCTCCAGTAAAGAACACAGCGATTGCAAAGCGAAAGAGGAAGAAAGAAATCAAGTTTGGGGGAGGTTGTTTTTTGAAAGAACTTAAGGAGAAAAAGGCAGAAGGGAATGAAAGGAAGGTCAAAAAGCGTGATACAATGAAAGAAGGCAAGGGATAAGTTTTGCCTTGTGGCTAATTCTCTTGAACTATTAAGTTCTTGGGAATTGTTTCAACACATTCTGCAATGCCATAAAGTATGGGAGTTTACCTAACGAAGTTCACTAAGAGTGTTAGAAGCCTAAGAAGGTAAAACATTGCACTATCTACGAATGGTGACAAACAAGAAATTTCCCCGAGTTGAATCACAAATAGAAGCTGGGCATACGGTTACGAATAGAATCGTCGGAGATGTCCCGGCAGCTGAGTTTGGGAGTTTATTAAAGGAAATTACAAGGAAAAGGCGAGTAGTGAGAAGAAGAGGGAAAAAGTTCGAGGGTAATCTAAACCTACAAGTTCCTTTCTATCTTACCTAACCCCGAAGCCTAACATTACAAGCCCAGACTGATTGATCTTGAAGGATGGATTACCTACATTAGTAGGTCAGTATGACAATAGGCTTATAGAAATTTGGAAGAAGCGATAAGCGATAAAAATTGTGAAGGACCTAGGGAGGTAAAGTGAATAATTATGAGATGAAAAGGCTTAATTTATTGTTGTGAGGATCAAATGATTATCTTTGTTTGTAAAACAATAGTTTCAACAATTTGGTTTGTATACTATAAAGTGAAACCTGACCTCATTTGGACTTGAAGTTAGATGTGCAGGAAAATAATGTATACCTTATATTTCCAAATAAATTGGCGGCTTTGCGAACAAATCGAGAAAAATGCCCTTAAAAATTTTATTTTCTTTTATTTTGTTTGGGATAGCAGTTTCTTTCTTTTCTTTGCTTGAGGACCAAGCAAAATTTTAAGTTAGGGGAGTTTGATGAGCTTAAAGTCATATTTTTAGTACATTTTTCTGTTTCAGTTTTAATGTAAAAATGAATAATTGATTCGAGAAATATGGAAAGCTCATAATCACAGTGCGAGGAGTATAAAATGCAGGTAAAATGCTTGACGTGGGGTAAAATCGAAATACTTGAGCAAGCGACGGCCGACTTAGTCATTGATCACGGTCCTTGAGTGCATGTGATCGATCTGAGTCGTGACACCGGGAAAATTGAAGAATTTGATCTTTGATCGCGACAAGAATCCACGGTATAAGCGGATGAGGATTAACGGAAGCGAGAGTAGCGTCGCGACATCAGCCATCATGTCGCGACGTATGAATTCTTTGGAAGCTACAATGAGTTTGGAAGAATGAGTGGTCGGCGAAATGGTATCGCGACGGCGGAAATCCGGCGACATCAATAACGCAGCGATGGAAGGATCACGGGGAGACTTGGCGAAATGATGTGGCGACAACATCGTGATGTCCGCGACATCGGGAACGATTGAAGGCTGCGAGGATTAGAGTGGATGTCGCGACCGCGTGATGATGTCGCGGCGTCTTGGTTATCGTTAGAGCACGCGAGTCATAATGTGATGTCGTGACATCCGGGCTATCAGGTTAAGAAGCGAGGCCATAAGTTGATGTCACGACCTTGAGATCAGGAGGTGTGACACTTCCGGGAAGCGACCTTGGCCCTGCGAGAAGGCGTGAAATGATGTCGCGACGAAATTGATGTCAGCGACATCGCCAAATGATAAATTGACTACATAGGCGTAGAAGTTGATGCTGCGTGACGTTGGATCGAGTGGCGACATGGATGATATCACGACAGAAAAGCGAAATTGTGTGACGTTGACCGGCTGGATGCCCGGAATTCCACGGTAATTACGGTAGGTTAAGGGCCCGGCCCGAGGAAACCACATAAATGGGAGACTACCCCGAATAGTAAAGCGAGTCGCGGTAGCGTAGGAGAGAGATGCGGGTGCTTACAGGCCATTTATTTTATTTTCTTTTCTTTTCTTTTTCTTTTCCATTTCTTTTTCTTTTCGTAATTTTAGAATGGATTGTTTTCTCGTATTTTTTTATTTTATTTTTTTTTTTTTTTGCTCCCGAATGTTATCGTTTCTTTGAAATTTGAATCCCCAGTCAATTTCTTTAATTACTACCGAATGCATTGAAGTTCGAATAGATTTAAATTGGTGCTGGTTTGATTAGTTATTCTTTTGATCGGAGAGAATCTTTGTCTCGTGTAATTCACTAATTAGAACCCGACTTCCCATTTAGTAGGCGTTGTAGTCGGTTGATCTTTCTGTAGTATTTTCCGGCATCACTTGTTCCATTTCGGTTTATGGAATTTCGCCCAGTTATGGGTTTATTGATTTTGGATCTCAGATATCGATTTACTATACCCGTTAAGAATGCGTCATTACTCACGATTTCAAGGAGGTCCTCACAGGTGACCTGAGGAAGTCTGAAGGGTAATGTACATTTCTTTAAAATTATACCTTTTGCTATTAGGGATTCTTTGGGCTTCTTGAGTTCACTTAGATAAATCCTCTTCTCGCTTGAAGTCAAGATCGAGTTGAGCGGCTTATCTATTTAAACAAGCGGAGATTTCACCTCGATTAGGATGGTGGGGTGATCCAGGTGTTAGTGAGGATCTACAATCGAAAAGGTTGATCTATTCTAATTTGAGAAGGAAATATTTGGAGTTGTATATGCTTGATCGATAACTTAGGAGGCTAAGGTGTACAGTCCATAAAATGGGTATGAAGTATTGCAAAGAAGAATACCCCGGCTTAGGGAGATCTTGTTCGTAGTCATCTCAGTTCCACGTTCGAGAATCGGGAAGAATGAGATAGCAGTGTGGAGTGTGGAGATCGGTACTCTGAATGCGCCAGACAGTTTGAGCAAGGATAATCAAGAAATTTATTCGATGTTAACTCGGGAATTGATCGTTCACTTCTTTATTTATCTTGATGTGTCTTCCTATGATATTGTTCAGTATTCATTTCTTTTAAGCGAAATTTATTTTCCTTCATTTGTTTTAGATTCAGTCTATTTAGATATTCATTTTCTTTGATGGATTTATTTCCCGGCTTTTATCTTTGGACACCCTCTGTGATTGATGAGATTCGAATAGTATGAATTTAGTGAGTAAGGTAGTTGTTGAAAAATTGCGAGATCTTTGTGGGATCGATATGGACTATATCCATTTTATTACTTTAGACTGTGCACTTGGTGTATCTTGCCAAAACCAAATTTGAAAATGACCGATTATAAGGTGCAGGTCTCCGACAAGTTTTATGTGAGATTTCCGAGTTAGGCCAAGTAGTCCTTTGGTGATAGCGACATATAAATTTGTATGTGTTTTGGTGAGAATTTGACACCTTGCATCAATTGGCTTAATTGATATGGTTAGTCGCGTAGCCTCAGCCATCTCGAATAGGGCTGAAATACTTTTG
Source organism: Tetrastigma voinierianum (assembly GCA_016808115.1). Lineage (NCBI taxonomy): Eukaryota > Viridiplantae > Streptophyta > Magnoliopsida > Vitales > Vitaceae > Tetrastigma > Tetrastigma voinierianum. The sequence goes on along the minus strand of JAEQBH010001416.1, from coordinate 110,790 downwards.
GGCGTGTCACTGACAGAGCACGTTGCTAGTCAGCCCTTGTCACGAAAATAATCGAGACATGCATCTTGTGATTTTATAAAAGTGTATCACGGTTGAGTGTATATACAGATAAGCATTACCTTTAAAATTAACAATTGATACCTAGTTTGAAAACCGAAATGTGCGAGCAAAAACCATATAAGAACAAGTTTGAAATTGACCGGATCGAGAAATCAACAGTTTCACAAATATAATGGTTCTAATGTAACTTGGTCGGGCGATAAAGTGCGAAATTATTTCCTCCCCCGGCCCACCAGCTCTTGGCATGGCCTTTGGCTTATTGATCAACCTAGATAAGAGAGAAAAGCTACATAACCTTTCTTTGTTGACTACATTGTAGGGGTCTGATGCGCCTAGAAGCTTCGGCTTACCCAAATTCAGGTAATAGCAGGGTCCGCCGATGACTCCGGCGGTCAGTTTGGGTATCCGGCGGATCAGCGATGCAAACTCACAGGCTTCACCGGACTTGAATGACCCGAATCAAGGCCTGTCACATTAAACCCTACCCATTCACGTGTAACGAACACTAGTCGATGACTCCAGCCCAGGTAAGTTTTAGACATCGAGCTTGAAACTTTATGCCTGCCCCTCGAGGGCCAGTGTTGGTTTCCAAGGTAGCGTCACGACTTTTATTTTCTTTTTTCTTCTTTTTCTTTTTCTTTTTTCTTTTCTTTTTCCATTTGAAGACTACATTTAGTCTTGAATATGTGACCTGAGCTTATAATAGGTTATGTGGGATCAAACTGCTTGTATAGTAAAAGGAAGTGAATAATTTCTGACACCTCAAGCATAATCGGTGTCACGGTATGTGAATTAGCTCAAGGGAAATGTTCAAGTTGGCAGAATCTCGATTGACGAAATTGGATCAACATGGAATTGTTACAGCGATGGGTGACATACGAGTTTCAAATTTCGATTAAAGGCGGTCGATTGTAAATTGAAGGTAAAGTGGTCACACAGTGAAGGCAAAAATGATATACAAGTGTAATATTTATATAACCTTTGTAAAAACTTGTCTCATGAAATTGTTAATATACGATAACACTGTTGATCATACAAAATTATGCACTCTTATCATTTAATACGACAAGATCTACTACAAAATTAGTAGGCGTTGATAATGCGATAACTCTGAAAAACATAAAGAGACACAACCACCTCACTCACCATGGTGGTGGCTGGGTGCATAGCTCTGTGTTTGCTAACATATCTATGAAAATTTCACTGTCTTTGCTCTTGTGAGCTCAATCTCGATGGGTAGGAACATGTGGGAGACCGAGGTGACTCATGATCTGCGAGAGCATGGTATGACATTGCTCTTGAGTAGTCTCGGCTCGAGTCAATCTCTGGTCCATCAAGGCCTGTGTAGAGACCAATGCACAGACAGCATCCATAACACCTGCTAGCTCCCTGGTACTAACATGAACATACTCCGGAGAGTGCTGTTCTGTATATGATGGGCCGGGAGTATCGGCGGAGGCTGTGTTCAAACAGGTGGAGGAGGAGATGGAGGAGATATATCCCAGTAGCTGGACTCCTCTCCCATCTTGACCTGGAGCATAGACATCTCTCCTGCAGAAGAGTCCTCGCCTCGGGATCAATTGCCTCCTCTTGGTCTTCTTTGCTGGGAGGGAGAAAGATGTAAAGGCATCACCATCGCTCGCTCATAGGCTGGACTGAGGGCATCTAACCCTCAAATACCAGTAAGAACCCTGCAGAAGCCCAGTGCTCAGTTTGGCATAAAGGCGATCGACAAAGGAATGCTCATTTAGAGAGGCCCTTCACGGTGGACCTTATCCTCGAAATCTGTGGCGGTCATCACCCGACTCCGGAGGAATTTGGGCCAGGTATACTCTAAGATCAGTCTGAGCCTGCATGATGGCGGCTATCTTTGTCACGTAGTCTTGAAGCGGGAAGAGCCCAGTCATGGTGGTGATGGGAGCATCCAGGGTTCAGGATTTGCCCTCAGGAATAATCCTGGCATTGTCAGTGTGTCGGGGCGAGAATCACGGACCATCTGGTTAGATTAGGTTTGGGCCCGTGTGATAACCTCACACAGATTGGCTGCAGCGCCGCGTTGCGTGACTGATATGTCCATTGCTTTCGGGGCACTCATTGATCATCAATAATAGCGGGCTCGGTCGGACTAGGCAGCTCTGGGAGGTCATGGAATTGGTAGAGCGGGTACGTCAGAGATATTGGCCTTGCCTGGCGTGTGTCGCGTGATCTTACTTTGGTCGATCTTGTCAGTCCACGAATGCGGGGTCGACCATCGGCCGCGGGACGTCGTGATGCGACTCTCCATTGGAACTCTGCCCGGTGAGTAGTATTCCCGGGATGGGGTTCGGCGATAAAGCCTCCTGATCCCTCGAGGGCGGCGATAGCGAAGATGAGGTCGCCTCTTGCTACTAATAGTGTTGGCTCGGGCACGGATGACAATGACTCCTTTGGTCTGAAGTAAGGGCCCACTTTGGAGGCGAGGCCCTCTAGATCTCCTCTGTGGCACCCTAGTGAAAGGGGCCGGGAGTCTATCAAAGTGCAGTATCCTCTGCTGAATCCTGAGGCTCCTCGGGGAGCTACCCTCGAGATTTGGAATTTAAATCTTGGGATGGGATGAAGTGAGCCAGAGGCAGGGCCAAGACCCAGAACTAGAAGCATCCTCCGCTCGAGAATGAACTGACCCGAGCTTGAGGCGGGACCACCTAAGCGTGCACCATGTTTCATGGTCCCCGAATAGGACCTTTGGGCGAGCCTCGGTATTGAAATGGAACCGGGAGCCTTTGCGCGGCTGAGCCAGGGGCTCCTTCTTGCTTGAATGGGGCCTGCTGCGGGAGGAACCACAGACCGCAGACTGAGGCCCAGGGCTCGCGGGCGGGGGACCGGGACGAGATCGCCCGTGGGGCGCGGTGTGTCGGGGCTCGGTCGGCTCGCCGCGATGGGAGCCGGGGCATGGCTAAGGTGTGGGGCGGTGGCTCTGGGGCACGGCGCTCCTTGTGAGGGCGCGGTCTGCGGGAAGAGCTTTCGGTGGCGGATGGCCGCGACGGCGATGTATGAAGAGGCGGGTAATCGGTGCGAGCCAGTAGTGGTATGCGGGCGTTAGTGGCGGTGCGAAGGAGCTCGGCAGTGGCTCGGCGCGGCGACTCGGGGCGGCGACGGCGTGGGTGATGGCGCCCGATGCGGTGTGGCTCGGCGACGTCTGACGTAAACCAAGGGGCTGTTGGGAGGAGAAGGCGATGTGAATGTGGATGGTCCTCCTTTCTCCCTTTATAAAGCCTAAAGCGGTAAGAGTCAACAGATTTCCCATTATTATAGCGAAATTTGCCGACTTCACTGCAATTTCAAATTTTCGACATTAAAATATAACTTCTTACTAAAAATAAAAATTATCATATTAAAATATATCTAAAATTTTAATATATATATATATATATATATATATATATATATATATATATATATATATATATATACTGCTATATATATATATATATATATATATATAAATAGTCTTAAAACAAAATTGCTTAAAAATTTACTAAATTAGGAAACTTACTAAAAATAGCTAAAATTAAAAGTGACCAAATTAAAATAAAAGAAAAATTATTAAATTTGCAATTTGGTTTTGAAACGTGAGCCGACCATGATCCAGGTACTCATGGAAGTCGGAGGAGGATCTGCCTCAACCCTGCGGAGTGGTTTGTGCGGCGGCCTTGATGTTTGATTTCCGTAGTGCGATTTTCTTCCCCTTAGTTGGTCCCGGGCGAAGCGATTGCCTGCTGGTGGCGTGATGGCAATGCAAAAACACGTTTCATCTTGTTTGTTATTTCACGCGAATTCTTGGACATTCGGCTTCCTTGCATTACAGTGTAGTATGCTTCACGACCTATGATTTTCGGTTTCCGCGGCAGTAGCATTTATTCAAATGAAATATGTTCAGCTCCAATATCATGTTGCCAAATGTAAGTTGCATGACTCCATTTCGGCAAATAATGATCGCATTGGCAGTGGCCAGAAATGGTCTTCCTAAGATGATTGGCACATGATTGGGCCCATTTCTGGCTCGATTATGAGCACTGCAAAGTCTTGGATAGTAGAATTTGTCTACCTTCACCAACTTACATCACCAACTATCCCTTATGGATCTTCTGCGTCATTCGGCCCGATGATGAGTGATATTTGGTAGGTTTAAAGCTCTCGAAACCTGCTTCCTTATACCGCGAGTATGGCGGTAGGTTTACATTAACTTTAAATCAAGCAATACTTTGTCTGCTTGATTTCCTGATGTTGACTAAAATCGTGGGAGATCCTGGATCCTTGTATTTGGTAGGTTCTTGCTTTGGATTATAGCGACTTGCTCGATTAAAAATACCTTTTTCTCGATTCTAACCGCTCTTGATTGTCTGAGATCATGAAAACTTCCATAAGCGAAGACTTGCTTGATGATGTCAGGGTATGTTGACCTTCACGCCTTAAGACTTCAGGATGCACGCTGCGAGATGCGCTTCTTCTTACTTCTTAATGCTTGGAAATGGAGGTGGAATGCGTGCTTGGTGGAGTCCTCCTTAAGAAAATGTTACGGCTCGATTCTTCTCCTTTTAAGTTTCCTCAGCGAGCTGGGCATTGGGTGATCAACCTCTTTCCTTCTCGGGGTGATTATAGCCTTCACCTCATCCATCCTTAATTCTTGGATGAACCCTTTCGAGGCCTCCTTTTGGATTCGTGATGTTTGGGAAGGAAACCTTCCTCTCTCACACCTCAGGCAATTTGTTGATCTTTGTGATTGAATCTTTGCGGGTTGTCAATCTGTAGTTGAATTGCTCTCAAGCCCACATCTATTCTTTGTTTCGGTGTGCTCTCTACGGTATCAATCCTTTGTGCTAGTTGTACATTGATCCTTTTGTTCTTCCTGAATTTCTGCCATCTTAGCAAATTTAAGATGGCTTGTTCCACAGGAGATGAGGATGGAGGTTGTTTTGGTTGAGATGAGGAACCAAACTGTGGTTTGGCACCTTATAGGAAGGGGTTTGGGTTTCGGGAGAGGTTAGGAATTGATTCCTACGATTGGAATTGTAGGTATTACCATATGGGGCGTGGGTTATGGTGGCTTGTATTGACTACGGCATTTTGCGTATTCGACATCAAATCCTTCAGAAGGGGCCATGAGATCACCCATTCTTTTAGGTAGGCGGTCGTTAGAATTAGTACATGGATTGGCTTGTGCGAGATTACTGATCCTTGCACTTCCATGGGTCGTTTTCCTTCTAGCTCCTCCACCTTCCTAGCTAAGGTTGAAATTCTAGCTTTCATTTCCATATCCTCTGACAGTGCATAAATTCCCCCCTTAGGGTTGGCTGAGGGCCTCATTTTTTCCATTTCTCTCGGGTTTGGCTCATCCCAACCCTTGGAAGTTTGACCCACGTAGTTCCCGAAATCCATGGCTTCATCGGGATGCTTGCTCTCGAGAAAATCTCCCCCGCACATGGTTTCTAAGATTTGCTTCATGGCGGAGAGCGTACCATATAAAGTGGTTTGCGACATCAGTGTCAAAGCCATGATGTGGACAACGATGGTCTCCGTCAGATCTCCGATAACTGGTAGAACCTCTCATTGTCAGGCGACAAATGTGTAGATTTGTCTCTTCAAATTATTGGTCTTGTAGGCAGAATTTCTTCAAGTGCGCGCAACGTGACCCGATTTCTAATGGTTATGGGTCTCAGTGAGTTAAATATATCTGGCCTTGTCCTTGAGAGTCCAATGGAAATGCTTTCAACTTCAACAAATCCATGTCCATCATGCAACTAACAAGATTCCTGTACCACTTCCTCAAAATCCACAATATGAGTGTGGGTTTAATTCTCCATACCGTGAAATGTGGGAGTAAGTATGAAGTAGGGCCTCAACTGCTACATCTTCGACGGGGGAGGTATGATGCGGGGAAGGGACCTTAACTCTAGGGAGGGTGTATGTGATCCCTCACATTGATGCGCAAGGCTGCTGGATTCAGCTGGGATTGCCACTGCGGCTTTATTGTTCTTGGAGTAGAGGCTCGATGTTTTCACTTTTGTACCAGCGACTTCACTGACCTTGTTCGATTGGTGTAATGATTCTACGTAGTCTGCACGAGTGTCTCTATCCCAGCTGGTGCATAAACACACATTACAATGTGGAACACAACAAAGAGCACAAACAAACTTGCAAAAAAGATTGGGTTAAGCTAAAAATAAAAGCCAGCGTAGAAAAGCGAAATACGGTCACGATGGCTGCTGAAGTAGTGAAAACACACGATTCTGACAACTGAACTTCAAAAAGTTAAAGGTCACCTACACTTGTAATGTAGTTACAAGTACACATCAACTCATCATCACATTAGTTTGACACCATCACGATACTTGGCGGCATTTTATTAGGTGCCCCACGGTAGGGTGAGCAGAATCAACAAAATTTGTTTCACAGCATGTTCCTCCTACTGCTAGTAGTCAGCCCTCTTTGCTGACATAGCGATCTAGATTCGAACCACGGGGATGGGTTTTCATCCCACGAATGACTCGCATAAGTGTTTGAAAATGGTGAGGCTTTTTTATTGGATTTCAGGATTTTGTTTAAAACAGTGGGAGTTGTTTGTTTACTGACTAACTGTAATGGCTGGATATAAAGTGTGAAATGGTAACCTTGAAGATTTAGGTCACTAGCTTGATACCATGGGTGATACAGATATATAGTTACCTCCTCGCATTATGAGTGACATATGGTCAAAGCCATAGCAGGATCTTCGTTTAGCTATAAACCTAGCCTATGACCACTCTGACTGGAGTCGACACATGTATGCACTCAGAAGTCCTTCGGTTTAAAACCACAACACTCGACGCCTCATGTTTGATTGGATCGTAGATATCTAAGAATGGTCGATTGCATCTACCCGGTAAGTATGCAGAACCTTTATAACATGGCAAATTATTGACCAAAGTAGTGGCATTAAGTAGCATTGACCCTAAATTAGAAAGTTGGGGACCATAAAATGCAGTGCACTGTGGCATTGATACATGAGGAATGACCTGCGGCAACCCCCAGAAACCAATTGTAGCAACCTTATCTTGTTTATGAGGATTAGGCATCCCTTGAGTTGTCATTCTCAAGGGGGTGTTTGGCGACCTAGAAAATGAAAGAAAGAGGAGAGAGAAGAGAGAAAATGAAACCTAAAATAGAAAATGCAGGGTACATACAAATGGCGCTTGAAATTTATAAAGTTCTGAAATTAAAGAAGTTTATATAGTCACCGAGTGTAGAAAATACAAGATTGCTAAAGTATTGGCCTGCTTGAGGACAAGGTGGTATACACCAAGCGTAGCCATTTGGGATCAAATGCACAAAATCACGAGGCGACAATTTCTGCATGCGAGGAGAATTTCGCTAGCATAGCGAAAATTTATTTAGCCTAGAGAGATTTGCTTCAGCGAGGAATTCTAGAATAATGAAGTGGAGAAAATTTAAGCTATCAACGATTGAATTTAGCGCTAGCTAACGAAATTTCGCTAGCATAGAAATTTATGTGAACTCGCGGTGATTAATTTAAACAGGCATAATAAATTTCGGTAGCTAAGCGAAATTTATTATATGAAATTTCCCAATTCATTAGGATGCAATTTTCTCTATGGTAGCGAAATTTTCGCAATCATAGAGCCCTATAGGATTTATCTGCTTCCTTTCTACTTTTGCCCACTTTTGCATCCTCTACGCACTTCTTCTTCATCCTACATTGCCTTCAATTCCACCTTTGAATTTTGATATTTTTTTTGATGGTCGATAACCGCGTGTTTCCTCGACGTCGACACATTTATTGTCATCAAACTTAGAGAAACCACGTTGGTAAGTGCGCCAAAGACCTACAAAAACACCAAAAAACAAGCTCGAAATGGTATTAGTGGAACTAAATGGACACACACATCAATTGGCTTAATTGATATGATTGAGTGTAAAAGCCCTCAAAACCTATCTCGAATAAGACTCGAAATAGCACTTTTTGGGCATTATTAAGCCACCTCTTATTCCACAATTAGTTTTGCGTTGTGGGGTGCAATCTTGAGAATCGACCTCACTACAAAGTCCATGCTTGAGGATCTCTGGGTGACTTGACCAATTAGGGCTTAGGGCACCAAGTCTTAAGGATCATTAGACCCTGAGCTCTTCGGGTTTCACCGGGACTTCGAGATGATTTTGGGGCTCAACACCTACAACACTAAACTCCACCCATCCACCCATGCTTATGAACACTGTCGGTGGCTCTGACCGGTGAAGGTTTAGAGACCTTGGGCTTCTAAAACTTCGCCATATACCCCTCGGACCGTGCTCGGGTTTCAAGGAAAAGCATTGCAATTTTTATTCATTTTCTTTTCTTTTTCTTTTCTTTTTCTCAAATTTTTTTTTGCATTGGCCTTCTTTCCACAGGGGTCCTTAACCTTTTAAAGGTAGTCAACAACACTAGGATAGGTTATTGCAAAGTAAAGGAGGTTCTTGCTTGATTATTCGACCCTGCTCATTGAAACCTAATGTCTTTCGGTGTGTGATTATTAAAGGTGGAAGAAAAATGGGTCGAAACGACGAGTTCAAGGCGATGCGTCCGCTCGACTAAGCATGGAATCAATCTAACATCTATATAATTGGGCCACCAAAGTTTAAAAAATTTCAAACTATGGGCTGGAAACACGACTTCTGAAAAATTTTGGTTGCAAAATGGATCAAATTTTGAAAAAAAATTTAAGTTGTATAGTATAACGACTTTATAGAAAAGGAACCCGGCAAATAGCCAGCGAAATAACAAAAGCTGGACTTGCTCAAAATAGTAACAAACGCCATCTGAAAGCCACTTCCTTCGCTAACTCTCCTCTGACCCCAGACATCTGAATTTGTTGAAATAGGGCTCAGTTGAAAAGTTAGGAAGGGTATTACATGATGAGATGTGATCGTTTCTAGATAGGAGACTTCTCAAGATTTCCATCGACAGCTTGTTCACTCCGTTTGGGCTTCAAATAAGCAAGTTAGGATAAGAAATGAGAGGCAAAAAGTGACCAGTTGGAGAATTTTTACAATTACACCTTCATAATAAATTCAAAAATTCTCTTTCTATATATATTTGGATTCTACACTCTCTGAGCTTTCCAACGGTACCAAGAACGCCTAAAACGGAGTTCGGATGAAAACGTTATGAGCGAAACAAAATTTGGAGGCAAAATAGTGGGGATTTTCGCAACAATAGCGAAAATATCACAACAATAGCGAAAATTTCGCTGTGTATATTAATCATATAAGCGAAATTTACTACCAATGATAGATTTTCAATTTTTTTTTTTTGAAATAAAATAAAATAATTAATAAATAAAATAAAAATAAAAATAATAAAAAATTTAAAATAAAAACATTTGTTTTTGGAAATGACATATTTTTGTAAAAATAAAATAAAAACAATTTTTTTTTTCATTTTTCATTTTCATTTTTTTTTCATTAACTTTTTTTTTTGAGACAATTTTTTTTTAATAAAAATAAAAAAAAAAACTTTCTTTTTAATAAAATACTTAGAATAAAAAAAAAATTTAAAATTTTTATATAAGAATATATATATATATATATATATATATATATATATATATATATATAATAAAATAAAATAATATTGAACACTATGCACTGTTTTGTCTGGTAGCGGAGCCGTACACATTTTTGCTATCATAGCGAAATTTGCTATGATAGGGAAAAATGCAATTTCGCTACCATTGCGAAAATTTTATAGTTGCGAAGTACCCAACATATTTCTTCATTTACCTTCTCTGATCTTCATTTTATGCTTCAGATTTGCTTTCAATGCAAAAATTAATAAGAAAAATTAAGAAAAATTGCGAGAAAAGTGAAAAACAAGATAGAACGAAGATGAACTTAAAAATTAGACAAAATCTAAGAAAATAAATTAAAGAAATCAAAATAAAATATGATAAAATGAAATAAAACAAAAAGTTGGGGAGACTGTGCTCCCCCCAAACCAATTCCTTAGGCCTTCGGAGGATGTTGGAACTGGTGGAGCTCAGAAATGTCGAGGTTCGGACGCTCCAAATCCGAACCAGCACCCGAACCAACCATTGTGCCATGCGATGTGAGCAGTTGCCATTGTTTTTGATGTAGTGACAAAATTCTGTACAGAGGCCACTAATCTCTTGAAGTGTTGCATGGCAGGCAGTGATGGGTTGGACTTAGCTTTGGGAAGGCGGTGTAGATGCGAGGTGTAAGGCGAGTCTAAACTTGGTCGGTGGGAGGGCTGCTGCGCGTGGGCATTTGGTGGCAGGCGGTTAAGTGATTCGGTTCATAGGAATTGGTTGAATGATAGGCTCTTGGGTCCGCTACCGGCTGTTTCTTGTCCCTTCTTATCACCGATCAACAATGGGGAGGTTACGCGTATTATTCTCCCACGGTGACAAACAACACCAGGCGAGGATTCAGAATTTACTACGGGCCTTCTTGTCTTTCTTGTAGACACGGCTCCTCCACCGTGCGGTGCCACTTAGGCACTCTTCCTGTGAATCTCTTCCGGCACAGTCATTTCTTGACGAGCTTTGAAATTGAACATTCTCGGTTGTCGAATTCTTTGACCAATTTCTTTGAAACTCATCTAATTTTGTTCAGAGGTTCTCCTGACGCTGGATTTTTGGCTCAATTGGGCATTGAAAATCTTTTGTTCTACCATAGCATCACCCACTAGTTTGGTGAGGTCCAGAATGGCCTGCTCAACTGGAGAAATTAATTGTGGTGGTTGTGGTGGCTGAGGAGTTGAGGTATCTTGTGGAGCACCTGTAGGGAGTTGCCTTAATCCATTATCTATAGTCCTCTTGGATGCAGGTGGGTTTGGATTTCTCTCTACAGGTTGTTGCCACTGTCATGGAAGGTTCCTATAATCCCTCATTGACATATATGATCTAGGGTTTCTTTCCACTAAATATTCACTATATTATTCTCCCTCTTCCATTTGATCACAGTCAATTTTTCCACTTAACTGGACTGCTTGCCTTCAGAATTTTTGATCCACTAAAATGGATTCCCTCTGACCATGAGCAACAGCGATCCTGCAGCAAACATTTTTTTATGAAACTAAAAATGACGGTAAAATATAAAAGAAATTCACGATACTTGTGATAGAATCCACGAAATTGTTGATCGTCATCATTCGCATAGCACCATTCGTGCGACGCCATTTTTGATTAAATTATGCCATAGTAAGAGATTGTCCGTAATCAGCAAATTTCTAACCTAATTTTCCTCCTATTTGCAGTAGTCAAGCTCTTTACAGTATAGATGTCTGGTCGAACACGAGGATGGGTTTTCTTGTACAAATGATTTGGTAGTGTGAAATTGGTGAATTAAATTTGGTTTGGGTTTTGTGAAAGCGAGAGTGTAATGGTTGGTAAACTAAAATTTAAATAAAATAAAATGTAAAATAGAACTCCTTGAAGTCGCGGGCCACTGGTTTAGGGTTCTAAGGCATTCAACATGTCCTCGGGTCTTTTTCCTCGCGTTAGGGAGGATGACATATAGTCGTTTCCCGAATCGGCTCTTCGTTCGCATTAAAACCTAAACCACAAAATTATTTCTTTAATGTATAGCATTTTATTGTCTTCCCTTAATGTTTCAAAGCGATTAAAACCATCCACGGATCTGACTTTGTAGGAGCTCATAAATGACAACTAATTGGGAATCAGTGGAATCTAACGATGGCATCCCTTTGAACCTTGAAAGCTTGCGATGCGGCCACTCGAGGAACATCACGGTGAATCAGAGCTAAAGCGTGAGATACAGAGAAACGAGAAAAGGGAATAAATCCTTTGCGTAAACATGAGATGATGTTTTTACCATAAAATATTCACCCTGTGGCCCTCCTGCTTCCAAGGGGAAGAAGTTAACTAAACATCCTGCGAGTTGTCATCTCGGAGGTGTTTGATAATAGAAAATGAGAGAAAGAGGATACGAGAAGAGAAAACTATAACCTAAAATAAAGTATTTCATGAAATTTGAAAGCTTGAATGAAAGTTAGGGTTACAAAAAGCTATAAGGTGGCTTATAGCCATACGAAGATGTATGAAATACAGACCTAAAATATATGATTACAAATGGACAAGTGCGAGTTACAAGAAGCGAAGTCGTTTGGATCGAAATCAAGGGAATGTAAATTTTGTTATGCATAGTGAATTTCGCTATCATAGCGAAATTTCACTATGATAACCAAAATTCGCTATCATAGCGAAAATTACAGGCATAGTGAAAATTTGAATTTTCTCATGCTGTATTCGTTATCATGAAAATATGACCTCATGAAATTTCGCACAAAGTTACGAAATTTCGCTATGCCTGTGAAATTCAGCATTTCTTGCTTAGATACGACTCTTGTTCCATTGCTCCTGCTTCGACCTACACCATCCTATTGTTCTTCCATTTACGCTCTTTTCTTCTTTGTCTCTGAGTCTATGATGTTGAGTTTATTTCGAATTCTTCATGTTTGGATCGCTCAACAATGTTGGCATGAATAATCGAAAAAACTGCAACATTTTCCGCAATACGTCGATCAGCAGATAGTAGGGACCTTGATGTGTAAATAGGGTTAATTGGGAATGAGTAGTATCTGACCTCAGCCTATAATAAATAGGAGTTCAAAATAACACTTTTGGGCACTAATCAAGGAAAGCTCTTTGGGCTTCTGGATTAAGGTAAAGTAGAGGTCTCTTTGGCACCGCGTAGAGGCATTTATTTTCATTTATGTTCTATCAGCCTCTAGTTTAAATCTCTAGATACATCTTGATTGACCGGTATTTGGCAATCTTTTGGAGTTCATTGGATGCTTGTGCTAGATTAAGTGATATTCATTAGTCGCCTTCTATTTGTTCTTTGTAAGATCGTCGAGGAGGTAGGTTTTCAGCAGCAAGGACCATGAGATGTTCATTAAATGTCACATATTTCAAAGGAAAAATTATTAGGAGTTCGGCTTTTATAGCTAACCGAAAATCCGGTTCAGCGGGAAATGACTATAGGTCGCCTCCCAGCCCAGCGAGGAAAGGACTGGGACCTCTCGGTTAGCCCTAGGACCTTAAACATTGATCGCGAAAGTTCTTTTTTATTTATTTCACCTTATTTTCAGTTTGCAAACCATCAACTCACATTTTGCAAAACAAAAATCAATTTGATTACCAAATGGAACCTCGCGAGTATATTGTTATTTTGAAAGCCCATCCACAGAGTTAGAACATCTCCAAGAGGCTAGCTAAACCCCTCCCCTTACCTATTTTAGCTAGCTTTTTCCTGGAAATCCCTCGAGAACTCAGCTGTTGTGCTCATATCTATTTCCTATAGCTCTCATTTGGCTCTCTATTGCCACTTAGCCACATCCCATTTGACTACTCCTTTCTCATGACCCTCATTTCTCTCCCTAAAAATATAAAGCAAATTATGAAACAATTAGAACAAAAAATTTCAAACAACTTTGCAAGAAAAATAGAAATTGAAAATTAATGCTCTGAAATAGGAAAAAATCTTTAAATTAACGAAAAATAAAAAATTATTCAGAAATTGTAAGAGCAATTAGAACACAGATTTAATTGTTATAATGCCTTAATATATTATGTATATTTTTATTTGTTCTCAATATTAATAATCTAGCAAGCGTCTACTACGAGAAACAACGTCTACTACAAGAGAAAGAGAAAATGAAAATGGAGCAAAGGAAAGGAAGATCGAATAATGTATTTTTTTGAGTACAGGTTGCGTACTCGATTGCAAGATGAATATTATCAACGGCGCCAAATGGAAATATTGGGAAAGAAGATGTACTTCAAATTTTACTGTTGCAAATATTACCGTTGCAAATATTACTGTTGAAAAATTCAAATTTTAAAATTATGAATTTCGTGATCATTGTAAATATGATCGTTATTAAAAAAAATTTAAAAAATTTAAAATTTGATGGCGTAACAACACATCTATTCAGATATCATCCAATATGGTGATATTGTATCTCATACTAAATAGTATTTTAAATTTTATTATTGAAAGATAGTTAAAGTTAGTTAGAATGGATAGCTAAAATAGATAAGCGTTGTTGGAGTGACTTTGAAAAAATGGATTAGTGAAAATAGGTATGCAAATATTTTAATATATTTTGAGTAGTTATTTTCTGATAGCCGTATTAGAGATGCTCTTAGACCCATTAGAGCTAGCTATCTTGCGGTAGCTTTGCACTCTGTGTAGGAGAATTTAGGATACAAATTTTTGTTATTAAGGCACACCTCTTTGACAGCACGAATCAAATGGCATCATTCTTTAGGGATGGTGCCTAAGTGCATTGTGTTTGTGAAACACTTGTGATTCTCATCCGCATGTGCAGTGAATTTCCTTTATCATTTCTTTATTAGTTTTAGTTGCCCAGTTTTTTTTAGCATGAGTGCATGTTCCAGTGGGTAAGCCAGAAGCTGTAGTGATCTCAAACATAGACCAAATGGAACACCTAGGGAAACAGCATAGTTAGTGCGAGGAAACAGAGCCCATAGGTCCATGAGGGCACATAGAAGTCTCAGCATGGATGAACGTGCCCTCGTCGTGGGTGCCTCCAACAAGCATTACCATATGGAAACTCTGCAAACCTGAGTTGGAGGAACCACACAAACCTCTCATGGAACGGAACCTCCACGAGTATGCACCTCCTGCTTCTCCGTCCTTATTTTTTAACTCCTTAGTCTTAACCACCATAGTCGACCTCTCGATGGAACCGGCCATCCACGAACCTCACAGCTGAAGTGGGTGACTTTGTGGAAGAGCAGAAGACAATCAATGCTCAATTAAGTCAGAAAATTGACAATATGGAAAACAATGTGGACAAGAGAATTTATGGACTTCAAAGTGAAATGGAGCATAAATTTGACAACCTGCAGTACTCCATTTCAAAGCTCACTAATTAGCATGTTCATAAAAGGAAGAGAATCCAGGGGAAGAGTGCTTGAGTGACACCATGGTTGAGGAGCAGTGTCAAGAGCAGGGGTCATCTGAATCCTTAGATATTTGTGTTGTTGTTTATCCATGGGAGAAGAAAGAAGAAATCCTTCCCACGCTAACTGAGGAGGGTAGTGGAAAGGAAGAAATAGAAGAGCCTGGCGTCCTTTACCAATGACAAATAACCTTTGCCCGACACCTTTCCCGGAGCCACAGTGCCATACACGCGCTCTAACCTGACCTTTACAGAAAAACTTGCTCCACACCCATTTGAAGCAAAGGCCATCCCATCTCCTTTGCCTATCTTCTGAAACTTTAGGAAGTTAGTAGCCCTTTGCTTCGATTTTTGCCACTACCTGAAGATGCGTTTCCCACGTGCATGTGTAGTTGATGGTTCGGGTGCGGGTTCAGATTTGGAGCACCCGAACCTCAGCATTTTTGAGCTCCACCGAGTTCAGCTGACTGAGGTTGAAAAACTGGTTTGGGGAACTCAGTCTCTATTTTTATTTCATTTAATTTTATTTTGTTTTATTTTATTTTGATATCCTTAATTTTCTTCTTAGATTTCTCTAATTTTTAGTTATCTTTGTTTTTAGATTAAATTTTCAATTTTCAGAAAGAATTTTCTTTATTTTCTTTATTTTTTTATTTTTATGTTTTTATTTTTTAGTGCAGAAAATTTGAAATTTTATGTTTCTCTGAATTTTAGAGGATACGAAAATCTATGAAACAACATTTGAGTTTTTTGGTACCTTTGTGCACTATTTTGTCTTTTATGATATATATATATATATATATATATATATATATATATATATATATATATATATATATATATATATATATATATATATATATATATATATATATATATTTAAATATTTGATTTTTATTTGATTTGATTTTATTAAAAAATTATTTAGGTTTTCAAAAAATTTATACAAAAAAAAAAAATTTTGGTTGGTCTTAAAAAAAAAAATTAAAAAAATTCGCAGGTTGCGAATTTTCGCAACCTGCATCACCTCCATTTTGTTTCGCTCATAATAACTATTGAACTCTGTTTAGGCGTTTTGACTACTAGTTGGAAAGCCTTCTTTTTTGTTTCGCTCATTTTTTTCCTCTCTTTTCTTCTCTAACTTGTTTTTATTTGAAGCTGAGCAAAGTAAACCGGGACATCGATGAAACCTTGCGAAGTCTCCTATCCAACAACGAGAACATCACATCAAGGAGGTAACACTTCCTTCTATAACTTTCCAATCCGAGCCCCATTGCGGACAATGAGATATTTTGTTGGGTGGAGAGTTAGTGTAGGAAGTGGCTTTTGCATTTATGTTTTCATTACTATTTTGAGCAAGCCCATTTTGTTTGTTCAGTGTCTTTCTAGTTCTCCTTTTTGGGAAGTTGTTATACCATGCAACTTAATTTTTCAAAATTGCACCCACTTGTTTTTGTTGTTTTGCTAAACGCAGCCGTTTGAAAAATTGAAACTTTGTCGATTCTATTGATGTTGGGTGGTTCCATGCCTGGTAGGTGGATTGATTGGTTGAACTCTTGTGGCTTTCGACCCTTTTCTTCCACTTTTAGCTGTACACCCCACAGTGCACACGATTTTCAACAATAGGCTACGAAAAAACTTCCTACACCCTAAGCGTTATAAAACTTACCTGATTCCGTTGACCATATTAGGTTAAGGACCCCATGAATGAAGACGATGTAATGCTTACGAGAAAGAAAAAGAAAGAAAAAGAAAAAGAAGAGAAAAAATTTACAGCTTTGCCTTGAAACCGAGCCGCGGTCAGGGTTATATGGAGAGAAAACCTTTAAAGCCCCAATTCACTAAGGACTGGTTGGGAGCCACTTAGACTTAGTGCTCGTTACGGTGGATGGGTGGAGTTTATCAAGTTGTAGGTTAGGTCTAGAAATCATTGGTCAGGTGAAACCTGAAGAGTTAGTGAATTCGAAGATCCTTACATTACTTGGTTTCCCTAATCATAAGTGGTTGGGGAGTCAGCCAGTCAAATCCGTTACATGGACTTTGGTTGGAATTGATTCTACATTGCACCTATGACACAAAAGGTTTATTGGAATAAGAGTGAGTCCTAATCTATTTGGGTTTGTTAGTGTGCTAGGTTGTGGCAACAACCTAGTTGGGGGGAGAGTGCAGTTTGGCAGTTTATTATTGAGAATTGATAAAATAAACACTCAGATTTTAGTGGAAGTTTTTGTTGATTCACCGAGATGGAGGCTCTTTTGATACTCACTTTTGTATGGCATTCATTCTCTCAAGAGAGTTAATGGGAGGTTTAACAGTTCTTACTTGGGTTAGCATTACTGATCTGTGCAAATATAATCTGTTTTTGTGAACATCATTTTCTGGTTTGTATGCTCACATCCTTCTTTCTTTCATTCATTGTTAAGGGGTAGCAATGTGTGAGTTGGGGTGTGATTAGTGCCCAAAAAGTGCTCTTTTGAACCCTATTTATTATAGTTTTTGAGTGCTTTTTTGTGTAGTAATCATTCTAATTAACCCGATTTGCACATTAAGGTCCTTACTATTCTATTGATCGCATTTTGTAGTAAATTTTGCAGTTTTTGCGAGCTGATCGTGCCAAAATTATCGAGTCAATTCAAGCACGAAGAACCCAAGTTGAACTCATCATTGTAGATGAGATCCCACAAGGAAAGAAGAGCAAAGTGAAGAAGTGGAGCACCCTCTGAAATTTGGTTCCTTAGCCTTTATTCATCTTTGACACCTATTGTAGCTCTTGACAACATTCATCATGACCTTTCATTGCTTCTTGCTGTTTGACCTTTTTGTTCTCCTTTGTATTTCTTTAAATTCTCATATAATAGTGTTGGATTTGTAGTTTTTTGGTAATTTATGTGAGGTTGGTATCATCGGCCAGACAAGACTTTGAAAGGACTTTTTGTCGATTGAATAAAATTTAGAACCAGTTCTTAGCTTTTCTTCTTTTTTCAACTTTTCCTCCATTTTCTTCCCTTTTCTTTCATTTTCGGCTGCCCAGACACCCATGGGGTAATGACTCAAGGGATGGTTGAAGCTAAACCCTATCATCCTTTGAGAGGAGAATTTTATTAAACTGGTTGTGATATTGACGGTCCCTCTTATTTTTATACGTAGGCATTTATTTTCATTTATGTTTCTATCCTTCCATATAGGTTTAAATCTCTAGATACATCTTGGGTGAAGTAGTATTTGTAGCAATCTTTTAGGGTTCATTGGATGTGTGCCTTATTTATTCTTGTAAGGTGTCAGGAAAGGTAGGTTTTCACTTTTCACAGGACCATGAATGTTCGTTAAATGCCACATTTCCGAAAGGAAAAATTAATAGGGTTCGGTTTTATAGGCTAAGCAAAGATCCAGTTAAAATGGCTATAGGTCATCCTCCCCCAGTGAGAAAGGACAGAGGACCTCTCGGTTAGCCTAGGACTGTAGTAACAGTGGCCTATTAAGCTGGGGAGTTATTTTATATTTTATTTCACCTTATTTTCAGTTTCAGGCCATGCTCCCTGTTTCCCCGGAACCACAAATCCAATTTAATTCACCAAATGGAACCTCAGCACATTAGTCATTTGTGTAAAGAAAACCCATCCACGATTTCGGCCTAGAGCAGCTCTTTTCTGATGGCTTCCTTTCGGCGTTAGGAGGAATTTAAGATATAAATTTTGTTGATTAAAGAAGCACACCTATTGTGGCCTGTCAGTGTTCCTTACATTGTGGAGAATAATATGACCAACAATATTATGGGACTAAGTCAATCTAAGGAGCTTCACATTTCTTCTACATAATATCTCGAGAAGATTACCTAACTTGCAAATTTTTTAAAGAAGACCAACATACACTCTAAATCGGGGGAGTAAGAGGTGGAGTTGTTCTGATTTGAAATTATTTGTGTGTTGAGTGAACTTAATTGAAAATCATTTTTATTCTAGAATTGAAGTGTTTTTTAAAATTCATATCACAATTGGAAATTCATTGAATTCAAGTGCTGATATATTTTAAAGTGATGATGGAAAGAAAAATGGCCTTAAAGTCTAACTAAATTTCTTGAGGACAAGAAAGGAGTCTTTTCTTTGCTTGGGGACAAGAAAAACTTTAAGTTTTGGGGAGTTTTATTAATATGAAACACATATAACTTTAAGTCCATTTTTGCATAAATATTTGAGGCCTTAATGCTTAATTTAATGCAAAATTATGGAATCTTTACCAAAATTATTGTTTTGCAAGAATCAATATCAAAATAAACAAAAAATAAAAGCAATAAATGGTGTAATTATTTGGCGCGAGGAAAATTCGGCATCCACGATCATTGTTGAGATGGTAGAGAGGGTGGAAAGCGATTACAGGCGGGCACCTACGGCATATCTCGCAGCATATGAAGGTTGGATGGCATAAGTTGTGTCGCGGCATTAGAGCTTATCAGCCATGACCTGAAAACGTGAAGAATCTGCGGAAACAGCTAAACAATATCACATCGCGCGACTTGCTTCGCTGGCGTTGATCGAAAGGAGCGTGAAGGAATGTCACCTTGATATCCGCGAGACCGCCCAGACCTGACCCAGCAACTCATAGTGTCTCGACTTTCATTCTAGAGGTCGACAATTGTACATCACGAGGGTAATGTCACGACGGACCTTAAAGACATAAGATTGGAAGGGAAGGTCATGACAATCAAAATAATGTCGCGATAGTATCAATAAATTCTCAAAGGAAAAATCATCAGTTGAGCATCTCAACAACATCATGATAATGCCCTAGACATAGATGAAAGGAAACAATGTCATGACATAATTAGAATGTCTGACATATCATCTTGTGGGCTTGCATAATAGTATATAAAATCTACCTAGAATTTAAGTCCAGCAATGATTGGACTATAAATAGGAAGTGATAGGGGCACATAATTGGAA
Source organism: Tetrastigma voinierianum (assembly GCA_016808115.1). NCBI lineage: Eukaryota > Viridiplantae > Streptophyta > Magnoliopsida > Vitales > Vitaceae > Tetrastigma > Tetrastigma voinierianum. Next base: position 90,810 of record JAEQBH010001416.1, on the reverse strand, counting down.
GCGAAAGATATAGAGAGCAAAATAAAGTTTTTGTAGAGTATTTTTATTATTGAGAGATTGTGAGTAGATATAAAATACAATTTTTTTATTAGAATATTTGATATGAGTTGTGTGTTTGGAGAGAGAATATTGAAATCCAAGCTCCTTTAGAACTTGAAAAGAAGAAGAAAGCATTGTTTGAATTCCTTTTCCTCATTTTCTCGATTATAATCATAAAGAACTTGTTTCATCGACTTGTCATTGTATGTGTAATCATTGATGGAAGGCTAAGCACATACGGAAATGGATTGGTTATCAATCATATCTGTGTTTACAGGATTTAATGTCGGTTGTGGATTTGAATCCTGAATTGACATAATTTTTTTAGAAGTGTATTTTCTTATCCTTGATTTATTAATTCTATGAACCAAAGTAGCTGTTCTAAACCCCTGCTTTCAAGGATCCCCTCAAGTGATAACAGAGGTGTGTTCCCGAGGTGAAGGATTATGATCTCTCGGTTTATGAAATTAATATGTTGAGAACTGTTTGACCAATTTCCTTATAGACCCGATTTTTGCTACGGCTACGAATACTGATTGATCTCCCGGCAACTACACGAAACTTGTTGCCAAATTCTTAACTGCAAATACTAACTAAGTCTTGACGTGCGCGAAAACTTGTTTGCCGTTACTAACATAAATGCAAAAGACGCTAAAGTCCCCAGCAATGGCACCAAAAACTTGATTGACCAAAATATGACTAAGTTATATACGTAGAATTTTGATCACCCGACAGTCACGCCAAAAACATATGCGACTAAGTATATAAAATATGTTTCCCTTATTTGTGGTAAAGCACATTTAAGTTAGTTTTTGGCCAAAATATCTCTACAAGTGCTGGAGTCATACAAGTAATAAGAGTGGGCCAAATTAAGTTCGAGGTTATCGTACCCTGATTGATAAGAAATCTAAAGATCAGTGCCCAAACTACTCAAGATCCTTACTATTTGAACTCAAAAGTACAAAGTTGGTTTGTTTAAACTAAATAAAGAATGACTAATTAAAATTCTATAACTATAACAAAAAAATCAAAATGAATTGGATTGGAGAGTTCATTGAGTAAAGTTAACACTAGAAATAGATCAATGTAATATTATTAATTTTTGCATCATTTAATAACATAGTTCAGCCATTAGTTTGAAATTTGAACTTGTCAAAGATGAAAGGTAGTATAGTTTGGATTCCTCTAAGCACTATACATTTCACTAATTAGAGAACCATAGTCCTTCTAGACACATGGGTCTAATTAGTTATTTGTAAGATATAATCCTCTTTCTAAGAACTAGGTATTTTTTCTTTCCAATACTTCACACCCTGTTCCTAAGACTGGGGAGTGCCCTTTATAGAAAGGAAAATGCAAGCCTTCTCAATCTAATTGGTATCTCATCCTTAGTCTATTCAGAGCTCTCTATCTCCTTGTTAGATCTATGCTAACACGAGGATCAAGATAGTTCCATTAGATAGAGGAGAAACCTGTCGATTAAAAATGATACATCATCAGCTAATCCTCATGGGTAAAATTAGTGGTCTAACAAAGTAATATTTTAGAGTTCATTAGTTCCATAATATTAGTCTAACATACCCTTAAGTAAATGCTCCATACTCTTAGGAATCTCTATCTCTGTGTCACTTAGAAGACCTCTTGGAAATCGTATCAAGATACAACCCTTTTTTGGGTACAAGCTACTAATATTAAGAACAATTAATTTAAAGAACAAAACCAATTAAATAAATTCAAGATTTCTAACTATGACATTCATTTAAGTTGCGCAAAAAATAATAACTAACATCGGTCCATTCATAGAGGGCTCGAGTCTTTCCTCATTTGGATTACAAATAGTGAAAATTGATGGAAGAATTCCTTTGAAATTGAGAGCAAACTTAAATAAATGAACTCGAAAGTTTTCAAATTACACTTTGGTCGGACAATAATGAAAACTAAAATTTTTACAATGAACCCAACTCGAAACTTAAGCCTAGATCACTGCTCAAATCCAAAGAAAATACTAACAAAAGTGTTAAGCTAAACCTAAATCAACGAAAAAAAATAAAAGAAAAATAATATACAGAGACTCCAGCTATTTAAATGTTCCAAATTCGACGGAAGCTGCGCATAGTGCCTTATGTGCTTCTATTTACAGATTTTCAAATGAAGGGCCAAATTTCAAGGCTGAAGTTGTGGATTCCCAAAACTAGCCCAATTGACAACTTTGTCATGATATAAAAAAATTATGTCACAACATTGTAGCTATCTTTGTCCTCTAGCTTGGTTGTGGCTTGCACTGTTATTTCGTCACAATGTTCTATGCCTTTTTCTTGAATTATGTCGCGACATATTTTGAAAATGTCATTACATAGCTCTTCTAAATTCGTCTTATAATTGTCACGACATAAAAACCTTGGTCGTGACAAATGTTTTTCCCTTCCACTCTTTATTATGTCGCAACAATAATTTTTTGTGTCGCGACATTCTTCCTGTAGTTATTCTAAACTTATGTTGCGACAGAGTTCCATCTCAATATTATGTTGTGATTTTTGTGACATAAAACTTCTTTTGTCGCGACATAGATTTCTTAACTAATGATGCTACCTTCTGAACATTATGTCACAACATAGATTAGAAATGTCATGACATATATCATGCCTAGAGCTTGTCATTCTCTGAAATGTTTATCGTAACATCAAAACCTTTGTCGCGACAAACTTAACTTGACTTGTTTCTTTAATCTTCCATTATCTGTCACAACATAGTTTTGTTGCGTCGCGACATTCTTTATTCCCTCTTCAGTTCTTTTTTTCATGACACAAGTTTGAATGTCTTGACAAAGTTTTTCTTCCATTTGCTTTGATATTTGTCGCTACATAGCAAAAGAATGTCGCAACATTTTTCTGTAGGAACTTCTTAGGCAATGTTGCGACATAAAAATATATTTTTACGACATAGTTATGTTTTATGATTTTCATTATGTCGCAACATTCATTTCTTTGTTGCAACATTTCTCAGTCAACCCTTCTCATATTATGTCGCGACAAAGTTTTGCGAAATGTGCGAATCTTGAGAGCTTTACGAACTTTAGTTACATTTGTACTGTTGCGACATATCATTGCTTATTGCAACACTGCCTTACTTGTTTCCTTGAGCTTCTGTTGTGACATTACAAGGATTATGTCGACATTTCTATATAACAGGTATGTTTTCATGTGGATTTGTTTATTTTATATTCAAAACCTGAAAACCTGAGAGTTGGTGATTATTCCATAATTTTGCGCTAGTTTTGAAAATCTGAGAAAAATAGACTAAGTGAATGAGTTTAGGACTACTTCAAGAACTTGTACATTTTGATAAAATATTCAGGATTACATCATTAGAGTGGATATATAGGTTAATTTTCTAGAGTGATGGACTAATTATGTTGGAGGAAGCTTGTGTTACCCTCGTTTTTGGAGCAAGTTAACTCCAGTCCTAATAATTGGGTGAAGAGTCTTAGTTTGGGAAATCATCCAAGGCTTAAAGGGAATTAGATCCTAAAAGTAGCTTTTAGACCTTTGTTGATCTCGACGAAACACATACAAATTTATATGCGTTATCTGAGGACTATGATACAATCCCACGTGACGACGCCATAAAACTTGTTGACCCTTACCAAAACACATATACAAATATATATGACATTATCACCAAAGGACTATTGTCTAATCCCTGGAAACTTCGCATCAAATTGTGGGACCAAAATCTCTCTGTTAATCATTTTCAAATTTGGTTTTGTGAGATACACTGAGTCTGCGGTCGGCAAGTAATAAAATGGATATAAGTCGAATATACGATCCCACCCAGGATCTCGAGTGCAAACCAGCTGCCTAACTAATCAACTCATACTATTTGGGTGCATGAGAAGTATTAATGGTGTGACTTGATGGTAGAATTATACTAGTGCGTAGAAAATAAATGAGCGATAAGAGTGAAATGAAATAGAAAGGAAATAAAAGATACTTAGATAGTTAAGAAAATAAATGAAATGAGTAATTATCATTCAGAAGACACATCAAGAAAACTGCTATAGTGAATTATCAATTCCTGTAGTAATACTGATAAAATTTCTTGATCAATTCCAGTTTTGAAATCTGTCGAGGTGTTTGCGAGTGTAGTGGATCTCTCACACTCCTGATTCATTGCTCCCAATTTTGCTGATTCTCGAATACGGGGAATGGGATAACTACTTTTAAAAGGGTTTTCCTAAATTTTGAGTATTTTTCTTTTCACGATACTTCATACCCATTTGTGGGCTGTAAGCCTTGGCTCCCGAGTTATCGATTGACGGGATATCTGACTTCAGGTTACTCTTCCGCAAATTAGAATAAATCACCCTCTCCTTGATTAGATCTAGTATCACGGGTTGGCCTCACTCTCCAGAATTGAGGTGAACTCTTTGTTTGTTTAAATATGGATGTCATTCGACTCGATCTTGATTTGGCTGAGGAGGATTTATCAAACTCACAAGCCTGATAGATCTCCCAATAAGCGAGGTTAATATACCTTTAAAGAGATGTTCATAGCTCCACGGGAATGTCATCTACTCACTCTGAAGGACCTCCTTGAAATCGAGCAATGGAAACAAATTTTAGGCAATTTATCTGGCCCGATATTCGAGATCAAAACATTAACTTAATGAAAGTAAATTCTAATCCCGAAATTCACAATTATGAAGCTTATTCTGGGGAAAGATTAGATTATGACTATAACATTCACTTAATGGAAGAATTTGGATTCCTCAAACTCTTTGAATTACCTTCTGACATTCTCTGATCATAAGAATACGATTGAAGCGAAATAATCGAATTCGGAAATTTATGCGAACTGACATTTGGTGGTAGTTTGAAAGAAAATAGTGCGTTAAACTTTGGCTGACGTGATAACACGAGATCCAGAGAAAATGAAACAAAAATAAATGGAGCGAAAAATAATCTGCTCTAAGCGCGGAAACATAAAAATAAAGAAAGAAAGGAAAATAAAGAAAAGAAAGAAAAAAATGAAGCCTTAGGCTACGGATCTCTCCACTTACGTCACATTTGTGACACCTTTACTATGCAGGTAGTGTCCTTTATTTATAGGGTTTCTCGATTATTTAATCCCGATGTAGCTTTCTTTGTGGGTTTCAAAATGGTTTGGCGATTCAGCACATTCAATCGCGACTTCATGCTTTCTTGTCGCGACTTCTTCCATGTCGCGACATCGCCAGATGTCGCGACATCAACCTAAGGTCTTGCGGTCTTCAGGCGGGTGTCGCAGTGCGTGGCGATCTCTTGTGAGACATCGCTTCATGGTTTAAAGCTTTCGGTTGAAGTGTCCTCTTGATGTGCGACCTCGGCATCGAGTTCACTGCTTAGCTTGACCCGGTTGTTCTTGGTGTGCCGTGACAATTACTTGTCGCGACATCATTTTATGGCTCTGGTTGGTTTCCTGATGTCGCGACCTCGGTCTCTTGTCGCGACATAGGCTCCCAAGTGTAACCTTGACTCGGCGGGTCGATGTCAAGACATCATTCTCTTGTCACGACATCTGACTTATATCTTTTTGAGGCTCCTCTCGTTGTTTGATTATCACGACTTAAGTCTTTACGTAGCGACATCGACGAGTTCGGCAGCCATCGGTCGAACCTCCTTGCTTCAAGGTGCTTACGATTTGTGTGACCTCTTATCCTAGTCCGCGACATCGACTCTTATCCGCGACCTCGAATCTTTGTCGGCTATTCGTTCTCTTAGCTCTGGTTACCCTTGATTTGCTTATAAGTACTTCTTTGTCGCATTTCCGTAAATTCCTTCAATTCTCTTGATGTCGCGTCTCATGTCTATTTTAATGCAAACCCCAGCGCATCAATGAATCAGCCAATTGTTTTTCGTTTTGCTATCCAGTGTTGCACTTTTATTCCACTTATTGCTGCATTTTTCTACTGCCTTTTCTTCTTTCTTCCATTCTACACCCGCTAATAACAAATGGGTGAGTTTCTTACGTATTGCACCAGTAATTGTCCACTTTTATATGAAAATTAAGCGAGGAAAAATGGACTAAAAATAGATGACTTTAAGCTCATCAGCTCCCCGAACTTAAAATTTTTCTTGTCCTCGAGCAAAGAAAAAGAAAAAGAATTGTTTGTCCTCGAACCATTAGAGACGTTTCACATTTTGTTTTGTAGTTTAATACAATTCAATTGAAATACAAGGAATGCATAGTTTTCTGTACATCTAGCATCAAAGTTCAAATTAAGGTTAATTCCTACCTTCTCAAGTATGCAAAACCAAATTGTTGAAATTGTTTCACAAACAATGTAGTTAACTGCTCCTGCTGAACTGTAAGTCTTTCTTACTTATATCCTGGATGAGTGAATTAACCATTCGAGGATTTTCACAGTGGATCTTTAATAGATTTTCAAACTCCATAGCTTTGTTGTTCATATCGAGTCTCCCACTAATGTAGGTAATTCCAACCGAGGTGGTCAGATGCTTTTGGGCTTGTAATGTTGAAGCAGGTAAATGGTAGGGTGAATGGGATTTTTAGGCTAAGATTACCATCATTCCTCTTTCCTTTGTGCTCACATACTGCCCTTTTCTCCTTGTAATTTCTTTAAACAACTCCCCCAAACTTCATGTTTGGGATACCACCTTGATTTTCTTTTATTCAAAATTTGTTTGTTCCCAATTTTGATCTGTAATTCAACTAGGGAATTTTTCCTTCTATTCACCAGTAAGGAATAGTGCTATGTTTTTGTCTTTTTAGGCTTTCTAACACTCTTAGCTTGAACTTTGGGTTAGTAGCTCCATACCAGATGGTATTAGAGTGCTAGTGTTGAAACACCCCAAGAACTTAATTGTTCGAGAGTTAGGCCCGCAGAGACAAAAAACTATTCCCATGAGCCTTAACTTCTGCTATATTGTTCTAATTGAGCTCCTTTCTTTTGAGTCCCTTTTCTTTATTTCTCCCTTCAGGTTCTCAAATTTCAACTCCCCCAAACTTCATTTCTTCCTCTCTTTTTGAAATCTCTGGTAATCACAGGTTCTCTCGGAGGGTTGATTCTTTGGGATGAGTTTGTAAACTTGTTGGTTTATTGTTGAGAATAAGGTTTGTTTTGGATCAATTTAGGACAAGGTATATCGTCGACATATAATTAGGATGGCTGAAATGGCTCGAACTTTCGAGATGCTTTGCATCGTTTCGTGTTGGTTGACATCACTGGGATTTCGCGATCGATAATCTATGAGTTCTGATTTGAGTTGATTAAGCGTGATTTTCACGAAGACTTCTTGGCTCATACCCAGTTAGCAGAAATTCAAAGATATTTATTTCCGGCGAGTTTCTTGACTCCCTTTGTTCATACTACGAATTCAAAATACTTGTTTTGTTACATCGATTGTGCTTAAGCTTGACCTATTGAACTCATAAAGCCAAAATTTCCAGTCAATTTTGCAATTTTTGTATCTCAATTAAATTGCATTTTGTTTTACTTGCTTCGACACTTTTTCGATTCACATTTTATTCAATCTATTTATCGGTATTAACAACCGTAGCAAAAGCGACGTTTAACGTTATTTGTTCAGGCGATTCTAATGTGATTCAATATTTATCAGAACAGCGACCTGATTGAACTCGAGCAAATTAAACAAATTTATGTTTTTTATTAATGATTTGTTGCAGCGGTTTAAACAGCCCCATTATAGGAAGGAGGATTGAAAAATTGAATGGATAGGTCTTATTTTTCTTTTGTTCTTGGGTATAGACTCTTGTAGGATCGGTCGAAGTATCGATTTTGAAATTTGGTCACCGGAATCTTCGCTTCTATTCTCCTGCCCTTAACTCTCTTTGTCGATCTGCTTTTCACAGTGCGATTTGTTTGTGAGATCCACCTTTTTATTCAGCTCATCACAATCTCTCATTCAAGTGTGTTTATGTTTCTCCATTCTGTCATGACCTCGAATTTTGTGAGTTGTTGTTGATCTGATCAGTTATACAGCCACGTCTTTCTCACGAATGCATCGTTTTTCAAATCTAACACCTTGTCTCTCCCTTCCATCTTTGTCTCAAAATCTTTCTGAGGACATGTAAAGAAATTTAAATCCATTGATGTTTCTCCTTTATGCACTCTTCACAATTTTGGCATCCACTTTGTTTCAGTATTCCCAGTGATTATCTCTGTAGCTGATTGTTGGAGAATGCCTCATTGGCCGAACTTAAGCTTCTCTAGCAGATCTTTATCTCGTTCCATTTCTTTTAAGTTTCTCCTTCTTCTTTGGAGTACCTCATTCATACATTCTTCTTTCCTTTAACTGCTTCCCCCATTCCTGTTCCCTTCTTTGCAGCTCAGATTCAAACCTTTCTTCTCTTCTCTGCTGATTTCTTCCTCCCGGCTCTTTGATCTCATAGCATACCATTTCTGCCTCGTACGTATTATCAGGCTGGCTCTTTGGATGCCCACTCTTTTCTCTTTCTTCCATCCTGCTTTGCATTGAGAGGAGCATCTCCATGATTGCATTGTTCTCTTGTGCCCCCCTTGAGCTTTCTCCTTGCTCTGCGGATATTTACTTGTTTTGCACAGGGGAGGGCGGCTGGGAAGGAGGAAGTCCATGGGGCTTTCTTCATTACGCCTTTTCATTGTGCGCAAATGTACTGTTGTTTCCACCCGAGTTTTAAGGTTCTCTTCTTCGATCTTGCGATTTGCGGCTTCTTACTCTTGTTTTAATCAACACCCCGCTTTTCTTTTGGTTCACGGGGTCCCTTGGTCACTCCTGTCAGTAAGAGTGGTGATGTTAGACTTCTTCTTACGTTCCCGAGCTCCTGCCTCCGATAGCCCGAGCATAAGATCGTTATCGATTCTTTGGGTGAGATCACCCCTCTCTTATTTCCTTCGCGGGTACCTGTTTTATAGAGTTTTTCGATTAGTGTTCACGGTGAGCTTGTACCCCCCTTCGAGGAATAGCATCGCGGGGCCTTCCTGCTCTCACTTTGTGCTCGAATGCCTTTATTTGGTACCAGCGGAGGCGAAAAGTATAACCATACCTTAGCCTCCCTCGGTGAGACTTCCTGACTGGGGTTTTAGTCCTCCTTTCTCTTGTCTCGGTTGTGCTTTCCCGGTAGTGACTTTTCGTGATCTTCTTTTCATCTACAGGTTTTCTAGGAGCTTTTGAACCAGACCCATGCTTATGTCACCTTATTCCATAAACTTGGTTGTGGCCTTTGCTCATCAAGGTACCCACACTCCTCACAGCCGAATGTGTATTGTCCTTCACACTGCAGTTAAGTAGAGATTCCCTCACCACTGCGGCATATCCCGACCTTTGATGTGTGCAGAGGGCTGTCCAACCTCTTTTCAATCATTTCCTTGAAAGGGGTGATAGGGTTTTTGAATCTTCTTTCTGCTACAAGAGCTTCCTTGTTGTATAAATGCTTCTTCGGTTGGTAGCCTCATACGACACAAAGTCTTCGTTCTTCTTCTCTTGCCTTTCCACATCTGGTTTGCTCTTCTTTGGGGAATTCTGAACCTCTGGTGCTTCTGTAGGAATCTTTTCCATTGGTTCTTCCTGTAGGTTTTCTTCTTCTGGTTGAACGTATTCCTTTCACTTTTTTTCTCTTTTATTCTCCTAACTTGTTTATCTGAAGTCCAAACGGAGTGAATAAGGTGTCGATGAAAATCTTGTGAAGTCTCCTATCCAACAACGATCACATTTCATAAAGGAGGTAACGCACACTTCACCAACTCCCGATGGAGCCACGGGTGCGGACGATGAAACATTTGGTTGGTGGGGAGAGTTAAGCGAAATTTAGTGGCTTTTGCATTTATATTTTGTTACTATTTTGGGCAAGCCATTTTGTGATTACCGTTCTGGCTACGGTTTCTCATGAAGTTGTTATCTTTGGCTTTTTTCAAAGCGCATTTTTTTTGCTTGTGGTTTGAAAATTTAAACTTTGTCCAATTCTATTGATGTTAGATTGGTGGTTCCATGCCTAGTTAGTGGATGATCAATTGGGCTCTTTGTTTCTTCGACCCTTTTCCTTCCACCTTTGCTAACCACACCTTTAGCTTTTGTCAGCGAGGTTTCTTGATAACCTGAAAAGCGCTATATCACAAACCTTGACCTTCCCTATTTCGTTGACCACCTATAATAGGTTAAGGAACCACATGAATAGAATGCCAATATATTGAAAATAAAGAAAATAAAAGAAAAAATAAAAAGAAGAAAAATTACATTGCTGCCTTGAAACCAGAGCACGGTCAGAGGGTATATGGCAGCCTTTAAAACTGGTGCCTAAGCCATTTGGTTAGAGCCATCGACAGTGCTCGCTACAAAGGTGGATGGGTAAGTTTAACAAATTGTAGGTCTTTGGAGTCGAAATCATTGATCGGGTGAAACTTCAGATTGTTTGTGATCGAAGATCCTTATGACTTGGTGCCACTGAAAGCGCTGTGGTTGGGAGTCATCGGTAGATCCCCGTTACATGGACTTTTGTGAGGTCGATTTCTCAGCATTGCACCCCTACAACATAAAAAGAGTTGTGGAATAAAAGTGGGTCCTGATCTATTTAAGTTGGTTAGCATGCTAGGTTGTGGCAGTAGCTAGGTTAGGGGGAGAGTGCAATTTAGCAGTTTATTATTGAGAAATGATCAAGAAAACACTTAGATTTTGGTGGATGTTTCGGTTGATTCATGAGGATGGAGCTCTTTTGATACTTTTCAGTTTGTATGGCATTCATTCTCTCGAGATATTTGGACAAGGCACATTGATTCTTACTTAGGGTTAGGCATTTCTCATTTCAGCCTTTTGAAATACCATTTTGTAGACATTATTTTTGTTATCGTTTGTATGCTCCTCTTTGCTCTTTCATTCATTGCTAAGGGACTAGCAATGTGTAGGTTGGGGGCTGTGATTAGTGCTAAAAAATTTCTATTTTGAACAATATTTATTATAGGTTTTGAGTGCTTTTTGTGTACTAATCATTCTAATTAACTGATTTTATTAAAGGTCCCTATTATCCTACGTGCATTTTGTGGCAAATTTTACAGAGTTTTTGCTGAGCTAATCATTGAAAATTGTTGGTCGATCGAACACTTAGAGATTCGAGTCAAACTGACATCGTAATCGGAGACCAAAGGAAAGAGCAGAAAATAGAAGAAAATGAAGCGGGGAAGCTGATGGAGCGTTAAGCTAGCGTGATGAGCAGTCTTGAAATTTATTTACCGCATTTAGAAATTTGGCTATATAGCGAAACTTTGCTTCTAGCCCAGTGTACGCTCCTATTTTATGTCTGAACTGACTGACCCCTTTTTTGGTTTTTCTCGTTTCTACCCTTGTAATAGCTTTTAGTTGTAGTTTTTTTTGTAATTTCCCTTGCTTTGGCGTATAAAGCTAAGTCGAGTTTGTAACAATCAATCACTTCTACTGATAAATTTTGGGAGCGACTTTAGGCTCTCGAACTCATTTTACGCTGCATTTTCTTTCATTTTCTCTCCCTTTCTCGGCTACCAAACACTCCTCTGGGGATGACAACTCAGAGGATGCTTGGCTAGACCTCTTCCTCCTTGAAGATGAGGGCTACTGGGCTATGGATTTGAGGTAAACGGACGGTCCTTTGTTTTTAACGTAGGCATTTATTTTCATTTATGTTCCTATCCTTCACTCTATTTTTAAATCTCCTAGATACATCTTGATTGAACAGTATTTGGAAATCTTTTAGGGTTCATTGGATGCTTATTGTTAGATTCAGTGATATCCATTAGTTGCCTTCTACTTGTTACTATGAGATGAGTCTAGGAGGTAGGTTTTCACTGTCTAGGACCATGAATGTTCGTTAAATGTCGTCTTTCAAAACGAAAAATCATAGGGTTTAGTTTTTAAAGTTAAATGAAAATCCGGTTCGGGAAATGAATATATGTCATCCTCCCCAGCCTTGAGAAAAAGACACGAGAACATGTTAGTTTCACTTTAAAACCTAAACGGTATACATTTGATTTTAAACCATCGACTCCACATTTTTATCGCACCTTGAATCAAAATATAAATTCACCATTTTTAGCAGCCTCTTGTGAGTCATTTATACGAAGAAAACCCATCCGAGATCGACCTTAGACATTATACTGTGAGTAGATTTGCTACGGCCCATTAGGGCTGAGATATAAATTTAGTTGATTCGCGCCTCTTGTAGCGCGAATCGGTATGCTCTGGTGCTATCCTCTCCGGTATCTCGAAGAGTTGGTAGCCTCGATGATAACTTCGGCATCGAACTGACCCTCCTCTCTTGGAAATACCTTGAGAAGGCGTTATCTCGACCTCGGGCTCTAAGGGTTGTGTCGTACTATCCCGACTATAGCTCTTCTGGCTCGAGGCCGCAGGAAGGCAGCCGTCGTATCAAGCTCACCTTCGAAGGTGTCTCTCTAATCGAGATCGAGGACCGGTGTTGGAGCTCTCTCCACCTTGGTCTAACATATGAGCTGGAGGCCTCCATGGCCTCCCAATTAGCGCCTCATATGGTGCCATTTGTATACTCTCCGACTAAGCGTGCTGTGGCGGAATTCCACTAGAGCGAAATTACTCCTCTATAGCTACCCTTATGATCCGAGGGTATGCTCGCGACATGTCGTCTAACACTGTATAGTCCTCTCGTGACCATACATTTATGGGTGGAAAGTTGTACTCATAGTTAGCCATGGCCATAGCCTTTAGAAACTCTTCGAAAGTGCATTGTAAACCTAGGTCTCTATTCGTGGCTATGGACACTTTGGTACTCCATGTAGTAGGACTATCTCTCGAATACTCCTGACCCAGGAAGAATCTCTCAATGTGAAGGTCATCATACGAATAGAAAATGCATCGACGCCGTGGTCGGTCCACTATCACCCATATCGCATCATATCCTTGCGGTGTCCGCGGCGAATTAGATTGAAAAATCTGTGATACGGCAGTCCGCTTCGGCTCGGTATACGATGGATGGTAGCTACTAAGAAACCTGGTGCTCATTGGCAACGACCCCGTGATCAGAAAGAAAAGTCCCCCTCGTGTCTCTTCGTCGACTCTAGTAATCTTGGCGGCAAGATCTTGGTACATCTTACGTGCGCGGATCTGCAGGAAAATCTAGATTAGTGAAACTCGCCGAGAATTTCTCACCGAATCGGTCGATTGAGACCGCACGTCCTCTATTCGAAGACTACCATGTGGGTGAGTGACCCTCGTCCTTGTACGGTGGTGCGGTCCACACAATAGACCTTTATCTTTGCGTCACATCCCTGGGGACTCAATCCACTCACTTAACGAGAGACGGCGCTACTAAACTCCCAGCGTACCCAAGTGCGCTTTCGTGATGCTGTATTAGTGTCCCATAGTCTCGAGCATCTGCCATTCCTGGGAAGCTATACTAGCCACTATTCCCCGTGACTTCCGACTGAGTGCATCAGCCACCACATTTTCCTTACAGATGTGTCAAGTGAAGTCATAATGGCTCAACTAGGAACTCCATCCATATACGTTGCCTCGTGTGAGGTCTGCTGCGTGAAAATATCTTAGGACTTTTGTGGTCAGAATTTCTTTCGAACTCCTCGCCATATAAGTAGTGGCGCCCGATATTCAAATGAACTATGGCCCACCAACTCCGTATCGTGTGTGGGGTAAAGTGCAACTCCGTGATTCTTTGCTTGGCCAGGAACCATGGCATCAGCATTCGTTGACCACCAAATGTATTCTGATACATTATGTACCTGTTATGTGGGACTCTTCGAGATAGAATTTGATAAGCCTCTTCTTCAACTCTGGAATGCACTCCCTCGCCAGGCATCCCGATCAAACTGACCTCCTTTACATTGATCTAAATCATAGGTCTTTGCTAATGTCTGGAGAAATCCTCGATGAAACTCTTGTAGTACTTGACGATCGAAAAGCGCGTGTCTGAATTGACTTGGCCTCTCGACCTCATCACGACCTCGACCTTCTCTTGGGTCCATTGGCTTACGCTAATGCGACATAGCGATACAATCTCGGCTCAGTAAGCGAGGCTTCGCATTACTAAACTTGGCATACGATTGATGGTCTCTCGATGGCTTGTAAACAATCCTCGAAAGTGATACTCATGCTCCCACTCGTGGGAGTAGATCAAAATGTCATCCATGAGACTCGATGAGTCCCAAGTAGGGTTGGAATACCACATGCATGGGAATTATGAATCTTCTTTGGAGCATTTGTCGATCGAAGGGCATCACTATAAACTCAAAGTTCCCATAGCAGCGTCCTAAATGCATCTTAGGGATATCTTGTCTCCACTGAAGCCTCAGGCGATGATAACCGGTCTGAAGGTCTGTCTTGGAGTAGACTGCGCTCCTCTCGACTAATTCGAACAAGTCATCAATCCTCATTAATGAGTGCGATTCTTATTAGTAATACTGTTGACTACGTACTTAATGCCTGATCGAAGAGGTCTTGTCCCTTCTTCTTCTCAAATAAACTTAGGCAGCCCCGTGGTGAAGTGCTCGATCTAATGAACCCGCGACCAGCTCTTGTAGTTGGACTTTGGTTCTACTTGACTCATTTGTATTTATCCTATGCGCGAGTCATGAGATGGGTAGGTGAAGTGATGCCGGTGCTCACGTCTAAGTCCTGACCCTGCGGAGGCAATCCGTGCTCATCGGAAAAACATCCTCATCTTTCTCAAACTACTTGGTAGATCCGAGTTCGGTCTACCTACGTCCTCCGAGTAAGGCTTGCTAGCCAGCCTTGTATCCACGACACTGGACTCGTATCTCTTTGGCGTAGGAAAAATATCATACTTGTCCCCATATGTGTGTGTGGAAATGTAGCTTTGAGTGCGTCACATTGTGTGGCGGTAACCTCACCCTCCACAATCGATAATGACTCTATAAGCTCAGTGATCCATCCCGAGGATGACGTCGAACTTTGACATGTCAAGCTGATGCATTGAGTCCATTGTAATTAGAGTCCACGGATCTACAACTCACAACCACCACATGTCGTCTACATCCTTTTACAATCCACTGGGGAGAACTCACATCGGGCTCTTCGGGGCACCGACCTCTAAACCCGACTCTATCCGCACAATTGATGCGTGATGAATGAATCACGGCCTTTGATCAAATAATACTCTTACCCGTGGCGAGAGAATAAAACATGCAGTATAACTAGGTGATTTGCGGCTCGTTTGTGGTATGATGGGCGTAGACAACGCCTGAACCCACACGCGTCCACACTTTGGTAGCTCGTCCTCTGCGTAACCCATGCTGGCCTTCACGTAGTAAAGGGAGGTGCCATTCTGACTCCACGAGAAATAAATGTTAGCTCATACCTTTGTCTTGGGGCTGTGGAGGAATATATTGTATCCTCTCTTGTCTCACCCCTAACTGGGATTATGATGTTTTGAAACTCTAGGATCCTCTTGTGTCTTTAGAAATGACCCTCCTCATATGTCAGGGCTGTGATGTTGCTTTACCTGCCCACATTGTGCATTAACCTGATCGTCCACGGCAGGATGGCCACGACGCCGACCCTGAACTAGAGACCTGCAGCTGCTCTTGGGCAGAAGAATACTAACTCTCCTCCTCTTGTACTTTAGCACGCATCCAGTACTCAGGCATCCTCGATTTCCTCTCTCTGTGGTCGAGGAAGTCTCGACCATAACAAAGGTTCATGTCTTGTGAGCGAAGTCTCCTGATCCTGCCCAGAATGGATAATGGCTCATTCTGCGATCTCATTATACGTATGCGTGGCCAAATAGTCATCATGCAGACTAGCTCTAGTGAATCTAGCCACATACTCCATCACGGTCATCGTCCTGCAGCTGGCTAGGAACTCCCCGAGGCAACCGTGGCAGTAGTATCGAAAAATACTTTCCTATGAGCGGCTCACGGAACTCTTGCCCATGTCATTGCCTGCAGATCTCTAGAGGTCTTTTGCCCCAAATTCCACTATCCTTAGGCCTCGCCTCCACAGGTACGGGCAATTTCTTTGGTAGATCTGATCGTGCGAGGGGGTAGTCTTCATAGCCCTCTCTGGCTTTTAGCCTTCT
Source organism: Tetrastigma voinierianum (assembly GCA_016808115.1). NCBI lineage: Eukaryota > Viridiplantae > Streptophyta > Magnoliopsida > Vitales > Vitaceae > Tetrastigma > Tetrastigma voinierianum. The sequence continues at coordinate 74,724 of JAEQBH010001416.1, read as the reverse complement.
TGACTGCGTGAACCAATAGTGCGCAGCTAGTCGAATCTCCTCCCCCTATGAGTGTCGGAAGATGATGTTCCCTACACCTCTGGAGGTTACTCGGACCTCCTTAGCTACCTCTTTGCATTGCTTTGTGGTGTGCGTTGCTGCGATCCACATAGCTAAGCGAGGCTGGCTGGTCGAATGCGGTGGGTGTGCGAGGCGATTTGCCTCGTGGGCGACCTCTGCGTCCTCTCACAAACTAGCCATCTACACATGTCAAATGGCAGAGTTAAATTCTATGCGGTATCCACTAGGTGTAAACACGACCTCGAACATATTTACATACCAAAAACATTTCACTTCTGATATGGTACATTCCTTAAGTAATCTGAAGACAATAAGTTCCCTATGTCTTGAATTTACCTAGCCTATGATTTCACACATCACACAACCATGAAATCAAATCACACATCACATCTAATTTTCCCAAAAATGTCTGAGGATGAATGATCGACCTATTTCCCATTAAGTCTTTGGTAATCATATACCCGATGCTCACGATACGAGCTACTTGTGCCGATTCGAGAGGTGCCATCGATATAAAATCAAACCTTCGGAATACTAGTGTCTCATATCGTGAGACCTATACACTCAATAAAATGGCCACATTGGCCCATACATCCCATACTCACTAGAAGTGTATATTTTATAAAAAAAGGAGTTGTTTTGCAATTGTCCCAAAATTGTTCTTTTACTGATTTTACAAAATACATAACAAGACATCTTAGCCATTTCTTAAATCTCACAGAACTGGATCGTCCAGTCCCTAGAGTAGACCAGTACATGAAATAATTTCCCTCGACAGGGTTAAACGATGCCAGGTAATTGGGATTATCCTACATTGGTTACTCCGCTAAGTGCACATGCAATGACACACGAACATTGATAAAACATATGTATTTCCTTTCAGATATCTACATGATATGGATGAGAATGTTACCCACCCACTCCCATGTCTCGATCCCTCACTGACTCCCTCACGCATGCCTAAGACAAATGTGAGAAAATACCATTTTCAAAACGAAAACATTATCGAAACACCTTTATAGAGTTTCGGTAAATATATTGGAATTTACCCCTCGAGGCGAATTCTTTGGATAATTTTAAACTTGATCATAGGTTAGCCTCGAGATAAGCTGATGGGATAGCTCTCAGGCGATTCTTCGGAAAATCTTCCCTTGAAATTCCTTTCCACTGACCATTTTCCTTTTTCTTTCATGTCATGCACTCCTATTATTCTAGGTTCCCCGGTGCATATGAAATCACGATATTCCATTTCACAATTCATGTTAATATATCAATCATGCATATCATATGAGTGCATACAATCATCATACATGTTAATATATCAAGCATGCATAAATATATTATGAAGTGACATCGACATACCATGATTAATTATAATTGATATATAATTCTCATAAACTTTGACCCGTGTTAATACACCATTCATCATACATTAACATGTCATATTCACAATGCATGTTATTCACATAAGCCATAACACACAACCTAACTGGATAGCACTAACCTGCTCGATTGGCCAATGTCCTCCACAAGAACATGGCTACAATCTTGACTCAATGGGATTTCCATAGAGTCCAATAATACCAAAATCGGAATTCGGACGAAGAAGTTATGACCTTTCGAAGTTGGATGTCACACATGACTAGGATGCCTTGCGGTAGCCTGCACCTGCGACGCCCCTTTCAGGCTGACTCTAGGCGCCTTGCCCTCCAGCATGGTGCAGAGCTTGACTCAGTGGGCTTTCCATGGGAGTTGATAAAACACGAATCGAGAATTTGGGCGAAAGAGTTCCCGATATCAGGAAGTTTGAGGTCAAACATGACTAGCCGGTCTTACCGGGGACCTGCCTTGCTTGCCGACGCCCTTTCTGGCGGCTCAGAGCACCTACCCTCCACAAGGGTGGCTGGAAGCTTGGCTCAATGGGATTTCCCATAAAGTCGATAACACTAAATCAGTTGGACCGAAGAAGTTATGACCTTCCCGAACTAAGCAATCTTGCAGACGGCTTCCTTCACTTACTGGCCTTCATTCAGTGACTCAGACACCCACTGCCCTCTAATAAATGTGAAAATTATTTCATTATTTGTGATCCGAGAACACCGGTGAATTTTGGACAAAGAAGTTATGACATTAGAGTTGGAGGTCACACATGACTAAGTAATTCTTAGGCGACCTACCTTACTTGTCACGACGCCCTTTTACGGGTGGGTTGGTACCATATGTGCCTTGATTCAGTCGATCAGATGGCGGATCAGATGAGTGTCACGGAGCGTGAGACCATGCCTCGGATCTTTACTGTTTTTTTATTCCTTTGTGCATGTGGGTATACAAACGATTTATGCTTAATAATGAAATCATTTAAGTATCTGAGAACTACCTTCAGGAATTGGTGTCATTGAAATCATGCATATATTGAGTCGTTTACGTATACAAAGCTGCACTTTTTACATTTCGTCAGGCGCGAGGACATACATGCTAATTAGACCCCTGCTAGTGTGTTGGCTCAGTATGCGAGGAAGATCATGGACGATACATCTCTTGTACCTACAGGTTGAAAATAAGTCTTAGCTTCTGCAGCTTAGTGGAAAATATATAACTCATACTTTATACACTACATTATACTCCTTATGGTAGTTATGATAACAAATATCATAACAGAACTCATTATAACGGACTAATACATATACTTGTTATCATATAACAATTTTACATACATACTTATCCTACTATAACAAACTTGTAGCCACGATTTCGAATCTACGCTGTCTCACGTCTTTTGAACTTATTCTTATACTTATAGCAGACTTATACTTACTCGGGTCTTACACATATAGCAGACTTATTCTTATTTGGATCTTACACTTATAGCATTCAGATCTTATACTTATAGCATTCAGATCTTATACTTATAACATTCAGATCATATACTTATAGCATTCAGATCTTATCATATATGGACTTCATTATTAAGATATTCTTGGACACATATTATCATTATATTGCTGACATAACCTCTTCTCCCATTGTGATGTATGCTGCATGTTCTATCTTATCACGATCTTGAACTTATACATATACCTCACGGAGGTGCTTATCCATACCCTCATCATATCTCATTATACTTCTTTCAATCTCGTACAGAGTCAGAGCTTAGACTGTCACAATTGGTGCCATCACGTGCTCATACTTCTATCTATATTATACTTGTTTAGTTTCGTGATGATTCTGGAACATGTTCTTGTACAAGATGCTTATACGTCTTTTGAATCTTATATACATCTTAGATCTCACTTGTGGGAGTTTACAGGCACCGTAACTATACAGTACATGATCTTTCTAAACTTATACTTATCTTCAGTATCTTACACTTGTACTATAGGGAATGTCAGCATTTTACGGATCTTATACTTGTATTCGGCTTATTCTTGTATTTCAAATCTTATTCTTGTATTTTGGATTTAATGTGCTTTTGTTCCTGGAGTTCATTATATAAAGAAAGTACCAGTAAGTCTTCTATAGATTCATTATCTGGAGGTACCCATAGACTCTTGGGCTTATACTTATATTCAGACTTATCTTGTTTTCAAGATGCTAGTGCAGTGATTATCTGAGGAAGTTACTTATGCGAGGTATCGAAGATATTGGGGGCCAGGATATGAAATTTTCATGGGTGCGTTGATCTTTTCGCGTATTCGTTTCTTTCTCTTAATATTTTATTCGAGTCTTATCGTATAAATTGTTTGACTACCAGTTGTTTATTAGGAATGAGTAGGGTAGCCACCGATAATTGAAATTGATCACAATCTTGAGCCGATGCATGTCATGATTAATTGTATTAGTAGTCACAGAAACCGCGATCTGTGTTTTCTACAGTAGTGTGTTGAACTAGTGGAATTTGCTAGAACCTTTGGTCAGGCGGTGCTGCTATCTAATGGAAGTGTGTGGCACCAGTGAGTCACTTAGAGACCTTAGTCAGACATCCATCATTCATTCTTGGTTTCTGTTGATCATGATCATATGTCTTTGAGGAACCGTAACTGTCTTATCACATTATTGCGTATATTCTTTTCATGTTCATTATTCATAACGAGTCGTTTTCATATTTCATCGTATTCATGTTTCATGAACATATATTTATACTTGTATTTTTCTTGTACTTTGCTCCAGGATATCTATCATTGATCTGGAGGCAGGCTCTTCCTTTGAGACGTGAGTGCCACGTATCTGTGCTCCTTCATATCAGTCACATATATTCAGCTAACTGTTCATATCTACATCCGTTCTTACCATGTTTTCCAGTCGGCTTTAACTGGCCCGATTAACATTTTTACTTGATCACATTAATTGATTTTGGGAGATGCTTGGGCGCAAATTCCATTAAATGGAATATGGTTAGATTCTGAACTCAATGAGCTGTCCATAGAGTCTGAGAATACCCACAATGGGGTCTGAAGGAGTTATGCAAGTATCAAGCGTGAAAATAAACGGCACGACTGGTACTATCTTTTATCATTTTCGGGGGTTTTAACTTCATATATGACACTGGTTTTTGGTACTCATTTGAATCTAAGGTGCTAAGGGTTCTTCATGTTGGAATGCAGCGGAACATGAAACTGAGTTATGTCTAAACAACCCGAGCTACTCTCTATAGTCAAAGCTGACGAGAATTTGCTTGGGCAGCCCCTCTTTGAGTGAATTTTGATGAGCTTAAAAGTCATCTATTTTAGTACATTTTTCTGTTTGATTTTAATGTAAAATGAATAATTCAGATAAATGTAAGGCGTGAATCTCACATTAATTGCGGGAGTATAAAGAAGAAGAAAATGTGAAATCGGCAGCGGGGTAAAAATCGGGGAAATAACGAGACGGGCGAGGCAAGCGTTGGAGTCATTGATGCGGTTTGTGGGTGCAATGCCAGTCCGATCCACGAAGTCGTGACCCGGGAGAATTGAGAGAGAATTTGATCTTTGGAGTGCGTAAGAATCACGAGTATAAGAAGTATTTGAGGATTAACCAGAAGCTAAGAGAGTGACGTCGCGACATCATCATCATGTCGCGACATGTAGATACTGGAGCTACATGAAGTTGGAAGAATGATTGAGTTCCACTTGAAGGTACATTGTCGTGACGGAAGGCTGAAATCAGCGACATCGATAACAGCCCGATTGGAAGGATCACGGGAGACTTGAGGGTGTCTTCGGCGACAACATCTTCGTCTTCAGCGGCATCGGGAGTGATAATTCTGAAACTTGCAGAGTTAGTGATGTCGACAAGGGATCGATGTCAGCGACATCGCAAATGGCGATTCAAGGCTACATAGGCGTAAGTTGATGTCGCGGCGTGGTCAGTAGCGACATGGATGATGTCCGCAGCGAGAAAAGCGGTGCGGCGGCGGTGACTTAGGCACGGATGCGATTTCACGGGCTACATTGGGATTAAGAACGTGGCGAAACCCATAAATGGAGGCTACGAGGAATAGTAAAGCAAATCGCGAGCATCGGAGGAGAGATCGGGTAACTGAAACCTTTTATTTTCTTTCTTTTCTCTTTTCTTTTTCGTTATTTTAGACGATTGTTTCGTTTTTTTCGTTTTATTTTGGATCAGATATTTATCGTTTAATTGGCCAGATGCGATTTATTTTCTTTTCAAATTACTACACGGAATGCATTGGGATTAAGATAAATTTACGGAGATTCGATTATTTGATTTCAAATGGCGGTTATTCTTTTGATGGAGAAAGTTGTGGTGTGATTCGATGGTGGGAACCGACTTCCCATTTAGTGAGCGTTATGGTGAATTGATCTTTCATATGGTACCGACATCTTGTTCATTTGGTTTGCAGAATTTACTTTAGATTATGGGTTTATTGATTTTGGATGCGAATATATCGAGTTCTTGTACAGATTAAAGTGCGTCATTGCTGATTTCAAGGAGGTCTCGGGTGACACGGGGAAGACAATCACAGGAGTAATGTACATTTCTTTGAAGGTATACTAACTTTCTTATTAGGGATCCTTTGGGCTTTGCAAGTTCCTTAGATAAATCCTCTTCTCATGAAGTCAAGAGCTTGAGTTGAGCGACTTATCTATTTAAACAATGAGATTTCACCTCAATTCGGATAGTAGGGCCCCAATCCGGAAGTATTGTTGGAATCTAATCGAGAAAGGTTGATCTGTGCAATTTCGAGGAAGTAATTTGGAAGTTGTATATCCTTGTGGCCGTGCTTAGGAGCTAAGGTGTACGGAGTCCATAAAATGGGTATGAAGTATTGCAGAAAATGCCCATCTTAAGGAGTTCTTTTTTAGAGTAGTTATCTGATTCCTGTTCGAGAGGGAATCGGGAAGAATGAGATAGCAGGAAATGTATGGAGTGTGGAGAGATCGGGTACCTTCTGAATGCCTTGGACAGATTTTGGAAACTTGAGATAATCAAGAAAGTTATTCGTTATTAATTCACGAGATTGATCGTTCCTGGCTGTTTCTCTTGATGTGTCTTCCTATGATAACTGTTCAGTATTCATTTATTTTTGTAGAAATTTATTTTCCTTCATTTGTTTTATTTCAGTCTATTTGAATGTTCATTTCTCTTGAATTAGTTTATTTCCCAGCTTTTACGCTGGACACCCATATCAATTGATGGTCCAAATAGTATGAATTTCGATTAGTCAGGGTAGTTGATGAAAAATTCTTGAGATCTTTGTGGGATCAATATCTGGACTTATATCCATTTTATTACTTAGGCACGTTGCACTTGCGGTGTATCTTTTGAAACCAAGTTGAAATGATTAATTATAGGAGATCTTTTGGTCTCAACAAGTTTTATGGCGAAGTTTCCGAGTTAGACAGCTAGTCCTTCGTTGATAACGTATAAATTTGTATGTGTTTGGTAGAAATTGACAAATTTATGTGCCATAGTCGAGTGAAAATTTTGCTATTTCGGGATGTTTACTGCAGGACTGCCAGCGTCTAGTTTAACCAGAAACTTGAATCCTCCGTCGGATAAGTAATTATGATTAAGGCCAAACCTCTGAACCTTTGGTCAAAATGAACAATGGAATGGAATGCCGTGTCGATACCGATCAGACCGAACAAAGTGGTACCGATTACCACTCTGTTTGAGTACCGGTACCACCCAGCCGAGAAATTGTCCAGAAAGGTGGTTTTTCTCTCATATTTCCATATTTTTCTACCCAAATCAACTCAATAATCTATATACACATCAAAACCACTCCAAATTCATCTTGAAATCTCTATTTTGCTCAAATCATCTTTCCATACTTATCTTTAGCCCAAAACCTTTCACTGATTACTCCCAAAACCACTCTAAAATGGGTCATAACCCATACATAAACCAAATATAAGATTAGTTAGGGTTTGTTCTAAACCCTAACTCAATTACTTGCAATTTAACCATGAATCCAACCTCAAAGGGAGGATTTCATACTCATCATACCATTTAAGTTTCTGACCATACTTTCAAAAATCATTGGTTAGGATGAAATCTGACAAACCTTAGGATTTAGGGCAAGCTAATAACCATACATTGCATGGAAGTTCATACCAAACTTTGAATTTACATACAAATCCATAGTTCCATACCTTTTTTTCTCTTCGCTGTTCTTACATTCTCTTATTAACTACTCTTCTCTTCCTCTTCTTCTTCTTCTCCCCTTCTTTTCTCTCTCTACGGTTTTTGGTCTCTCAAAAATGAGAGACCAATTGATATTATCCCATTTTTTAGTTAAGCCCATGTTTGGCCTTTGCATTTTTAATTATTTTTCTCATTTTCGCATTTAGGTCATTTCTCTCTTTATTATTCTCAATCTAACTTATACATATTATACTTTGGCATCCCATCTTTTCTCAAATTCCATAATTGCATATAACCTTATTGTTTTATGCCTTTTATATAATCAGTAGTAGTAGCCGCTACCCTTGTCTCCTAATAATATTCCTTCCCAGGTCTCTCGTTTTATTTAAAGATTATTTAGCTTTTAATACTCATTAAACATGTCAGCTTGACTAGGGTATATTTTGAGTGTACACCCTGCCCTCCTAAGGCATCCATCTGGAAACTTGTCGATGGACTTTCCATACAGTCAAGAAATTTTTGAATGGAGTTCGGACCCGAAGAGATTATGTGCCAGAGTTGTAGGTCTAGGCCATTAACAGTCTTGCAGAGTGACCTACCTTACTTCTCGAATGCATGCCCAGCTGGTTCCAACACTTCTGTCTAAGGCATCCGTCTAGAAACTTATTTCGATGGGCTTTCCATAGAACTAAGAACTGAATCGGGAGTTAGTTGAAGAAGTTACTTGACTTAAGTTGGAGTCACATGACTAAGCAGTCTTACCCGGGCATCCTACTTTACTTTTAGGAACGCCTTTTTCCGGCTAATTCCGACACCCACTAACCTCGTAAGCAATCCATCTAGAAACTTGACTCAATGGGCTTTCCATAGAATCCAATAACACCCGAATCGGAGTTCGGTGAAGAATTGGCCTTTCGAAGTTGGAGGTCACACATGACTCATGGTCTTACACAGGGTAGCCTACCTTACTTACCCGGCGCCACACTGCAGTGGTCCAACACCGACCTGTGGCATCATGGGCGTGACTCAATGTTCTTTCCATAGAGTCAGAAAACCCAGAATCGGAGTTCGGACAAATAAAGTTATGACCTTAGAAGTTGGAGGTTACATGATGCTTGAGTCTTGCAGAACTACGCCATGCGACATCTTCGTGGGTTCAACACCTGTCAAGATACTGGATGGAAACACTTGTGACTAAATGGTTCTAATGAGTCTAGAACACTGATGTATTAGACGAAAGAAGTTATGACCTTCCGAGTTAGTCACACATGACCCTAAATGGTCTTGCAGGAAGCTACCTTACTTGCGACGTCTTCTAGCGATCCGATACGCCTTTGCCCTCTAAGAATCAGGCTAAACTTGACTCAAATGAACTTGTAAAGTTCGAGAACACTCGGTGGAGTTCGGACTGAAGAAGAAGTTATGACCTTCAGGTTTGAGTCGGTCACACATGACTCGATCATCTTGCAGCGGCCTACCTTACTCTGACGCCCTTTCTAGTCGGCTCAGACACCCGGCTGTATCTAAGACATCGGCTGGAAACTTGACTCAATGGGTTTTCCATATAGTAGTCAGAACACTCGATCGGAGTTCGAGCGAAGAAGTTATGACCTTAGAAGTTGGAGGTCATGCGGAATCCCTAACCGGACCAGAAACCCATCACAGGAGAACCAGTACGATGGATATGATACAGTGTGGAACGGCTGGCCGAGACCAATGACGAACTAATGGACAACCTTCAATAGACTATTGGGGTTAATGCACCATAACCTAGGCTCACAGGGTCGATTTGATAAATTCAAGCCTAAATTCAAGTTCACTAATTTGGCTACAATTTACTGAAGGACTCCTTGCAAAATCCCTTCTTCCTACGAGAAGAAACCAATTCTAAATTACGGTTAATGTGTCTTACCACAATGGCAGCTTCCGGTTTCAAAAACCCAACGAACATTCCTTAGGAAAAACTGACCACACGCTAGATTCATTTTAACTCTAACATAAAAATGGCACACGAGGAAAATTGCTAGTCCAATAATCGGTCAAGATCATACATGCTTGATCCGAAATCGATGAAACCAGAGAAAATCTAATTTGAGAGAAAGGGAAAAATCGTAATTTCGGGTAAAAATCCATAATTTCTAGATCTGGATGACAAAGCGAATTTCCTTTGTTGGAATCGTCTTACGAAATCTAATATAATTCAATTCGAGACATCCCAGGTTGCATGTTTTTTTCGGGCGTCGATTATCGGGTGTCGTGAAATGACTTGTGGAATGTGACAAAGTCACCTATAATATGTACTCATGTGACACATGTTGCGTGTGTAGTGAGATGATAGAAATGGACGGCCGAGATAGTGTCAAGTGTCAAAAATCCAAGAAATGGGGCATGTATGGCATTTTTGAAAGTTAAATGATAATATGACAAAAAGATGAATAGTGATCATCTTCCTCCTTGAAAAGGAGACAAAATACGGCTTAATTCTGAGCTTAGGTTTTATTTTTTTTTCGTGAGAGGAGTGCCTTCTCTCTAAGATCCCTAAGACCCTGACCGGCCATATTTCTTCGGGCCAAGAAGGGAAATTGTTCTACGCGGCAAGGGTAACGCGTGAGCGCCGGTTTCTTGGAGTTTTGACAAACTCCGTGAAGTAGGGGTTTTATCCTACTTGAGTTATACTTTGTTTAAGTGTTTTGTTGATGATTGCTGAACAGGTCAGGAGGGTCGCTTTGATCATCCCAAACTTAGGACCGAAATGTTGGAAATTTTTGGAGACCATTTTGAGTTAGCTTTAGTGACAAATTACCGAACTCGTTCGGGGTACTGTGGTATAATTTATACAATAAATTTTGTTTCTGTGTGTATGAGGTTGGAAATGACCATGGAAATCAGTTTCAAAGTGGAACTAATGTCAGATGAGTGCTACCCACCCGATGTTCCACTTTCTGCTTTCGGACTCCGTAAAATAGTCCTGCCAGGAAAAGGATAATAAATGTAAATGTGTTTTGGCATTGAAACTGTTTGAAGTGAATGTGGCTTGAGTTGGTTGATCAAAGGAATTAATAGGTTAATGCTTGATGTGTTAACATGATGCCTTAAATATATAGAATATAATTGTATGCGGTAGCCATTGAAATGGAATATGATTAGTTCAAGTGAGCTTAATTTGGGAGTTGCTTGATTTAAAATTGAATTGCTTGTTGTGTGATTGCAAGATTGATAATATATGCATATTTGATATACTGATATAAAAATGGTTGAAATGGCATAATGCATTTTCATATGCACCGAGTAACCTAGAAATTAGTTGTGAGTGCATGACACGAGTTTTTTTTAAAAACGAACATGGTTGTGAAAGAAATTTCAGATGATGATTTTTCGGAGAATGAGGTTGGGAGACAGTCCAACATATAATTTCGGATGAGGACCATGACTATGACAGGAAGTTCTCCAACACATTCACCTCGGAGGGTAGTCTCATATTTTTACCGATATTCGGTAGTATGTTTTCAAGAACAACAAGTTTTGTTTTGAAAATGGTATTTTTTTTCTCATACATGGCTTAGGCAAGTGTGAGGGAGTTGGTGAGGACTCGAGACACTTTAATGGGGCATGACATTGAAGTAAGATCACGATTTATTTGAGTGTGTGTTTAAATCGACATTGAATACTTAATTTAGCGCTGAGTAACTCCATTTAATGTGATTCCACTATCATTATAAATTTCACCCTATCGAGGGAATATTTTTTTCTTGTACAGGGAGCATTCGAGAAGATGGCTCATTTTAGAGGCCGATTTTGAAGAAAGTCGGGTAGTAGCTTTGATGTTTTTGGATAATATGTATTAGAATTGTAGGTTTTAATATGGCTCAGATTAAGAGGTGAAATAATCCCTGACTATTGGAATATAGTTAGGTACATGTTTGATGAGTGTTGATGCAGGGGCCCAAGTGGCCATTTTTACTCAGGTATGGGTCTCGTAATACAAGAAGTATAGATTTTTCGTAGGTTGACGAGTAGTCAACGACACCTGACTGTGATCACAACAGACGTGAGCCTAGGTTTATAAATACCTAGAGCTTAGTGTTGATAAGTTAGGTATACGTTTACCTAGGGCTTGAGGGATTTTGGTCAAGGCCAGAGTTATTAAGGTGTAAGAACATCACCACTTGGTGTGGCTCGATGTTAGGGTTAGGTTTGAGATTACGTAGAAAATCACGGATATGATTAGAACACTATGTTTCATGTGATTGTGTGATTGTTGCAATGGATGTGTGAATGGTGTGTATAACATGTTGATTGTCATGTATATTGATGAATTGTTACATGTTGTGTGTATGGTGTGCATAACATGAATAGTTATGTGTTGTGTGATGGTGTGCTTAGTGATTAGCACATAGATGTGTTGAAATTTTTTTGGAGTTTTACAGTGTGTAAGACTAGAAAAAATATAATAAATAAAATAAATTTATTTGGTTATTGGAAAATGAAAAAAAACAATTATATATATATATATATATATATATATATATATATATATATATATATATATATATATATATAAATATATATATATATATAAATATTTATTTATTTATTTATTTATTTAAATATATTTATATAGATTGGGAGGTTTTCCTTAAAAAGAGGGAAAATGAAGTTTTTTTAAAACTAAGAGAAGAAATTTTTTTTTCTTTAGTTTTGCAATGTGTAAAACTAAAGAAAAATGGTTAAAAAATAAATAAACTTAACAAATTTATTTGGTTTACTGGAAAAGGAAATATATATATATATATATATATATATATATATATATATATATATATCAAATAATTTTTGGATAGTTTTTCAAAGAGGCAAGAATGAGGAAAAAAAAGAGTAAAAAATTAACTTTAATAAGTATATTCGTGTTCTCGAAAATGAGAAAATATAGGTACATATTTTTGTGTATTTTCTAATAAAGAACATGCGGGAAAAAAACAAAGGGCGTAAACGGGCAGTAGTGGGCTGGGCTATCATTGTTCAGTCACGATACACAGGAAGTCAGGATCGTGACACAAACAGGTGATGGGCATGCGCCTGGGGGAAGAGCAAAGGTCACGATACAAATTTCAGACGTGGTTGTGGCGTGCGCCTGCCTCGAGAAGGTCACGATACGCTTAATTATATCAGGATAAGATGTGAGGAGTGTGTCACAATACACCTTATCAGACGCAGACAGAGCAGGGATGGTCAGCCGGAGATCAGGTCACGATACAGTTATTGTATCGTGACAAGTAGGCAGCCTAGTAGTGAACTACACTTGATCAGACATGACAGCGGGAGTCAATGGTCGAGGGGTCGCGGTCATGATACAATGAATTGTATCGTGACCGGAGGCAGCCTGGTTAAGGGCGTGTCACGATACAATTGAGTGTATCGTGAAAGGGGAGCAGAAGCCGTGGGAGCCGACTGTGTCGCTATACAACATGCCCACTATCGCGATATCGACTTTCATGCAAACGATCCAAGACAAGATCGCAGGCACGACACAACGTGCGCATATGTATTAATGATATCTACTCTAGTGGCCTACGACAAGGCTCAAGCTAGGGCACGACATCTACCAATGCATGGCACGCCAGGCATCAAATTTCGATCGCAGGTCGGGCAGATCAGGTGACTGGGTGCACCCAATCCGCCTTTTGACTCAAGACAATCGGTTGACCATCACCATGAACACTATTCATAAAAATTTTCAAGAAAATTTTTTTTAATAAAATAAAATAAAATAAAATTTAAAATAAAATTTTCAAAAACAAATTTTTTCATGTTAAAAATGATTTAATAAATGAGAAAATTGTCTCTGTGATTACCTATAAATGCAAGGACATAGTATATGAAATGCTTTCTGTGTATAAATAGTGTCTCTGGTCATGGTCGAGCTCGAGATACTGATAGGATTTAACTCGCCTAATCGACATGTGTGTAAGGCTACTGTAGGAGAGGACGTAGAGGGCGCTCCACGAGGCACTAATGTGCACCACTGCTCGACCAAAGAATCTTACGAGGCTGCAGAGGTATTATGGCGCCGCTATCGCACAGCTAGTGCAGTAGTCGTGAGGTCCGAGTAACCTGCAGGTTTAGAGCACATCATCCCTCCGACATTCACAGGGGAGGAGATCCTCGATGGTGGCATCATTGGTTCACGAAAGCTCGAGAAGGTGTTAGAGGCTATGAGATTACCTCTTACACGACTGTGATCAGACTAGTCAAGGTTTCGCTTGTGAGGGCGAGGCCTGGAAGTGCATGGTGGAAATACAAAGACCTCTAGAGACTCCAGAGGCAATGACTCGTTGTAGTTTCATGATATTTTAATGGGTAAGTATTTTCCATATACTGCGAGACATGCGAAGGCTCAGGAGTTCTTAGAGCTGAAGCAGGGGACGATGAATGTGATGGAGTACATGGCTAGATTCATGAAGCTAGCCCGTTTTGCTGATGACTACGTGGTTACTCGATTACGGCCAAGGTCAGATTCGAGAAACGGGTCGGGGTTATCCATTCAGCAAGGATTGTATGACTGCCACGGATATGGGACTCCTTGGTCTTAGGACAGCCCCGAATTACAGAGAGAGAGATCTGAGATGCCTTGAGCACTCCTGGATGCGAGTGCTAGTGTCAAGATGAAGGAGAGTCGGCTCTTCTTCTAGTTCGGGAAGAGGCCTGGTGGCTTCTGGGCCAGAGGATTCCATAGCCACGACCATCTGTGCCGTGGATGCAGACGAGTTTCCTGGCCAAGCTAGGCATATGGTGTGCTACCATTGCCAGCAGCCTGGACATATGAGACGGGATTGCCCCCAGAGAAAGGGATCCCAGGATTTTAGGACAGCACAATCCCAGTTAGCCATAGGACAGGAGAGGGCGCAGTTCATTCCACCACACCCTAGTGCAGATCAGAGGAACTAGTTTTAGTCGTAGAGTGCTATACAAGCACCTTCCTGCAGCCACGTATGGGCCAGGAGGGGTCAGTTTGGGTCTAGGGTCAGGCAGCGAGCCCATGGGCCAGGATGTCGAGGACACAGGGGCGTGTCTACGCCGTCGTGCCAGAGGCTGAGCATGCAGATCAGCTGGATGAGCAGGGTACGTTTCTACTCCTCCCACTATTGAACAGAGTAGTGAGTTTAAAATCTGGATGCATCGAATTCATTCATTGCTGCATCTTTTGCGTGATATAATTCGATCTTGTAGTACGGCGGCCTTTTAGAAAGGATGATGGGAAATTTTTCCTAGATGTGGTCGAGTCAATGGACAGACGAGATCGTGAGTCAGGGATCTCAGTGATTCTGCTCTTAGAGTGGTAGACCTATTGATTGTTGATGTCATTCTTGATATAGATAAGCTGACACCCATCTAAGTTGTCAAGAAGTGGACCCTAAATGCTGTTATACTCCTAGCATCGGCCTGGAGCTGGGTGAGGTTACATATGCACGTAATGGGAAGATTAAAGCGAGAATTCGAGACTAAATTTTTTAAGGAGGGGAGAATGTGAAACCCCGAGAAAATCTAATTTCTGAAAAGGGCAAAATCGTACTGCAAAATCGAACTTTTCTAGATCTCGGATGACGAAATGAATTTCACCGTTGGAATCTTCTCTCGAAATCTAGATAACACATCGAATTTCTTCGAGTTCCGAGACAGTCAAATTTTGCACGTTTTTCGAGGCACCGAGTATCGGGTGCCGTGAAACGATACGTGGATGACGAAAAGTCACCTATGCACATGTACTCATGTGATACATGTTATGTGAGTAAGGAGATGATAGAAATGGACGACCGAGATAGTGCCAACTGTAAAAAATCCAAGAAAATGGACATGAATGACATTTTTGAAAGTTAAATGATAATAAGACAAAAATGATGAATATTGATCATCTTCCTCCTTCAAAAAGGAGACCAAAAACGTGCAGGGGGAAATGAATTACAGAGCTTAGGTTTTTGAGTTTTTTTTAGTGAGAGAGGGAGTGCCTTCTGTCTAAAATCCCACATCGGACTGGTCTGATTTCTTCTAGGCCAATAAAGAAAGTTGTTCTAATCTTACGAGGGTAACTCGTGAGCACTCAGCTGAGTTTCGGGCCAAACCCGTGAGGTAGGGGTTTTATCATACTTGGAGCACTTTATTTAAGTATTTTGTTGATGATTAAGTTGATCGAAGTCGTAGGGTCGTTTCATCGGTCCCAAAACTCAGACTGAATTGTCGGGAAATTTTCTGGAGACCATTCGAAGCGCTTTGAAGGATGTACCCACTAATCTGTTCGGGCAATAGGTGGTATAATTTATACAATAAATTGTGTTTTGGTGAGTATGAGGCCTTCAAATGGCCATTGATATCAATTTCAAAATGTGGAACCAATGTTGAATGAGTGGGCTATCCACTTCGACCGCCCACTGCTTTCTGGGGATCGTAAAACAAATTCCAATTTGTGTGAAATGGATAATAAATGTCCATGTGTTTTGGCATTGAAACTGTTTGAAGTTAATGTGGCTTGAGTTGGTTAATCAAAGGAATCAATAGGTTAATGCTTGATGTGTTAATATGTGATGCCATAATTATATATAATATAATCAGGTGTAGCTATCGAAATGGAATAGTGATTAGTTCAAGTGAGCTAATTTGGGAGTCGCTGATTAAAAAATTGAATTACATGTTGTGTGGTCGCAAGATTGATAATATATGGAGATATTTGATATATTCATATAAAAATGGTTGAAATGGCATAATGGATTTCATATGCATCGTAACCTAGAAATTGTGTGAGTGCATGACACGAGTTTTTCCTTCAAAAAAGAACATGGTTGCTAAAGGAATTTCATGTGATGATTTTCCTGAGAACGGGGTCGGGAGACCATTCAATCATTCTGATGAGGACTATGACTGGCATGAAGTTCTCCAACACATTCTCCATGGAGGGTAGTCCCATATTTTTTTCGATATTCGGTAGTGTATTTTCAAGAACAACAAGTTTTGTTTTGAAAATGGTATTTTTCTCATACTTGGCCTAGGCAAGTGTGAGGGAGTTTCCGAGGACTCGAGACATGGAATGGGCACACATGTAGACATTCAAGTAGATCACGTATTTACTCGAAAGTGTGTGTTTAAATTGAGCATTGCATATGCACTTAGGTGGGGAGGCAATCCATTTAGGGTGATTCCACTACTGGGCGATAGCTCACCCTGTCGAGGGAATATTTTTTCAGGTACAAGGAGCGTTCAAGAAGACGGCTCATTTTAGAGGCCACTTTGAAGAAATTGGCCAGGCTTTGATGTTTTCGGATAATATGTATTAGAATCAGAGATTTTAATATGTATTCGTATTAAGAGTAATGAAATAACTTCGACTATTGGAATATAGTTGGGTATATACAGTCTGATGAGTGTTGATGCAGGCCCAAGTGGCCATTTACTGTGCATGGGTCTCTCAGAATACAGACGATAGGATTTTCCGGCTGTCGACGGTAGTCAATCTGACACACTCTGACAAAGAAGGCCACACTCAAGCACTTCCCAAAGTCTTGGAATGGTTTACACAGCCACTCACGACCTCACACAACCTAAGCCATTTGAATGGTCCTTAAACAAAAATTAAACAAAGTAGGAGAAAACTCCTACCTCTTGAGTTTTTGCCATACCCCAACTCTAATCTCTATGCGGTTCCTCACAGGAGGGATGAACTCTTCCTCTTGCTCCACCCGAAACCGCTCGGGTCCAATTGCTCCAGCAATTTAGGAGAGAAGGTGGAGCCCTCTCTAAAACTCCCTATTTTTTTTTCCTCTTTCTTTCTCGCTCTTTTCTTTCCTCCATCCTAATCGTTTTCGTCAAAGATGGGCCCAAGAGAGCTTGTCCTCTCACTTGCCACATGTCCAATTTTCATTGGCTCTTAGGATTTCCCTTATCCTCTTATCCATCTACCATGGATTTCCTTCCAATGACATGATGTCACATGTCACCTATAGCCCATACTTGAGCTCATTGTTTGACTTGATGAAAGCTTGACATGTGTCTCATCTCGGTTTCTCACCAAATGCCCCAAATGTCCCGCACTATTCTCGTGCTCAAAACGTGAAATTCGACCGTCTCTTAATTCTAATTTAAATTCGACACAGAGTTAGATTTCGCGAGATGATTCTGCAACTGCGGAAGTCTCAAGCTTTATCCGATATCTAAAAATATCCATATTTTTTCCAAATTTAACCGTTTCTACCATTTTTCAATAATTCGATTTTCGGGTTTCAAAAACATAAATGTCATTGAATAGACATACATTTATTTTACATATAAAAATTAAATTGAAGACTAAAAAAACATGTAAGGCATTAGATCATTCAAATTTGTCATTCACACTAAGTCTTAATGTATAGTATTACAATGACAAGTACTTTGTAAGTTTTGATAACTCAAGAATAATTTTAGATGCTCCATAGTTTTTTTTATGACTAAACATAAATGATGCAACATCACTATCAAGTCTCATAAAATGATTCAATACAACAAAATATATATTGAGATAAGATAATTACGAATGAAGATAAAAGCTCATTTATCTTCTTAAACTATAGAAAATCATCGGGTGAATTATGATAGTCAATGACTTAGAAGAGTCAATAAAATTAGAGAAATATTTTTAATCTTACCCTTTTCCACATGTCAGACAAAGGATCGTGATCCCCTCTCTGAGTAAAAGGCAACTTCATTCCTGCTTTCTAAGTGGTTCGCATTTAGCGGTTTCATAAGGATTAAAAGTTAAAATCAAAGTTTCAACATTAAAGTACAATATCATGTTTCACACAACAAATCAAACCAAACAAAATTTTGATTAAGACATCACCTGAAATTTTTCCGAGGCAAATCTATCACATAACAATTCCCATTGCCTTCGATCACTAATACGTTTATATGGATGTTTTGCCATAGCTACAGTTAGGTACTTCTTGGAAATGCTTATGATAATTTATTTCTATGCTCTAAACCTTGCCGCCATTTTGTTTTCGAGCGGTCTTCTTCACATGATTTTTGTAAGATCAACTATAAATTTTTCCTACACCACAAATAGTAAAATACAACATATTTAGCTTGTCAAGGATGAAGTACGATACAATCAAACTTAGATATAACTTTTAGTATAATACTTACATAGTTTTTTTATTCTAAGTCATAATCAAGTACCAAGTTTAAAAAATAAGTAATATTGAATCATTATTCATTACGAACTAATACTTAAATATTTTAGAGAAAGTGACAAAATTATAAGAAAAAATAATACAAGCTTACTCTATATGAGATTCTTTGCTGAGATGTGGTTACAAAATTTATAAATTATAAGATATCATGATAGGGTACTAAGCAATTTATAAACTAGAAAAATATTAAAATTACAAATATTACATGCTTACAAGATTTGAGGTTAAAATGTATTAATATAATAATTCAAATACTAGCAACTACTTTTCTTTTGTTATTCAAACTATATGGAATAGTTAATCAATGTTCCATAACAATTTTAGAGTTAAATTATATTTTCTCCTAATATTTCCAACGAAAAAAAATTGAAAAGTAATAAAAATGTGTTTCTTCCATAGGTATAACATAAAATTTTACAAAATACATCATTTTAAAATGGAAGTCACTTTATAACAATAATATGGATAATCACAAAATAATAATAATGCAAAAGCATACACTCATATGGTATCAACAAAAAAAAATTAACAAAATCAACCTTGCAATCTTTAAGTTAATATGACACTATCATTCAATACTTCTAACTTTAAATAAAAAAGGTTCACATTACTTTTCACTATTATAAATTCGTAGGTATACATGTAATATTTGAAACGTCATTTCATTAGTGATTTAAATTTAATCACGTTACTAACATTAGATTGAACAAACAATAATAAGACAATTATACATCAAATTCTATCTATCTTTAAACATCATAATTCGTAATTTCTCCATCATGAAACTTTATCACTGACATATCAACCCACTTCTCAACATCCAATGGTGCATAGTTTCACAATGGTCCTATCTCTCGATTTCATTCTACCACTATTGACACCGGTTGGAGCATTATATTCTGGTTTAATGTCAACCCCACCAAGTGGACGACTTCCATTTGAATGAATCAATTTGTCTGTCCCAACACCTCGAGTATCCCCTCGAACTTTCCTGCATTCTACACATTGATCATTAATATTAATTAGTGCACATAAACCCTTGTTTAAAAAAAAAAAAATGTTGTCATATCAATTATTATCATATTCTTCATAAGTTAATCCATATATAGAAATATATCTATATATACCTTAAATTTTCAAATGTGCATTGCAAATAAATTATTATATCAACCGAAACTAATATAACTTTAGTTTAACTTTAAGACAATAAAAACCAATTCAAAATTAATATGTTCCTCTAATAATGCATGTGAACCTAATTAATCCCTATTTATCATGTTTTCTATATGATAACCAACTTATATAAAAATAAATTCTCAGAGTCTCAAATGTTCATGTAATTAAATTATAGTAGAAAGCTCATTTTGATTTTATCTCAACTTAAACATTACAAATTAATAATTTAGAGCAATGTCACTAAACCAAATAAATATAGGATTAAACATATTTTAGAGTAGTAAGTACAATATAGTGTGAAAAATGGATATGTCTAACAAGAATCAAACATCTTACTACTGGTAGAATCACCATCTATGGATAGGTGTCAGGACACCCCAAAACTGAGGTGTCCGTTGACAACCCGTCAACTTGTGGAATAGTCGTGGATGTCGGGTTACCCGACACCACTCATGAAAATCGGGCAGAGTCTCCTTTGTACGGGGAGCTCTACCCAAGGTACATAATCTGTCCCAACCATACATAACAACCACACAAGGTCCAAATGCGAGTAAAATAATGGCCACTTGGGCCCCTGCATCAATAGTCACAAAATAAATATTCCAACCAAATATATCTCACATGGTTCAAGAGTTAACACTCTACTCTTAATACAAACGTATATTAAAATTATAAAATTCTAATACATGTCATATAATAACTACTAAAGCTATAACCCGCTTTCTTCAAAATCGGCCTTCTATAATGAGTCAGTCTTCTCGAATGCTCTATGTACCTGATATAGTGATCCCTCGACAGGGTGAGCAAAGCCCAGTAGTGATGATTTCGTACATGGGTTACTCTCCACCTAAATGAACATGCATGGAAAACAATCACATTCAAGCAATTAAATGAACCTACTTGAATGTCTACATGACCGATCCTTGTCTCGAGTCCTCACCGACTCCCTCACATATGTCTAAGCAGAAAGCGAGTAAAATCACAATTTAAAAAAAAAAAGCTTTTTGTTCTTAAAAACTCACTACCGAATTTCCTAAGAAAATATCGACTACCCTCCCAGTCGAATTGGTCGAGAACTTCCCTAAATGGGGCCATGGTCCTATTCGATGATCCGTTGACCGTCTCCCAACCCCAATCTCCAGTACTTCTTCCCTTGAAATTCCTTTCACAAACTTTTTCGCTTTTGTTTCATTTCATGTCATGCACTCACACCCATTATTCTAGGTTGCCCTAGTGCATATGGAATGCATGATGCTAATCCCAACACATTCATGCTAGTATATTCACATGCATATATATTAACATAATTAAATCACATAAATAATGTTATGCAAATTTACCTTCAATTACACCAAAATTAACTCACATGGGCTAATTGACAAACACATGCAATTCATTTTGAATCACTTAACATCATAAAAATTCACACAAAAATATTCATGACACTATTCATGAGAACAGTGAATCTCTTGGGTTACTGTTAACGACCACACAAAATAGGAATTTTCTCTACTTGGTTCAAAGATTTTAAAAAACCGAGTTTATGGCTCAAACAAGCCTTAGAACGTTTCTAACCATTTACATGGTTATTAAACAAGAATCAAACACAAGTAAGTGAAAAGATCCTCTCACTCTCGAGCTCTGTCGTAACTCCAATTAAATTCGTGCTCACGCAGAGTCCTTGCCGCGTAGAAAGCAACTTCAGCTACTTCTTCCTCCGGTTTAAAACCGACTCTGGCCCGATCGACCTAATCCTAGAGAGAAGGTGAATCTTCTCTCACTAAAAACACAAACCAGCAGCCACCGTCATTCCCGTCCAGCCATCGCCTTTGGTCTCTTCAACCCTGAGTAAGCACGATACTATCGCACTTTTGTCTTATTCATTAAACATTTCCAAAATTCCCTATGTGTCCTTCTCTTCTCGATTTTTAACACTTGACACTATCTAGCTGGCCCATTTCCATAATCTCTACTCATGCAATATGTGTCACATGAGTACATGCAGTTAGTGACTTTTTTCACATCACATGTCACTTTATGGCACCCGATACCCGGTGACTCGAAAAACATGCAAATTCCAACTGTCTCGGAATTCGATGGAATTTGACGTGGTAGCTATATTTCGCAAGACGATTCCAACGGTGAAGTCCATTTCATCATCCAAGATATAGAAAAAATTCAGATTTTTACCGAAATTACGATTTTACCCTTTTTCAGAAAATTAGAATTTTCTCGGGTCTTACATTCTCCTCTCCTTAAAAGGAATTTCGTCCCGAAATTCTAGATAATCACAAAAAAACACATGCATATGCAATGTGAACTCTACCATGCATGTAAACTAGTCATTTAAATATTAAACGACTACATCATGTACCTTCATCCCTAAACAAGAAGGGATAGGTGGCCCGCATCGTGTCCTCGCGCTCCCATGTTGACTCCTCCACCCACTCTGCCGCCATAGCACCCTCGCTCAGCCTCACGATCTCGCTACCGCAAACCTGGGATCCCGCTATCCAATGCACACCGTCCTTCAAGGTCCCATCCGTCAAACTTCAATCTCTCCCCTAATCCAATTACATTAGCCGATCCGCGTATACCGAGCATGGAGACGCAAATACCTCGTGACACCGACATGTCGGGCAGAAGTCAACCGGTACGCTTACAGCACCTACCCCCGAGTATCTCCAAGCGGGCCCACAAACCCCTGGGCCGATAACGTCCCTCGCTTGCCGAATCTGACCACTCCTCTCCCAGGCATGACCTTCAAAAAGACGTGATCACCAACCTTGAACTCTAAGGGTCGACGTCGTACATCATCATAGCTCTTCTTCCGGATTTGAGCATTGAGAAGACGATGTCGTATCAAGCTCACCTTCTCGGAGGTATCTCTAATCATATCAGACCGTTGATGGAGCCTCTCCCACTTCTACAACATAATCTGATCTTACATGGTCTCCCATACAATGCCTCATATGGTGTCATCTATATACTCGCCTGGTAACTGTTGTTGTAGGCGAATTCCACTAAGGGCAAGTGCTCTTCCCACCAATTCTTTACGATCCAGACTTGATGCCGCAAAGATGTCCTTCTCTTAACACCAGATAAATATCTCGATCGACTATACGTCTGTGGGTGGAAATTTGTACTCATGGTCAGCCGTGTGCTCATAGCCTTTTGGAAACTCTTCCAAAAGTGCGTCATAAACCTCGGGTCTCTATCCGACACTATGGATACTGGTACTCCATGTAGTTGGACTATCAATCGAATGTACAACCTGCAGAAACTCTCCAATGTGAAGGTCATCCGCACGGCTAGAAAATGTGTCGACTTTGTGATCCGGTCCATTATCACCCATACCGCATCATGTCTCTGTGACGTCCGTGGCAAGTGGGTCATAAAATCAATCATGACATGCTCCCACTTCCACTCAGCCACCTCTAATGGCTGAAGTAGCCCTACTGGCCTCTGGTGCTTAGCCTTAACCTGTTGACACGTGAGATATCGTCGAACAAAGTCCCCCACGTGTCCTTTCATTCCGCTCCAGTAATACTGGCGAAGAAGATCCTGGTATATCTTCGTGCCACCTGGATGCACGGCGAATCGAGAGTAGTGAAACTCCATGAGAATCTCCTCTCTCAAATCGTTCAACTCGGGAACCACTACCCGTCCTCTATACCGAAGACTACTATCGCGTGAACTGGCCCAAATTTCTCACCAGATTGATCGCATCTGGCCCCCGATGGACACTATCTTTACGCCCTACCTTCGACTCAATCACTCAACTCAACAGAGACAGTGTAGCCACTAAACTCCCCAACATACCCCAGCCGTCACCAGACCGGTAGTAATCAAATCGGTCTCACGCCTGCAGCATCCGCTATCAACGAGAAGCTATACTAGCCAACGCCTTCGACTTCGACCGAGCGCATCAGCCACTACATTTGCCTTTACTGTGCAGTGGTAATTTAAAGTGAAGTCATAATCCTCTAGGAACTCCATCCATATGTGTTGCCCTTATACGAGGTCCCGCGTGTGAAAACATACTCGTGACTCTCGTGGGTCCGAGCACACCTCGAACTCCTCACCATAGCAGCAGTGGCCGATATCTTCCGCGCGAAGACTACGGGCCGCCTAACCTATGTCGTGTGTGGCATTTCTTCTCATGATTTTTCAACTGACGGGAACCATAAGCTACTACCCTCCCGGAAAGCATCAAAACACATCCCATCCGACCCTCGAGGCATCACAATACACTGTGTACCCATGTCCCCTGTCTAGGACTATCAAGATAGGAGCTGAAGTAAGTCTCCTCTTCAACTCCTGGAATGCCTCCTCGCATCGGTCATCTCAATCAAAATTAACTCCTTCCGACAATCTCACATAGTGTCATGACCGGAGAAATCCTCAATGAATCTCCTCGTAGTACTCCAAATTAATCCCAAGAAACTCCGTGATCTCAAGACTCGACCGCCTCTCCCAACTCATCACCGCCTCACCTCTCTAGTCCACCGACACACCCGAAGCCGACACTAGGTGTCCCAAAAATCGCACCTCAATAAGCCAAAACTCGCACTTACCGAACTTTAGCGCAAAACTAATGGTCTCAACAACAAAGCAAAACAATCCTCAAGTGATACTCACGCTCCCACTCTGACTGGGTGTAGATCAAAATGTCATCCATGAAGATTACTGGCAACTGATCTAGATAGGGCTGAATACCCTATGCATGAGGTCCATGAATGCCGCCGCACATTCATATCAATCCAGCGGCATCACCGCAAACTCAAAGTGCCTATAACGCTGGCCCCAAACGCTTGTCTTAGGAATATCCGTCTCCTAACCTCACCGATGGTAATCCAGGCGCGAGGTCTTATCTTTGTGAGAGTAGAGACTAAAGGCTCTCCTAATCGATCAAACAAATCGTTAACTCGATAACGGGTATCGATTCTCGACCGTGAACCCGTTTCAATTTTCAGAATCAATTCACAACCGGCGGTCTTGTCCTTCTTTCTTCACAAATGTAACTGAGCGCCCATCGTGAAGGGGCGTTTCTGGCCTTATGAACCTCACCCAAAAGAGCTCTCGTGAGGCCTGACTCGGGAAGTTCCTCGCAACTCAACCGGCGCCATCCTACGGACATAGAGATGGGCGAAGTACCAAGGTGTAACTCATCGGTCCACAACCCTCTACTTCGAGGCAAATCATACCATCAGGAAAAACATCCTCGTACTTGCAGACTACCCGAGGTGGATCTAAGTCCGCCTCACCTCATCCCCGCAGGTAATACAGCTAACCCGCCAACTGCCCTCGACACTGGACTCATAACGCTCCCGGGAAAAATGGCTCGCGTCTGGTCTCCCCTAAATACAACACGAGTACCTTCATGCGTGGTAGCAGAACCCTTCTACGCTCACAATCGATAACGACCCTGTAAGCGGTCAGCCAATCCATCCCCAATATGACATCAAACTCTAACATGTCCATAATCCTAAAGTCAACAATGAGTAGAGTCCCCGAGATCTCTAACTCGCAACCACGACATATCATCCCTATCCTCGCCTTAATCCCTAAGGGAGAACTCACATACAAAGGCTCCTCTAAGATCTCAACCTCTAAGCCCAACTCTATCACAACTGATGCAGCAGTGAATGAATACGAAGCACCAGAATCAAATAACACTCTTGCCCATATGCGATATAGCAAAAACGTACCCTGTATAAATGGTTGATCCTCTAACTCAACCGGTGGTATAACGGCGTAGACACGCTCCTGAACCCCTGACGTCCCTACAGGTGTGCCTCGTCTCCGCCTCGCCCTAACTCCGGCCTCCTCCACCCGCCCGTACAGAGGTGCCCAGCCTCCCCGAGACTAAACTCGACTCTCCGTCGTATACCGTGGTCAGGAGGAATATAATCAGATCCTCTCCTATCCTATCACGTCTCGACCGTGCTGTCCCAAAACCTCGGGATCCCCGTCCCTAGTGGGCAATCCTTCATGTGTCCAGCCGGCCGCAATGATAAAGACACCATCCGCCCCCGCCCGACCAAGACCCTGATCTATCCCCTGGTCTTGACGGCCGCGGCCTCGGGAACCCCATGAACTAGGAAGCTCCTATTTATTTCCCCGAACTAAGAAGATCGACTCTCCTTCCTCTGCTACTAACACCCGTGATCTCGAAGTTCTCCGAAAGCATCCTCGACTCTCTCTATGGTCAGGGTTGTCCTAACCATGGAATCCATGTTCTGTAAGCGATGTCCTACGATCCTGCCTCGAATGGGCAACTTCAGCCCATTCTCGAATCTCCTGACCATGGCCATGTCCGTGGCCTTGTATCTCATCAAAGAAAAACTGCCAAATTCGTGAATCTAGCCACGCACTCCATCACAAACATCGTCCGCTTCAAATTCTGTGAACTTCCGATCCTTCGCAGATGCCCTCGTGAGTATCCGAAATACTTACCCATGAATGTATTTCGGAACTCGCCCATGTCATCATTTTCTAGTCTCTAGAGGCCTTTGCCCAATTCCACCATACTTGGGACTCACCCTCTAGATGGAATGCAGCTAGTCTAATCCTGTTCGTGTCAGAGGTAATCTCCATAGCTTCTAACACCTTATCAATCTGCATGAACCAATGGTCTGCCACCATCGGATCTCCTCCCCTTGTGAATGTCGGAGGATGATGTGCCCTAAACCTTTGGAGGTTACTCGGACCTCCCTGGCTACCTGCTACACTAGCCTGTGCAATAGCAACAGCCGCAATACCTACTGCCTCAACAAAAGCCTGCTGGTCAAATATTGGTGGTGCATGACCGGTACCCCGTGGACGACCTCTACGTCCTCGCCCTCGACTAGCCATTTACACATGTCAAACGGCAAGTTAAATCTCAATGCAGTATCTCTAAGGCGTAAACATAGCCCCGAGACATTATTCTTACATCAAAAAACATTTCATAATATTAAAGTCCTTTAAGATTCTTAGGGAATGCAAGATGATAATTCTATATACAAATCAAAATCAAGGTCAAAATTTTTATTTTAGAAAATTTTATTTTAAAAGATTTTATTTGGTTTACTTTATTTATTTCTTCTTCGCCTTTATCATCAAAACTTGAGAAAATTTTCTTCACCTCATATTTTTTTTTCGTTTAATTCTGGACTATTTGCCTAAAATTTCTCAAACACCTAAGGCTACATTTTCTTAACCCTAGAGTTCAACATCTTTCCTATGCTATTCACCAAGCATACAATTTCAATCACAATTCATACACACAACAACTCATGTTATGTACAACAATCACACATAAAACACAATGCATGTAGTGTTCTAATCCTGTCCCATAACTTCCTAGGTAATCACATACCTAACTTACCGATACTAAGCTATAACCTTAGTATCCAACATCGAGCTATACCAAGCTGTGATGTTCCTACACCTCAATGACCATGGCCTAAGCCCAAGTCCCTCAAGCCCTAGGTTTTCATATACCTAAGTTCTACACTCTAAGACCATGGCCTAAGCCCAAGTCCCCAAAACCCTAGGCACTCGTGTACCTAAGCTCTGATACCAAGCTATGACACCCCAAAATCGGCATCCTGACAACCCGTCAACTCCGAGCAGACAGTCGATGCCCAAGCTACCCGACACCACTCATGAAAATAGGGCAGAGTCTCCTTTGTACGAGGAGCTCTACCCAAGGTACATAATTTGTCCCAACCATACACAACAACCACACAGGGTCCAAATGCGAGTAAAATAATGGCCACTTGGGCCCCCTATATCAATACTCACAAAATAAATATTCCAACCAAATCTATCTCACATGGTCCAAGAGTTAACACTCTACTCTTAATACAAACATATATATTAAAATTATAAAATTTAATACATGTCATAACACAACTACCAAAGCCACAACCCGCTTTCAAAATCGCTCCTCTATAATGAGTCGCTCGAACGCTTTCTTTACCAAATGATCCTCGATAGTGAGCAAAGCCAAAGAGGATAATTTTCTACATGGGTTACTCCCCACCTAAGTGCACATACACGGAAAACAATCACATTCAAGCAATTACATGAACCTACTTGAATGTCTACATGACCGATCCTTGTCTTGAGTCCTCACCGACTCTTCCATATAGCTCTGCCGACGCGAGTAAAATTACAATTTTCAAAACAAAAGCTGTTCTCGAAACTCACTACCGACTCGGCTAAAATATCGACTACCGAGCCTAATCTGGTTGAGAACTTCCAAATGGGGCCATGGTCCTCATCCGAAGTGATCCGCTTGGACTGCCTCCCAACCCTACTCCCCTCCTAAAATCTCCTTGAAATTCCTACAAACTTTTCGCTTTTGTTTCATTTAATGTCATGCACTCACACCTAATATTCTAGGTTGCCCCAGTGCATATAGAATGCATGATGTTAATCCCAACACATTCACAGGCATATATATAAACATAATTAAATCACATAAATCATGTTATGCAAATTCACCATCAATTACACCAAAATTAGCTCACATATGCTAATTAACAAACACAAGCAATTCAATTTGAATCACTTAACATCATAAAACAAGTCTCTGAACGTTCCTAATCATTTACACGGTTCTTAAACAAGGATTAACACAAGTAGGAAAAGATCCCTACCTCTTGGAGTTATCGGAACTCCACCAAATTGGTGCCCACGTGTAGTCCTCCCCGCTGCAGAACAACTTCTTTCTTGCCCTGGTCAGGAAAACCAACCCGCTCCAATCGACTTTGATCCCAGAGAAGGTGCACCTTCTCTAACTAAAACACAAAACCAAAGAGCTTTCATCGCTATTCGCCCAAATGCACGTTCCGTCTTTCAAATTTGAGAAGATGACACTATTACACTTTTTTGTCTTATTCATTAAACATTTCCAAAATTCCCTATGTGTCCCTTCTCTTGGATTTTTGACAATTGGCACTATCTAGGAACACATGTCACTTGAGTACATGCAGTAGGTGACTTTAATACATCACAGTCGCTTACAAGACTCGATACCCGATGCTTTAAAAATGCATACAAATTACGACTGCCTCTAATTCGACTTTAAATTTGACGTGGTAGCCTAGATTTCGTGGAGATGATTCTGCAACTATGAAGTCCGTTTCGCCATTCGAGATCTAGAAAAATTTTGAGTTTTAACAAAATTATGATTTTACTTTTTCGTAAAATTGAAATTTTCTGGATCTTACAGTGTTATCGATAGACGATATTCGATTCATGTTCATACCATGTACTTCTCATGGTATCCTCTTACATTCCTCGAATTGCATGGCTTCATCTACACTTCGATTGCTTGACTACGATCAAGGGTCATTCTTCAGCTAAAACATTACAAAATTATAATAGTTAATTATCACAAATTAATTTAACAAAAAGATGTGTTAAATAAGCATACCAAAAGTCTATAATTTTAATTATGTTCCACCTATTCGAAAATAAAGTTAACTATTTTTATAATGTACACATTCCTTCAATGAAAGTCTATCATAATAAGAAGAAAATTCATTTTTTTACTCATACAATTAAACTAGTTCACTATGTTCAATGTGACTTTCTTCAAATCCATCATGCTATCAGGAAATTTCGGGATATGTTTTTATGTTTCGTAATCTTGTAATTTTGGGATAACACTTGGGATGTCATCTACATTACCAATGTCTCGTATATGTCGATTTGTGTCAACTCTCACACTATCGCTACAAGTCATTCCGCACACCGATTAATGAAAATTATAAAATTTAGCATTAAACATATGATGTAATTCAATACTAATATAGTTTCTAAAAATAATGAACTTACATAGTATATTTTCTATTTTATAATCTAATACTTTTAAAAATACAAATAAATAACATAATATGTTTTCTTTCATGCAAATAAATTGCTAAAAATTTAATTTACTTATGTTCAAAATAAAATTGAATGATATTTAAGATTATGAATCTAAATAATACAAATGGTATTAACCAACTAAAAATTTTTATAGTTTTATATTTTTTTAAGTTTATAATAAAAAAACAATAAAAAATCCAAATATGAGGTAACTTGTTCAATTAAACTAGTTTAACATGCTTACATGTAGAGTTAGTTTATGCTTAGCATGTGTTCCATCAATTTCGCAATGTTGCATTAGTTGCACTGCCCCTCCACATTCCCAACACCTCGATCTCGATTTATGGCTCTTCTTTGTTATCATTATCATTCATCCTATGTGATGCACATTAGAACTCATAACATTAAATAGACATTAAGACATCATTTAAGTTAAAACTATATCAACTCCATCTACCTAAATATGATATAAAATTAATAAAATTTTTATGATAAATGTACCAATTATATAAAGAAAAATGAATTCAATATTTGTATACCTTTAACATTGATATGTCTACAAAACTTTTATAAAAACTTATTTCGTGCTTAATAAATCAATTCAACATTCTTACATGTGGAGGTTTTGTTGAGACTAGAACATGCCACATTGATCGGTGCATTCTAGAGGTGTTCCAAATTTTCTATGTTGCTATTAACTACCTTGCTCTCTATTCATTCCTATTATCCTTCCACTGCGGTTCTTTATGTGCCAAATAATGAGAAAGACTTTACACTTTGTTCATTAATGAGACTTATTAAAAACATTTATATAAAATATTTCAACTTCTTTTACTTGTATCAAAACTCATTTCCACCATGAGGTTGGTTTCCAACCTCCTACATGTTCAACTAGTTTGTACAGGTAGAGGAATGTCTTCATGACCTTCGATGTGTTGATCATCACTAATTCTTTCAATGTCATTTTTTTTCATCTTATCTGTTCAGCATTTTAAATTATAAAGATTCATTTCACATCATTAACTCATTAAATAAAAATTTGTCAAATAAATATTTGAAAGAGCTAGTTTTAGTTCAACAACAATTTGACCTGGATTCAAATTCTCCTCTAACTACTTAGGAATGAGTGGTGGACGCTGCTTTTTTCCGAGGGCCATATGCAACTATGCTGATAATGTGCATACAAAAATAAAGATATCAATAATATTGTGATAACCTATAATCAATTAAATATTGAAATTTAAATAAAAAAATACATATAAAGATCAAATGAATTAGTCAAACATAACAATGAAAAACACATATCATTAAATATCATACTTGCATGTTTAGTCACCCTCACTTTCACATGAAAGCCACTCCTTCACATTGTTGGTACTTTCATCACTAAAATCTTCTTCAATTATATCATCACATATGAAGCCTTCATCATTTCTATCTTACATAGAAAAATTATTATTATTTATTACATATGGATTAACATTAGTACGATCAAAGCGCTAGTAACCCTAATTGATCATCTAGTCCAATGACTATTCAATACTACATGACTCATTCTCTTGGTAAGAATCACCTCTAATTGTCTCATCAAAATTCCCATCAACTCACTAGTATTATCCACCTCAAAAATATACCACATGTGTCTATGTTGAACCTTTTGGACAACTTTCCAATTTTGTCCATTTTTATAGTCATCCAGATAGAACACTTGACGAGCTTAAGTAGCTAGTTCAAATGGATCAATCTCATACCAAGTAGAACTAATGTTTATGACAGTGAAGTGTGGATCTCGATGTATTTTCTTATTTTTATGATCTTGAAAAGTATAACCTTATGCCCAAATAAATAATCTAACTCAACCACATTAGTTAAAACTGTGACGCCCCATTTTTTGGGGGTCCTTTTTTTTCATACAAGAGTTTGATGTACAACTCTTATACACTTTTTACATACCACAATATATTAAAATTATATTATTCTAATATATTTTACAAATTGCTTGTTAGTTCAATTTCTTAGAAGTTAGTGTAGAAATAAGTAGAATTAGAAATCGCATAGAAACCAAAGAGAAAATTAATGAATCCTGAGTTTAAAAAGAAGAGAAATTAAACAGCTTTAAGAAACTTGTAGAAATTCAGTTGTGAATAACCAAAGTAGTATATTGAAGAACATAAAAAGCGAAAGAATAAAATGTGAGTGAATGTGATATACAAAACCTAGAAAGTTAAAGAAATTCAAGAGAGAAGAATAGAATTGTAACACAACTCAGAATTAGAAAAGAAGTCGACGACTTTAAACATTTTAATTTAATTAGAAGCAACTTAGATTATATAAAAGAACATTTAGTTAAAGAAGATAAATTTTGTAGAAAAGAAAATCAAAAATAAAACCGAATAACAAAATTTGAAAGAACTATTAGAAAAACTTAGTCAAAAGTAGATCAAATACTTGAACAATTAGTTAAGAAACCTATAAATTAGAGGAAAATAAAAAAGAAAATCTTTTTCCAACAATTTGAAAACTTAGTTTAGAGAAAAACCAAAATAGTGTAGAAAATAAAATCAATCCATTTGAACCTAGAAATTTAGAAGTAAAACCATGGAAATTGTAAGTAATAAAATCGAAGAAAATGAACCTATTAAAATAGAAACTAAGTTGAAATTAGATGAAAAAATATATTAGATAATGAATCCAAAATAAACTTCCAGAAATAAGACTCAGATTTAGAAAAATTAGTACAACCTTAGAAAGTAAAATAAATCCTTATAATATATGGAAAGATTTGATAACAATAATAGGAAACCCTATGGTTAAGACAAATAATTTAGGAAATAAAGAAACTCAAAAGAAGAAGAACCAATCAATTTTCAATAACAATGGTAAATATCTGACAAATAGGTAAAAACAATAACATTTCCAACAACTATTAAATTAAGAAAGCTGAAATAAAAGTAGAAACGTATTAGATCTTTGGGCTAGTAAAAACCTTTATTTGAAACCTTAGTTCAAGAAGATCAACAAACCTTAACTCAACCTGTAGGGTATTGCAGTATAATCAGAAAAAATAATAACAAAATATATAGCTAGTATTCCAATAATAATTAACAACATAACCATGACATTACAAACCTATTTAGTACCTAGTATAAGTTTGTATCCTTTTTATTTTAGAGTTTAAATTTTGTACATTCTTTACAAAGTATAACAATACAAAACAACAAGTGCAGCTTTCACCCAAAACTACAACAATTGCTTATCTGAGCATAAATGGAATCAATAACACATAGTTTCTCATTATACAAATAAAATAGAGGAAATAAAGATAGTATAATTAATGATTATTAGAAAATTTAAAAAACTCATTAAGTTAAAAAAACCTTTTAGTTCAAGCAGAAAAAATAAGATTATAGGAGAAGACCCTCAAAAACATTGGAATAGGAACAAAACAATTTGTAAAATACCAATAAAAATCAGTTGCTTCATAAAACTTGGATATTGCATGTAACCTTGTAGATACAAAGAATTTAAAATACAAATAGAAGAATTATTACAAAACAACCTTATTAAACCAAGTTTTTAGTTCTCATAGATCATTTTGCATTTTAGTTGGAAGCATAGTGAAGAAAAAGCGAGGAAAAGCTGGGATGGTAATTAATTATAAGATTAAATGAATACTTATGATGATGCATATAAAATACCTAATAAAGATTCTTTAATTAATTCCTTCAAGGATGTAGATCTTTTTCTCAATTAGATTGTAGAGTGGATTTTGGCAAATAAAATTAGATAGAATAGCAAACCATGGCTACGTTTTCTTGTCCTTGTGGCTTATGAATGGAATGTAATGCCATTTGGATTAAAGCGCTCCTCAAATATTTCAACGAATGATGGATAGAATATTTGGTAAATACTCTTTTTATTCTTAACATATATTGATGATATTCTTGTTTTTTCCAAAACTTTTCATGAACATATAAAACATTGAACATGTTTTGAAGAACTTATAAATAATGGTTTGATAGTTAGTAGAAAGAAAATAAAGTTATTTAAAAATCAAATTGAATTTTTAGGATTAGAGGAATTAGAAAATGGTCAAGTTAAACTTCAAAGAACATAGTACAAAAAAATCCATAATTTTCCGGACAAACTAGAAGATTTAAAAAACCCTTCAAAGTTTTTTTAGGATTGTTAAATTATACTAGACATACATTAAAACCCTAAGTCAATTAAATTTGGACCTCTTTATAGTAAAACCGAATTACGGGGCAAAAATATTTTAACCAGGAAGATATTAAATTAGTCGAAATAAAAGAACTTGTTAAAAAATGCGCAACTTTACATCTCCCATTAGAAAGTGAATATAAAATAATCAAACGGATGCAAGTCGAATAGGATGGGGAGGAATTCTTTTAGCATTATAATAATTTAGAAAGAAAAAACTTTGTAGATATTGTAGTGGAACTTTTAGTGCACCGTCAGAGAGTCTACGAGTACACTGTGCTGTAGGGGTATAAAATTACCAAGTGTCACACCTAAAATATTTTGGAGATAAAATATGAAATGAGAAATTATAGAACCGGTTGTAGTATTAAACCAAGGGTGCAAAAAGAATGGTCATTAGCAAAAAGAATATGAAAAATCAAAATTTAAGTGTAGAGATGGGCCATAGTAGAAATAGCATAAGTTACAATTGCAATAATTAAAAAGAAGGGTTAATTGCAATTAAGGCAAAGAAATATATTTAAATGTGGGAGACAAACAAAATGATTCCATTTTGTCTCACACTTCAGCTAGGAGCTTCCACGATTTGGTGAGAGGAGAAGAGAACCAAGAGCAAGAGGAAGAGAAGGAAGAAGAAGGAAGAAGAGAGGTCCAAGGATTAAGGTATGCCTTTGTCTTAGAATCAAGTGTATTAGATTTCTAGGGCTTGGGTATGGAGATTAGTTGCTCCTTTGATCTAGGTTTTGTGCAAAGAGCACATTAAGCCTTTGATTTAGTAGAGGGGTTATGAGGAAGTAAAACCCCAATTTATGTAAAAGAAAACTTGGAATCATCAAATTACATGATGTTTAAAAATTGGTGGACCTTAGGTAAGGTTCTTGGATTTTCACCTAGGTTTTGGGTTTGAGTTTCAAACACCAATTCTGCATATTTATTAAGGTTGTTTTTAGATGATTTCCAAGTTAGTTTTAAGTATTATAGTTATAGAAGTTATAGGTGAATTGGCATCAAAAGAAATTAGGAGAAATAACAAATCTGGGCATTTCGGGTAAGTCCTACGGTACAATAGGAAGTCCTACGGTAGGACTTTTTAACTTTAATTTTGGCCAAGTCTACATTAGGATTAAGTCCTACCGGTAGGACTTGTTCTGGTTTTCCTGTTTCGACCAGTTTTCGTATTTCGGCCATAACTTCCTCATTTCTTATCGATTTAGTGATTTCCAAGTAGCTCGTAAAATAGACTTCAAGAATAAAACATAAAAGTAGGAATCGTCTAATTCTACAGTCTAAGTGGCCAAATTACTCAAAGTGGGGCCATGTGCAAGAAAAATTCCTGCATCAGCTTTGGACATAAGTGAAGTCCGGGTTGTTGAGCGTAACTTGAGTTTCGGTCTCGGTGGGTAATTCAGTTTGGAGACGTAGAACCCTTAGCACCTTAACTTTAAAGTATGAAGAGGTAATGACTAAGTCTAGGAAGTACGTTAAGTTATCACGATTAATTGTAGTCGTATTCATTTGAGTTGTAGGTTAAAGTAAAGGCGGATAAGTGTGGAGCGGTGCTCAGTTAAGCAAACAAAGAGGTGATGTTCTAAACTCATTTTCCAAATACCCAAATATTATTATTATTATTATTACAAATTGCTTTACACTGGTATTTCATGGTTTTGAATGCAAACCATTTTCAAGAAGCAAGCAATGAGATAAAAAGCAAGCAAATGGTTTTGAGTTAAACCATTTTGAAAAGCAAGCATTGGTTTAAGTGTAAAACCATAATTAAGCAAGCAAGCAAGTAAGTAAATGGTTTTGAAAAGTTAAACCATTTTTGAAGCAAACAAGCAGCTAAGCAAATGGTTTGAATAATTAAACCATTTTCTATGGCTCTTAAACAAGCAAATGGTTTCAAAGTGTAAAACCATTTCTGAAAGAGCAAGCAAGCTAGCAAGCGATAGAAAGGTTATGAAGCCTTCCACTGGTTAGTGACAGCCGTCCAGGAAGTATCCGTCGTTACGGTGGTGTTAGGTTTCATAATACATGCATTGTATGGTTTTGCTGTGGTCGACAGGCATGGGACATACATCGTACATTTAAGGCAGTAGCGCGTCGAGGGTATATAAGGTTAGGCTCTAACTAAGTATGGTGATGGCGGCCACTGAGGAATTCGGTGCACCATAATTCAGGAAAATGAAAAAGGTGGCCAGCGGACAAGGTCCTTGCACGGCACGGTGGAGCATAGGTTCCGTGTTCTCTGAGGCGTGATAAGCGAAAATAGGCGCCAGTTGAGTTGATGTTTCTGAACGCTGATATCTGATTTGAAAAATCAACCATTGGTTTCTAAGTCGCCAAGGCTTGGGAGAGTTTTAAAGCAAACGGTTGAGCCCAAGCTCCAGTTTAGATTTCAAAACGATCGGTTGAGCCCAGCTCAGGTGTTTATTTTCCAAAGCATGCGGTTGACGAGCTCCCGTTTTATGAAAATTTTTTGAAACTTTTAAGCAAAGTTTGTGAAAGGTTTTAGAGACTTTTCAAACAAGATAAAGCAAGCAAGAAAAGAAAAAGTATGAGAAGTTTTATAAACTTCAAGCGACAAATCTTTTTACAAACTTTAAAAGAAAAGCGAAACAAAGCTCAACAAGTATTAAAAAAGTTTTCACCAAACTTTTAAAAACAAGCAAGTGAAAAAAAAGAAAGCAAGCGAAAAGTTTTGAAAACTTTAAAGCAAGCAAAGCAAAGAAAGGCTTACGGAAAATAATTGTAAAAGAGTTTACATTTTAAGATGTTTAGGAAAAGCAAAACTTTATAAAAGCATACACTCAGCATTCGTTTGACTCATTATTTTGTATTTTAAAAGCTATTTTCCGGTCTGGTCATAAGGCAGCTGGAGCACAATAGGATTAGTCGACATCGAGTTTAAGTCTTTATTAACAGTAATTATATTTTGTAAGAACATACTTTGAATTTGTAATGGAACATATGTATGTACATAGGAGTAGTTTATGAGATGTGTTGAGCATCTTTGATTTGCCACATATTTTGGATATAGTGTAAATTGGATGTATCTGAGTTTGGAATTAGACATATGCGTGATCATCTTTGAGTTTTCATTGCAAGATTTTACCAAATCCTAAGTTATAAATAAAGAAAATTTTATAGGGGTTTAGAAGCAATCGACCGCTTCACGGGGATTTCTAGTCGTTAGAGGTAATGGTAGGGATTTACGTAGGTGGTCGGCTCACCCTTTACTTGCCAGGAAGGGGGTGGGGAGTGTCATTTAGTGATTATCAAAGAACCTTAGTTCTTTGATTTAGAAATAGAAAGCTATAATTTTAGTTCTAGAGAGAAATTTCAATTATTTTTAAACCAAGAACAATTTACTTCTGACCGATTGTGAAAATATTAAAAAATTCTTTAGAAAATAAAATTCTTCAAGTATCTACAAAAGATGGATAAAATTTGAGCGCTTTAATTGGTTTAAACCCAAATTTGAACATATAAAAGAAGGATAATATATTCTTGATTGGTTAAGTAGACAGTTTATATAAATGATTGATTGATTTATTACTAAATGATTGTTTATTTATTACTAACTTTTGTGTAAAGGAAAAATAGCTAAGGAAATTCAAAAGCAAAAAACTTTCAATTTGGGCAGATTACTAAATGAAGTTTTAAGCCCAAACCTTGATTTCGGTCTTTGTATTCTCAAAACCTTTTGAAAGAACATAAAGTTATTGTTGATAACCTTTGGTCTTTAAAACCTCAAAACTTTAAAACCAAAATTTAGAATATGCTTATGGAAAAACTGTTTGACTTTAACCAACATCTTCAAAAGTGAGAACCAGTTTATTGTTTCGTGAAAAATTCCAAATGCTTATGAACCAAGAAAAACAAGAAAACCATATTAAGGACTTAGAATCAAAGTCAGAGTTAGAACCTTTGAACAATGTTAGTAAAACCGATTTAATTAGTATGATTAGAAGGTGACACCTTCTGAACAGGTTTGACAAACTTGTAATTAAGAACAAGTTCGGACTGATATTTATAATGTGCGAATGTATTATTTAGACAAATATTATGAACAAGTGTTTAGAACCGTGTATATTATATAGACAATTTAAAGAACAAAAGCAGTTGGAATTAAGCGGGATATATGGCTTACCATGAAGTCTGATTTATTTTCATTGTTTATTTGGCTTATGTAAATATAATATAACAGATAAAAATATTTTGAACTCATCCACGAACTCATGGATCAGGGATTTTTGAAGAACATATTTTTAACTAGTTTTATCAAATACCTAATAATTTTCAGAAAAATTAAAAAATATTGTTCAATATCTTTTTTATTGAAACTCATGTAGATATCTTTTTGAAACCTCACAGCCTTTGTTTAGGCAGGTAGAGCTTTATGCACATATCGCCATGTCATTTTCTGATAGATTTAGAAGATTTTCAAATTTTGAATTTAAAACTAGAAATAAAAATTTTTATCTTATTGGAAGAAACCCAACCATGTCAATTTGGAGGAGACAACCATTGGAAAAAATTTTCAACTTAAAAATACATAACCTCGGAAGAAGCGAGGATTTTATAACCGGCTTTAGGCGAGATTCACGAGTTATCATCGTCGTGATAGTATGAGCCACAGGATAATCTCGATCATGAGAAAGCTATACCAACAATGCAATGGAAGGATAATTCAGCCATCAAATCTTGCAAACAGTGTTCAACTCTGCAAAAACTGAAAGCGACCCTCGGAGTCTTAGTCAACCAGCGATTAATGAGACTTATCTCAACGATTCGACAAGAAGCGAAAAGAAAGATGGAGCGTGTAAATATTTTTGAAGATTTGAATAAAAGTTTGATTTGAAGATTCAAAATTCTCATTTATGATAGTCAACTTTTGCTTTTTACTTTTCCACTTCCATTTAATGTAAATAGTAGTGTTGATAAATATTTATTGTCCTTTAAGGACACATGTATTATTCATTTAAGGCTTTAGGTAGATTTTTTCAACTTTTCAATGAGTTGTAAGTTATCAATTGTCCTTTTAGGACAAGTGGATCTCAAACATTTATTTGTTAGGTAGCTTTTTACTTTTTAGATTTTGTCTTTAGTTAGTCTAAATGCCTATAAATTGGAAGCTTTTGTATACGTAGAAGGCATGAGTTAGAAGAGTGAAAAGCGAAGTTTAGGGAGTTTGATTTGCAGAGTTAGAGTGAGTGAAGTTGTACACTATAAAGTTTGTACTCAAGTTTGATTCAATAAAATTTGTAAGTATTTCATTCAATTCTCTTTTGTTCTTACTTTAATTTCTTAGTTTATTTTATTTGTTAGGGAACAAATGGTGAAGGATCCGACCGGATGCCTCATGAGCAGGGGACCTCCCAGCTCAATGGTCCATAGAAACTTTTCCTTAAAACCATAAATTAAAATCGTAGACGAACCCCTTTACAATTCTTCACATATCTTTTAAAAAAATAATCTTGAGGCGAGTGCTAAAAAAATTTCTTTTCTTTTCTCTTTAACATAGATTTTTCGGGAAAATCGGCCGGAGTTTCCTCGTTTTTCGGACTTTCCCAAGTACAAAACTGATGAAAACATTTAAAAACACTTCTAAACTTCAATTCATCAACTTCCATATTAGGACTCTAAATCCACTTAACCCAATCAAACACAATATACATATATACATTTATTTCTTTCAAATCATGTCACTTATTTTAAACCTTCTTCAATTCCATGCATAATTTTATCAAAACATGACAAAATATTCCACATATACAATATACAAATTATTTTCAATGCATGCGCCGTCTCGATAGCTCGACCATCGCACAGGAGGGTACTCACCGATGCACCTGTCTCAGGTCCTGAAAATATTTGTTGAAACATATGGAAAAAGAGTGAGCTAAACGAGCTCAGTGAGTGTACATTTTCATTTATATAACATTTTCAAGACATATCAAAATAATACATACTTATACAATTAAAATCCATTTATACATTAAATATTTATGCCTTAAACTTTCTTTTCCATAAATATTTATACCATTAAAATCGCTTTATGCTTTAAACATTTATACCTTAAACTTTCTTCAATAAATACTTATGCATTTAAAATCCATTTATGCTTTAAGAATTTATGCCTTAACTTTCTTTCCATAAATACTTCATGCATTTAAAATCCATTTATGCTTTAAGAATTTATGCCTTAAACTTTCTTTTCCATAAATACTTATGCATTTAAAATCCATTTATGCTTTAAGCATTTATGCCTTAAACTTTCTTTCTTTATTTCTTTCTTTCATTCTTTCGATGGAACCTGTGGAAATAAACACACCGAATCAGCTTCCGGGTGAACGACGGTGAGGACAAACATATTCCAAATATAACCACTCACGTCGTTGAGAAACTCACGCTTGCATAGGGTTCCGGCCATAGTACTTTATCACGCAAGGATACTTCAGACACCTATTT
Source organism: Tetrastigma voinierianum (assembly GCA_016808115.1). Classification (NCBI taxonomy): domain Eukaryota; kingdom Viridiplantae; phylum Streptophyta; class Magnoliopsida; order Vitales; family Vitaceae; genus Tetrastigma; species Tetrastigma voinierianum. Next base: position 34,126 of record JAEQBH010001416.1, on the reverse strand, counting down.
CCCCGCTAGGTAACCTATAACTTTGGCCTCAAATCCTTACACGCTTAAAGTACCCCATTTACATCACCATAATAAATTACAGTGGGGTCAGGTAACTATCAAGTGAAACATTTTTCAAAATACATTTATAAATCCATTTAAACTTTACTTTTATCATTAAAACACAAATGCATTCTTTTTACACATTTTTAAACTTTCATAATACCTAACATATGCATACATATTTCATACATATAAATATATATTGGGATGCAGATAAACATTTCCATTAAACTTTCAGTTTAACATTAAATCATTCACTTGTAAAAACTCACTAAAATATTTTTTCACTCACAACTTCACCGCTCAATCCCGCTTGCTTCCCGTTGAGTTCCCTGTTCCCGTCCGATAGTCCTTTTCACCTTTTCCAAGAAAATCACACTACATATTTAACTATAATTTCCATTTAATCCACCATAAACACTCATTCCTATATTCTGATTCCTCTAGGAATCTATTTTACTTAGAATTGGAATCAATCCAATCGATCATCCAAACTAAAGTTATGGCATTTTCATGCCAACTAGTCATTTTACCGATTTTTCTAGTGACAGTTTGTGGCTACTCATTTCGAGGTCTTGACTTCATATTTTGACACTATGTCCTTATACTCATTTAAAGCTAAGGTGCTATGGGTTCTATTCCAATTGGAATCACCCACCTGGAGCACCAAACTCACTTTTTTACGTCCAAATAATCCGGGCTAATCTATGTTCAAAACTTGAATGAATTGGCTTTGCACATGGTCCTACTTTGAGTGAATATTTAGGCCACTTATGATCAGAATTTGGCGATATCTTCTCTTAAGTTTTGTTCTCCTTGAAGTCTATTTACGTAGCCACTAAATCACTCAAATCGGATCCAAATTGAGCAAGTTAAGTGGCAAAATACCAAAACTGTCAAAACAGAAAACAGGACATTTCCTGTACCGAGATCGTTGCCCAAAATCGACCAAATCGTGTTTCTCTTCCATTTTTCTTCACTCTAAACACTTAAATCTGATGGATTATACCCATTTCAACATATCACACAAAAGTCTACATCAAACCCTAACTATTCATTCACTTGATTTGTCAAAACCCTAATCTAATCCATGGCTTTCACTTTATCTCAAAATCATCATCATTCAACCCTAAATGCCACTAATTTAACATCCATACAAGAAAATCAAATCATTAGGCATGAAAAACATAAAATCCAACTCTTCCCACTCATGAAAACTATTTGTTTCTTGGGTTTCCTTGTCTTCTTCCTTGATTCACTTGAGCCTCACTTCTAAAAGCTTGAAAGAGAACAAAATCTCACCTCTCACTCTACTTCTTTGCCCCTACCCTTTCTCTCCCCTCCTCTTTCTCCTTTCTTCCCTTTCTTTTCATCTTTCCCTCTCCTTCCTCATGGACGATCTCCTCTTTGGAGCACTTAAACTCCTAATTTTAGACTTTAAAACATTCTTCCAAAAGTACCCTTAAATTAAATAATTTCATTGTCAGTTTAAAGGGTTTACACTTTTATCCAAGCTTCTCATTGGTCCATTCTCATGAGACCAAGTCATTACCCATGATTTAAAATCATACTTAGCCATTAAGAAAGGTTTTAATTGGCTCATAATAAAATATCTCCTTGAGAGCAAATTTTTATCTCGCTTCACCTTATAATCGCTTTTTTATACCGATTAAATGTCAAAATATTATATGGTCGTCAAACTTCAAATTAACCATGAATTATTCAAATTAAATCCTTCTCACAGTTGAATTCCAGTTCGAAATCAATTAAATCGGGATTTAAAATCATTAAAACGAAATTCGGACAATAGCGATATTATTCGACCACGCTCGGATCGCCCTCGGAAACTATCCAACGGATTCGTTTCACTCCGTTTCAGTTTCGTTAGACTCTATGATTGATTCCGGACATTTTCGTATTTCCGGCCCAATTTCCGAAAAATTTCAGCACAGACTCCAATTTTCAGTCCGGAAATCACTATTCACTTAAATCTCCCATTATCTTCTAAATATCAGTTCAAAGTCATAAGAACTGAAATTTTCTTAAAAAAAAAATCCCTTTGCAACCCCTCCATCCTGATAAAATAAGAAAAAATCACTATCTTTATCAGTAAATTCAAGTTACACTTTTCGAAAATTTTCTAAATTTCATGCCCAATGATGTCCGAGCTGCCGAAATTTTAATCCACTCTCGCTTCTATCATTAGACCTCAACCGCTCAATAACTACTATTATAACATTCAATAAGGTTGGGGTTTTACAATCAATTTCTCCTTATAAAAAATTTCGTCTCTCGAAATTTAAATTTCATAAGGTTTTCTCACCGTGGATTCATCCAAAACACCTTTACTAAAGGAATCACTTTGTTTCAAAGAACCTAATCATTTCGACCAACAATTTTAACCGGTCTTTCTTCATACGTCAAATCTTCTTTCAATTCAACCGGTTGATCTCTTAACACATGTGAAGAATCTGTCATATACTTTCGAAGCATAGAAATGTAAAATATGTCATGTATTCTGGCCAATTCAGGTGGCAACCTCAACCAAGACGCTACCTCTCCAATTATTTCCATAATTTCATAAAGTCCCATATAGAGAGGACTTAACTTCCCTTCCTCATAAATACCTGATCCCCCACCTAAAATTCCAAATCTCTCCTTAGGTTATCAACATAACTTTTCTATCAATCTTGAGCTATCTTTAATCTATCACTGATAACTTTAACATTATCTGTTGTAGCCTGAACAATTTATGAACCTAAAAATTTTCTCTCCCTTTCCTCATCCCAACATAATGGAGTCCTACACTTCCTTCCATAAGGCCTCGTAAGGCGCCATTTCAATGTCAAGATGATAACTATTATTGTAGGAAAACTCCATTACTGGTAAATGTCTTTCCTAACTTCCTTTAAACTCTAACACACAAGCCTTGAGCATAACTTCCGTTTGAAGGGTTCTTTCGATTGGTCAACTGAAGTCGCACAATCTCTTTTATATACAACTCACCAACTTCTCAACTAAGTCACTATTTTTCCATAGGTGGAAATCAATTGATTGGCCAATCTATCCACAATCACCCACGCTACAACCACTCCGCAAAGTGGAAATAAAAATCCATCATGATTCTTCTCCCATTTCCACCGAGGGATCGAAGAGACTATAAGAACCTTGCAAATCTTTTGATGCTCAACCTTAACTTTTGACAAATGAGACATTTAGAAATAAATTTGAATGATCTTGACACACCCCCACCCTCCCTACGGGTAAAGGCAGCTGCCACTCCACAGAAATCCCTAGTCGTTACCTCTAACGACTAGAAATCCCTGTGAAGCGAAGCCGTATTGCTTCCTTCTACCTTGTATAAAATTTTTCTTTTATTTTATAACTTAGGATTTGGTAAAATCTTAGCAATGAATAACTTCTAAGTATGATGACTACGCACATAGTCAAATTCCAAATCTCAGATACATCCAATTTACATTATATCCAACATCTAAATATATAACTAAAGATAATAACACATTCTCACAACTAACTATGTACATATGTCCCATTATACCATTTCAAAGTATGTTCTACAAAATATAATTTAATTACAAAGACTTAAACTCGATGTCAGACCAATCCTATTGTGCTCCGCTCATGCACCAGACCGAAAATAGCTTTAAAATACAAAACAATGGAGCTAAACGAGCCTGGAGTGTATGCTTTATAAACGGTTTTTCTTCCCAAAACATTTCAAACGGTAAAACTCTCTTTTACTTAATATTTTCCGTGCTTGCTTGCTTTTGTTTTCTTTAAAAGTTTCTAAAACTTTTCTTTGCTTGCTTGCTTTTTGTACTTGCTTGCTTTTATACTCGCTTGCTTTTAAAAGTTTATAAAACTTTTAATACTTGCTTGCTTGCTTTAATTTGCTTTTCTTTAAAAGTTGTAAAACTCTTATTTCTTTCTTGCTTAGAAGTTTATAAAACTTCTCATAATTTTTCTTGCTTGCTTGCTTTATCATGCTTGAAAAGTTCTAAACTTTCACAAACATTTGCTTTAAAAAAGTTTCTCAAACTTTTCTATAAAAATGGGAGCTGAGCTCAACCACAAGCTTTTGAAAATAAAACCCACTCGAGCTTGGCTCAACCGATCGCTGAAATCTAAACGAGCTTCGTCAACCGCTTGCTTTAAAACTCTCCTCGAAGCCTTGGCGATCGGGAACCAATGGTTGATTTTTCAAAACAGCTGCGATCATGCTTATAAAACATCAACCAATGGAGGCCTATTTTGCTTATCATGCCTTAGTGAACACGGAACCTATGCTCAACCGTGCCGGTGGGAAGGACCTTTTCCTCGTCACCTTTTTCATTTTCCGTGAATATGGTGAATTGGACTGTCGCCATCACCATACTTAGTTAGAGCTCATAACCTTATATACCCTGCATCGCGCTTCACGTCCCTCTTTAAATGCATGGTATGTCCTAAGCTCTGCCAATTTCAGCAAAACTACAATGCATGTATGAAATCCTAACACCACCGCAGACATACTGATACCTCTGACCGGGGTTTGTTTGCTTAAAACTAGGGAAGGCCTTGTTTTCACAACCTTTCATTGCTTGCTTGTTTTGTAAAATGGTTTTACACTTTTGAAACCATTTGCTTGTTTCTGCTTGAAAATGGTTTAATTATTCAAACCATTTGCTTAGTTGCTTGTTTGCTTCAAAAATGGTTTAACTTCTTTTCAAAACCATTTACTTACTTGCTTGCTTGCTTAATTATGGTTTTACAATTTAAAACCAATGCTTGTTTTCAAAAAATGGTTTAACCTAAAACCATTTGCTTGCTTTTTATTCATTGCTTGCTTCTGAAAATGGTTTGCATTCAAACCATAAAATACCAGTGTAAAGCTAATTTGTAATAATAATAATAATAATAATACACTAGTATTTGAAAAAATGAGTTTAGAACACTCACCTCTTTGCTTGCTTAACTTGAGCAATCGTTCCACACTTATCCCGCCTTTACTTTAACCTACAACTCAACGAATACGACGACAAATTAATCGCATAATTTTAATGTACTTCCTAGACTTAGTCACAATCTTCATACTCTTTTAAAGCTAAGGTGCTAAGGGCTCTATTCCAACTGAATCACCCAATTCGGAGCACCGAAACTCAAGTTACGTCCGAAACAACCCGGACTACTCTATGTCCAAAGCTGATGCAGGAATTTTCTGCATGTCCCAATTTACAATTTTTTAGGACACTTAGGATCATAATTTGACGATGCCTACTTCAAGTTTTGTTCTCCTTGAAGTCTATTTTACGTAGCCAATTGAATCACTCAAATCGGATAAGAAAATGAGGAAGTTATGGCTAAAATACTAAAATTGGTCAACTGAAAACTCAGAATCAAGTCCTACCAGACTTAACTTACCGGTAGACTTCAATAAAATGATTCAGAATAAATGCTCCTACCGGTGACCCTCCTCCTCCATTGTACCGGTAGACTCACCTAAAGCCCAGATTTTTGTTATTTCTCCCACTTTTGATGCCAATTCACTCCATATAACTTGCAACTATAATACCAAAACTAACTTGGAATCATCTAAAACAACTCAATAACATAAAACTGGGTGTTTTGGAAACTCATTGTAGAAACCCAAAACCTTAGTGAAAATCCAAGAACACTACCTAAGGTCCACCAATTCTTTTAACATCATGTAATCTGATGATTCCAAGTTTCTTTACATCAATTGGGGCTTTAATTACATAACCCCAACCAATCAAAGGCTTAATGTGCTCTTTGCACAAAACCTAGATCAAAGGAGAACTAATCTCCATACCTGGGCTCCTAAGATTCCAAAATACACTAAGGCAAACACATCAAACACATACCTTGATCTGGGCTCTTCTCCTTCTTCCTCTTCCCTTCCTCCTCTTGGCTCTCTTCTTTCTCACCTACTGGTTTGCTAGGGCAACTTCTGAGACCAAATAACATTTTAGTTTTTAATTCTCCTTTTGTTAATTAATCTTCCATAAATTGCAAAATAACCCTCATCTTTAATTATTGCAATTGTAACTTATTCAATTTCCACTATGGCCCATCTCTACACCTTAAATTTTGATTTCCACACCTTAACAACACCATTGTACCCTTGGTTTAATACCATTATTCCGGTTCCATAAATTTATCATTTCATTTTAGTCTCCAAAATATTTCAAGCAGACACTCAGGTACTCTTATACACCCCTACAAAGTTGTCATGCAATCGTAGACTCTCTCGACTAGGGTGTTACAAAATCCTCCCTCTTAGGGAACATTTCTTCGTCCCTCGAATGAAAACTAAACTCCAAAAGAAAGGAAAGGAAACATACCTGATCCGAGAATAAGCGAGGGCACCGATGGCGATCCGGGGCCCCGTCCCAAGCAGCCGCTCCCTCCTCATGATTCTTCCATAAGACTTTAACTAATGGACCACTCTCGTCTTCATCACCGCTCTTTGCGATCCACAATCTGCACTGTGTCTCTTCATAGGTCACCTCTCTTTTAATCGCGACCGTCATTTCTCAATACATGTGAAGGATCCGGATATATTTCTCAACATTGATACATGGAAAGTATCATGAACTGACAACCTGGGGTAACTTCAACTGCAGTTAATGGTCCCACTCGCTTCATGATCTCATATGTCCAATATACCTCGGACTAAGCTTATCTCTCTGCTTCCCAACCAACACACCTTCCAAGGTGAAATCTTCAAAAAGACTTTATCACCTATTTCAAACTCCAAGTCTCTACGACGGTTGTCCGCATAGCTTTTCTGTCTATCTCTTGCTATCTTTAAGTTATCGCTAACAACTTTCACTTTCTCCAAGTGATCCTCGTACTAGTTCAGTGGCCTACTAGTCTTCACCAACCTCATCCTGCATCTAGAGTCCTACATTTCCCGCCATACAACGCCCAAATTCTGTTTTTTCACATTCATACCGGATCGATAGCTATTGTCGTAGGCAAACCCATTAGTGCTATGAGTATCCCAACTTCCTTGAATTCCATCACACAAGTTTCAAGATATCCTCTCTAACGTCCGAATAGTCCTCTCTCCGACCGCCATCCGTCTGATGATGAAATGTCATTTAAATGTAAAGAGTACCTAACGCCGTTTGCAAACTAGGCCAAAACCTAGATGTGAACCTGGGGTCTCGATCTGACACTATTGAAACTGGAACCCCATGAAGTCCTACTATCTCATCCACATACAACTTGGCCAACTTTTCTAAAGAATCTTCAACATTAACTCCGGTAGAAAATGAGCATTTCACAATCGATCAACTATCACCCATATAGCATTCATAGTCAGTTTTCGAGTCCGTGAAGACCTGTCACAAATCCATAGTGATCTTCTCCCATTTCCATACTAGAATAGGGAGTAACTGTATCTTCCCTGCTGCCTCTCTCGATGCTCTCGTCTTCACCTCGTTATTGTGTTAGGCACCTAGAAACGAAAGTCGCGATCTCTTTCTTCATCCCACCTCAATCAGCATGCCTTTCAAAGTTCTCGTATTATCTAGTACCTAGCTCGATGCATAGCATACAATGCATGAATGTGCTTCCTCCATAATGTCTCTCTTCGGGCCACATACTTCCGCACGCATTCTCCGCTCCTTTCACTATCATGCCATCATCTCACCTTGAAACCCGCTTTCCTTTTCGGTCTCTTCCTTATCAACCTGCCACTTCTGCCTCCTGTGTTTGACCTTGCAAAAGAGTATTGAAGACTCTTATGACTGTAAAGATCCTACAAGGAACACCATATAAGTAATGTCCCATATTTTCGTGGCAAACACAACCGCCGCTAGCTCTAAGTCGTGTGTCGCACTCTCCTCATGCTTCTTTAGTCGCCTAGAGGCATATGCAATCACCCTATCATCAAGATCAAACACACAACCAAGGCCTTGCCTAGAAGCGTCACTATAAACCACAAATCCATCTTCCTATCAAAAGCTGTGAACCTGGGCTGAAGTCAACTACCTTTTCCAACTCCCCAAACTCTTCTTAATGCATCTACCCAATCATACTTAACACTTTGTCAGCTTGGTCGGGTAGGGGTTGCTATCTGGAGTAGAACTCCCTCAACAAATCTCTGTAATACCTCAAGTGTCCAAGGAAGTCACCTCAACACATTCTTCGTGGTTTCCAATTTACCACTGCTTCTATTTTCTGGGGATCCACACTCACCCCCTCTGTTGAAATTACATGACCAAGGAATGCCACCTTGTCGAGCCAAAACTGACACTTGCTCAACTTGGCATATAACTGTCTCTCCCTTAGGGTCTGTAATACCATCCTCAGGTGCTCTGAATGTTCCTCTGAACTACCTGAATACACTAAGATATCATCATAAAACTTATACTAACCTATCCAGATACGGCTGGAATACTTCGCTCATCAAATCCATAAACATTGAAAGCTATTTAGTCAAACCAAATGGCATCACCGTAAACTCATAATGCCCAGAGCGTGTCCTCGACGCAGCCTGGGGTACACTTCCGCACTCAACTGATGATACCCTAATCTCAAGTCTATCTCGAGATACTCGAGATCCTTGGAGTTGATCAAATAACTCATCAATTCTAGGAGGGATACCGACATGATGGTAACCTGCTCGTACCGTCAGACCCATACATAACCGCAAATCCCATCTTTCTTTTTCACGAAGAGAATCGGGATTCTATGGGGATATGCTCGGTCTAATAAATCCCTTACTTAACAATTCTTCTAACCTGAGCTCTGCCTCTCAACTCGGCAGAGCCATCCTATATGAGGAATGGAAATGGGCCTGGCCCCTGGATCAAATAAATGGTGAACTCCACCTCCTTTCTAGAGGAAAACCCGCAATATCATTTTGGGAATACAGATCCGAACTCTGAACAACCTGGAATCTCATCCACCAAAGTCCCTCCTTCCTCGTTTCCACCACATAAGCCAGATAACCTCGATAACCCTACGCAAAGATTCTCTCAATGTCATGGCGGCAGATCATACTAAGATAACTCTACATATTCCCTGAACTTAACCCCCTCCAATTTCTCGGCCTATGCAACTTTACTTCCTTTATATCAATCTAATGTGGCTCTATGGCGTAGATAGCCAATCCATGCCGAACCACATCAAAATCCTCATATCTATGCGACAAGATCCGCCGGGAATTCCCGTCCTCAATCGTAACTCTACTATCTCGACTACCGCTCGCGAGCAACGGATCTCCAAATTCTCGGAAGGGAAACTCTCATACGCACCCTCTAATGGCCGGGTCTCTATCCAAAACGATCTAAGAATGGCTTGATGCAAATGAATGCGTAGCCCCGGGTCTACTAATGTATACATCATGATCATGATGGAAATAATACCGTGACTACACGGAGTCGTGATCCAGATCTTGCTTCAGTCACAAAGATATACTCCGCCCGAAAGTGGGCCTGGTCTCAGATCCTTGGGGCACCGCTCTACTCTACCATGACCACCCCACCCGCGGCCAGTTCGGGCCCCTCCTCGCCTGGGAAGCCTCTCCCGTCGACTTTCAGGTGTTCATCTCTGCACTGTGCTAGACTGGCCACTGATGTCTCCGCACCAATCAGCTGAGGACACTCCCTAATAAAATGGCCTTCTTGGCCACAGTGGAAACACCTCGTACTGAATCTCATGCACTCCCCATGGTGTCGCTTCTGACACATATGACAAATGGAGAATACTGTTACCGCTAGCAACCGGGGGCCCCATCAACCGACTAGAGATAGCCTCGACCCGCACCCCGGCCTCTCGTAACCTCCGCCTGTTCTTCTTCGCCATAATCGCCCCGCCGAGATCTGGGACGTGCCTGGTGCACTCCTCTTACTCTTACTTTCCTGTCTACTCTGATACATGGCTGTAGTGCTTTGCTCAACTCTCAGAGCGGCCTCAACTAAGTCCCCAATTCTATTATGCGGAACCACCGATAAATGCACTCGATTCAGGTCAGAACCTACAAAACCTCTTGCATTTCCGTGATCACCCGCTTGAATGTAGGGAACCAATCTTAACTAGTTCCGAGAACTCTTCTCTATACTTCTGAGATCGATAAAGTCTCTCCGTTTCTAATTAAAGAACTCCTCACCTTTTTGAATCCTATGACTCGAGAAAGAATCGCCTTCGAATTCCTTGGTCAAATTGGTCCCTATGATATGCCATCAAGATGCCTCCTCTCACAAAGATCCCATCAACTTAGCTTCTCGGTTTTCCATCGAAATCGGAAAACAAGACTCTTTACTTCATCCGTAATTTGATAACTCCGTAAACCTTGTTTACTCGGTCTAGACATAACCAGGCTACTTTTGGATCACCACTGCCGTCATATGGATTGGCGCCCAGCTTTTGTACTCTCTCTATTGACCTCCTAGGTTCTTCCAGAACCTCTCTAGGTTGTGGTGGAGGTCACGATCAGCCGGGCCGGGTCGCTATTGCTACTATTCGGCAATCCAGGCCACTTGCTCCGCCAGAAATGGGCCCCGCACTTGAGCACCTTTCCCTGGTGGTGCAGATGGTCCAAACTTAACCTCGCATCGAAGGCCGATTCATAGATGCTAAAGAGTGGAACCTACTACGTGCTCGTCCCTCTCATACTCTCAGACGCCGCACACCATTGAACTACTCCTAGACGAATTCTACGCCCCCTTCCCTGACATAGCCGGTAATTTCCAAAATATCAACAATTTAATACTTGAATCACTTGATATGTATGTACTCTAAGTTGAACATGCACGGTTGCCATTACTTATGCCTCTGATACCATGTCGACACACTTCAATTCTCCCACTTAGCGCAGCCACCCACTCCACGTAAATCCCTGCGCCCTAACGACCAGAAATCCCCGGCGGAAGCCAGTTTGGTTGCTTCCTTCTACCTTGTAGCAAATTTTTCTTTATTTTATAACTTAGATTTGCAACTTAGCAAATGGACAACTCTGTTGAAGATGATCTACCGCACATAGTCAAATTCCAACTCAGATATCCAATTTTACATTATATCCAAAATATCTAAACATGGCAACCAAAGATACCAACACATTCTCATTAACTAACTATGTACATACATATGTCCCATTATACCATTCTTCAAAGCATGTTCTTACAAAATATAATTCTAATTACAAGACTTAAACCGATGTCGTGACTAATCCTATCAGGTTCAAATGGGCTCATGCACTGCACCGGAAATAGTTTTTAAAATACAAAACAATGAGCTAAACGAGCTCTGAGTGTATGTTTATAAACGGTTTTTCTTTTTCTGAAACATTTCAAACGCAAACTCTCTTTACGAATATTTTCCAAGCTCGCTGCTTTACTTTCTTAAAAGTTTCTAAAACTTTCTTCGCTTGTCATTAGACTTCTGTTGCTTATATCATTGCTTTTAAAAGTTTATAAAACTTTAATACTTCGCTTGCTTGCTTTAATTTGCTTTTCTTTAAAAGTTGTAAACTCTTTATTTCTTTTCTTGCTTAGAAGTTTATAAACTTCTCATAATTTTTCTATTATTATTTATCATGTTTTGAAAGTTCTAAAACCTTCACAAACATTTGCTTTAAAAAGTTTCTCAAACTTTTTCATAAAAATGGGAGCTTGAGCTCAACCACATGCTTTGAAAATAAACCCATTCGAGTTTGGCTCAACCGATCGCTTTGAAATCTAAACAGAGCTCGGGCTCTCAACCGCTTGTTTTAAAACTCTCCTGAAGCCTCATGCATCGGAACCAATGGTTGATTTTTCAAAACAAACAGATCATGCTTATAAAACATCAACCAATGGAGGCCTATTTTTGCTTATCATGCCCTAGTGAACACGTGGAACCTATGCTCAACTGGGTACGGGTGGAAGGACCTTTTCTCACACCTTTCTCATTTTCCCAAGAATATGGGTGGAATTGGACCTCGTATTATCGCCAACACATACTTAGTTAGAGCTCATAACCTTATATACCCTCGTACGTGCCAATTTCGCCTCCTTTAAATGCATGGTGTATGTCCTAAGTTTGCCGACTGTGCAAAACTACAATGCATGTATGAAATCCTACCACCACCGCACGTACGATACCTCCTAATCGTTTGCTTGCTTAAAACTATTAGGAAGGCCTTGTTTTCACAACCTTTCATTGCTTGCTTCGTTTTTCAGAAATGGTTTTACACTTTGAAACCATTTGCTTGTTGCTTGAAAAATGGTTTAATTATTCAAAACCATTTGCTTAGCTGTTTGCTTGCTTCAAAAATGGTTTAACTTTTCAAAACCATTTACTTACTTGGTTTGCTTGTTTAATTATGGTTTTACAATTTAAAACCAATGCTTGCTTTTCAAAATGGTTTAACCTAAAACCATTTGCTGTTTTTTTATCTCATTGCTTGCTTCTTGAAAATGGTTTCATTCAAAACCATAAAATACCAGTGTAAAGCAATTTCAGGCTAATAATAATAATAATACACTAGTATTTGGAAAATGAGTTTAGGAACACTCACCTCTTTGCTTGCTTAATCTTGAGCACTGCTCCACACTTATCCCGCCTTTACTTAACCTACAACTCAAACGAATACGATTTACAAATTAATCACAACTTAACGTACTTCCTAGACTTAGTCACACCTCATACTCTTTTAAAGCTAAGGTGCTAAGGGTTCCTATTCAACTGGAATCACCCAATTCGGAGCACCTAAACCCTGCTTACGTCAAACAACCCGGACTACTCTATGTCCAAAGTCATGGTAAATTCTTTTCTTACTACGCCCCACTTTAAGTGAATTTCTTAGGACACTTAGGATCATAATTTGACGATTCCTACTTTAAGTTTGTTCTCCTTGAAGTCTATTTTACGTAGCCACTTGAATCACTCAAATCGATAAGAAATGAGGAAGTTATGGCTAAAATACGAAAACTGGTCGAACTGAAACAGAGAATGTCCATCATAGATTAATTTACTGGTAGGACTTGGCCAAAATGACCAGAAGCGTGCAAGTTCTACCGGTAGGACTTCCTATTGTACCGGTAGGACTTGATCCGAAATGCCCATTTTGTTATTTCTCCTAATTTTGATATGCCAATTCACCCATATAACTTCTATAATTCATAATACCTCAAAACTAACTTGGAAATCTCATCTAAAACAACTCCACAACATGTGAATTGGTGTTTTGGAAACTCAAAACTCCAAAACCTTAGGTGAAAATCCAAGAACACTACCTAAGGTCCACCAATTCTTTTTAACATCATGTAATCTGATGATTCCAAGTTTCTTTTACATCAATTGGGGTTTTACTCACATAACCCCAACCAATCAAAGGCTTAATGTGCTCTTTGCACAAAACCTAGATCAAAGGAGAACTAATCTCCATACCCAAGCCCTAAGATTCCAAAATACACTAAGGCAAACACATCAAACACATACCTTGATCTTGCTCTTCTCCTCCTCCTTCTTCCTCTTCCCTTCCTCCTCTTGGCTCTCTTCTTTCACTCAATGCCTGCTTAAGGCAAACTTGAGACCAAATAACATTTTGGTTTTTAATTCTCCTTTGTTAAATTAACTTTCCATAAATTGCAATAACCTCATCTTTTAATTATTGCAATTGTAACTTGGTTCAATTTCACTATGGCCCATCTCTACACCTTAAATTTTGATTTTAATATCCTTGCTTAATGACCATTGTACTTTGGTTTAATAATAATATTCCTGGTTCCATAAATTTATCATTTCATTTTAGTTCCAAAATATTTGTAGTGATACTTGGTACTCTTATACACCCTTACAAAGGTCATGTAATCGTAGACTCTCTCAGATCTTGGTGTTACACCTTTCTTTATACCCTCCACCTTTAGTATTCCCTCAGGTATGATACATACTTTAGTGTTTCCTGATTTATCGCCTATGTGTAAGAGTGAGCCTCCCATAATTCTATTTCTTTAATCTTCCCACATCTAGCACACAATAACCCTGTGACCTATCATCACTATACCATATGCCCGTACTAAAAATCCTTTAACCGCCCAAACTCAAATTTCCTTTCAATTTAATCATGATCGATTCGAGTCTATAATCCCTTTACCTTGTCTATTAGTACAGACTAATATCTCACAATTCCCAGTCTCGCACCTAAAGACCTCAATCTCCATAAATCTAGGAGGTACACAACCTTTAGGTGAGATATGGAACCCGTAGGCTTCCTACTAAGAGCATAAGCTACCACATTAACATTTCCCGGATGGTATTCAATAATGCAATCATAATCCTTAATGAGTTCAACCCATCTCCTATGTCTCATATTTAACTTTTTCTATGTGAATAAATATTACATGTTCTTGTGATCTCAGAAAATTTTACATGCAACTCCACATCGCAATGCCTCCATATACGAGAGCAAAAGACTACAACAACCAATCTTCAGTTATGTCTCGTATAATTTCGCTCATGCTTTTCAATTGCCTTAAATCATATGCTATCACATTTTCATGTTGCATTAACACACCCCTAAGCTTCGTCTAGAAGCATCACAAATATGATCAGATATGCTTCTCGCTCTGACTTAATCTGTAAGAACTAGGGCTAAGGTCAAATTCCTTTAGTTCATCGAATCTTTTCTCGACATGTCTCTTACTATACAAACTTTTCATCTTTCCTGTCAATTTAGTCAGCGATCCGCTAACTTTGAAAATCCCTTAACAACCTTCCGATATCACCCCATAAACTCTAGAAAAACTTTGTACTGCCACATTCGTAGGTGGTTTACCACAATTTTCTCAATCTGAGGATCAACAAACCCCTTCACCGAAATCACATGCCTTAGAAAGGCAACACCGTCTAACCGTAACTAGAATTTACTAAGTTTGGCATACTAAGTAAATAGAATCACTTTAGATGTTCCTCATGATCTTCACACGCTTTAAATAGATTAAATGTCATCAATGAATACTATAACAAATCGATCTAAATAAGGCCGAAGATCCTATTCATAAGATCCATAAAAGCGGCTGGATATAAGTTAGCCTAACTAGCATGACTAAGAACTCATAATGCCTATACCGTGCTCTTTGAAAGCTGGCCAGCAGGAACATCCTCGACCTAATCTTTAATTGATGGTAACTCGAAGCTTAGATCCATTTTCAAAAATACCCTCGCTCCCTATAATTCTGATCAAAAAGATCATCAATCCGTAAATGGGTGTTACTGCGTATTTTCACTTTATTCAACTCTCTGTAATCAATATACAATCTAAACTTTCATCATTTTTCATAAATGTAACCTATGACTCTAAGGCGAAGTACTTACTAACAAAACCCTTACTCACAAGCTCATCCATTTATACTTTCAATTCTTTCAATTCTTTCAACTTTTAAGGAGCCATCATATAAGGTGCCTTAGCAATTGGTTCTGTCCTAGGGGTCATTTCAATCTAAAATTAATATATATATATATATATATATATATATGTATATTTTATATATACTCTGTAAGATCCTCCGAAATACATCCCAAATTATTTGACTATCGAATATCTTCCATTCGACTACCATTATCCTCACCTCAATAGCATAAGCTTAGTACCTTTGATATAACTTCAAGTATTTTACTAGCCCACATAATCACATATTATCGGGGTAGGTAGCATTTTCCGGTGAACTCCACATAAAACAACCTCTGCCTTCCCTGCCATAGAATCAACTCCTTTCCTATAACAACTCTTTGTAGCATGATGTCTAGATAGTAAATCCATGCCTAATATAACATCAAAGTCATGGATATCTAATAATATCAAGTCTACCAAAACTCCTATTCTCCAATGTTCACTACAGAATAATCAACTTTCCATACTCTTCTGTGGTGGCAAAATCCTACCAAGCACATTCATCATGTCTTCAATTTCTTCCATTTTCAACAATTACAATTAATAATTCACTTAATGTCATTGATTCACTTAAGCTAAATTAACCCATACATTTTCAATTAACCATCTCATTACCCTCTAGCCACGACCTCATGCCTTTTCGTGATCTCCCATACCGTCATAATTTCGTCTCTCTAATTTCCTTATCCTCTCAATGGACATTGCCTACCACTCTGGTCTACTAAATGTTGTGGCTAACATCCGAGCCATCTCGCTCTAAAGGTGACTGGCCTCCCACGACCTCAGAGGCTGTGAGCGGCCCTGGAACAGACGCGGCGGAGGAACATACGCAGACCATCAACATGTTCCTCGTGTGGGCGGTACTCATCGCCTCGTATTTCCGTGGGTGGTCGGTTCGACGACGCATTTTTCTCGTGAATCTGTACCAATATGTCATGTAATGCATATATGATTTTAAATCACATAAAAAATTTTGTTTTATGAAATCTTAAAAGAAAACATAAAAACAATCATATAAAAATAACAATTTTCAAATATTTATAACATTTTCAAAACCGTGGCTCTGATACCACGTTGAAGGATCCCGACCCGATTAACCCTTACGAACCCGAGGGATCCTCCCAAGACTCCAACAAGATATAGAAACTTTTCCTTAAACCATAAATTAAAACTGCGGAGCTTAACCCTTACAATTCTTCACATATCTTTTAAAATAATGCGGAAGCTAAGTGCTAAAAAAATTTCTTTTCTTTTCTCTCTTCCAACACTTTAGATTTTTTCGTGAAAATCTACTGTAGCTCTCCGCTTTTCTGACTTTCCTAGTTCTACAAAAACCCTCGATGAAAACATTTAAAACACTTCTAAACTTCAATTCATCAACTTCATTAGAGACTCCTCGTCCACAACCCAATCAAACACAATATACATATATATACATTTATTTCTTTCAAATCATCAAAACATTTTAAACCTTCTTCAATTCCATGCATAATTTTATCAAAACATGACAAAATATTCACATATACACATGCAAATTATTTCAATGTACACATGCGTCGCTTCCTCGATAGCTCGACTCACTCGCATAGAGGGTACTCTACCGATGCACCCGTTCTTCAGTCCCGAAAATATTTGTTGAAACATATGGAAAAGACGAAGCAAACGAGCTCTGAGTGTACATTTTCTTCATTTATATATAACATTTTCAGTACATATCAAAATAATACATACTTATACAATTAAAAATCCATTTATACATTAAACATTTATGCCTTAAACTTTTTCCATAAATACTTATACTATTAAAATCAGCTTATGCTTAAACATTTATACCTTAAACTTTCTTTCAATAACATTATGCATTTAAAAATCCATTTATGCTTTTTAAGAATTTATGCTTAAACTTTCTTTTCCATAAATACTATGCATTTAAAAATCCATTTATGCTTTAAGAATTTATGCCTAAACTTTCTTTCCATAAATACTTATGCATTTAAAATCCATTTATGCTTTAAGCATTTATTCCCTTAAACTTTCTTTCTTATTTCTTTCTTTTCATTCTTTCGATGGAACTCAGGGGAATAAACACACACCAACAGCTTTCCGTGTACGACGGTGAGGACAACACATTCCAGCCATAACCACTACAAGGGAGAAACTCACGCCTTGCATAGGGTTCCAGTCATAGTACTTTATCACGCAAGGATATTACTCTAGACACCTATTTCCCCTCCCCTTCGCTAGGTAACCTATAACTTTACCCTAAATCCTTACACACAGCAATTCCCCGCTCGATATCGCCCATAACAAATCATAGGGGGGTTTAGGTAACCATCAGTAAAACATTTATTCAAACATATTTATAAATCCATTTAAATCCTTTACTTTATCATTAAAACACAAATGCATTCTTTACACATTTTTAAACTTTCATAATATAACATATGCATACATATTTCATATACATATAAATATATATTGATGCAAGATAAAACATTTCCATTAAACTTTCAGTTTAACATTAAATCATTCACTTGTAAAAACTCAATTTTCAAAATATCATTTTCACTCACAGTTCACCGCTCAATCCCGCTTGCTTCCCGTTGAGTTCCCGTTCCTGTCCGATAGTCCTTTCACCTTCCAAGAAAATCACAATTACACATTAACCATAATTTCCATTTAATCCACCATAAACACTCATTCCTATATTCTTATTCCTCTAGGAATCTATTTTACTTAGAATTGGAATCAATCCAATCGATCATCCAACTAAAGTTATGGCATTTTCATGCCAACTAGTCATTTTACTCGATTTTCTAGTGACAGTTTGTATTACTCATTTTTCCGAGGTCTTGACTTCATATTTTGACACTATGTCCTTATACTTATTTAAAGCTAAGGTGCTATGGGTTCTATTCCAATTGGAATCACCCACCCGAGCAATCGAAACTCACTTTACGCTCCAAATTAACTGGCTAATCTATGTTCAAAAACTGAACCAGAATCTCCTGGCTTGCACATATCCTACTTTAGTGAATATTTAGGCCACTTATGATCAGAATTTGGCCATACCTTCTTCTTAAGTTTTGTTCTCCTTCAAGTCTATTTTACTTAGCCACTTAAATCACTCAACCGGATCCAAATTGAGCAAGTTATGGCCAAATACCAAACCGGTCAAAACAGAAAACAGGACATTTCCTGTACTGAGACTGCTGCCCAAAATCGACCAAATCAGGTTTCTTCCATTTTTCTTTCACTCTAAACACTTAAATCTGATGCATTATACCCATTTCAACATATCACACAAAAGTCTACATCAAACCCTAACCATTCATTCACTTGATTTGTCAAACCCTAATCTAATCCATGGCTTTCTCAATTTATCTCAAAATCATCATCATTCAACCCTAAATGCCACTAATTTAACATCCATACAAGAAAATCAAACATTAGGTATGAAAAACATAAAAATCCAACTTTCCCACCATGAAAACTTACTTTGTTTCTTGGTTTTTGTCTTCTCTTCCCTTGGATTCACTTGGAGCTCACTGAAGCTTGAAAGTAAAGAGAATAAAAAATTCACCCTACCACTTTGCCCTACCCTTTCTCCTCTTCCTTCTTCCTTTCTTTTCTATCTTTCCTTTCTCTCCTTCTCATGGACGTGATCTCCTCTTGGAGCACTTAAACCCTAATCTTTAGACTTTTAAAACATTCTTCAAAAAGTACCCTTAAATTAAATTGCTAATTCCATTGGTTAGTTTAAAGTGGCTTACACTTTATCCAAGCTTCATTGGTCCATTCTCATGAGACCAAGTCATTTACTCCATGATTTAAATCATAAATTTAGCTATTAAGAAAGGTTTTAATTGGCTCATATTAAAATATCTCCCTTATAGCAAACTTTATCTCGCTTTCACCTTATAACGCTTATACCGATTAAATGTCAAAATATTCTATGGTCGCCTAAACTTCAAATTAACCATGAATTATTCAAATTAAATCCTTCACAAAGGAATTCCGTTCGAAATCACCGAAATCGCATTTAAAATCATTAAAATCGGAAATTCGACAATAGCGTATTATTATTCGAATTACGCCGACGCTCGAACGGATCCAAACGGACCCCGCTTACCCGCTTTCAGTTTCGTTAGACTCTATGATTGATTCCGCCAGATTCGGCCCACTTCCGAAAAATTTCAGCAATGCACTCCAATTTTCATCCGAAATCATTCACTTAAATCATTATCTTTCTAAATATCACCAAAGTCATAAGAACTAAATTTTCTTAAAATCCCTTTGCAACCCTCCATCCCATAAAATAAGAAAAAATCACTATTCATTGTGGCACCGGTTACACTTTTCGAAATTTTCACTTCATGCCCAATGATGTCCAGCGTTCTTCTAAATTTAATCCACTCTCGCTTCTATCATTGTAATTCTCAAATCGGCTTCAATAACTACTATTATAACATTCAATAAGGTTGGGGTTTTACAACAAAGGGGTAAAAGATAAGCAAAGGGAAATGGAGTTTTGATTTTTAAATTGTTTAAATAATAATAATTAACCTACATTGATCCTAAGTGAGTTATTATCTTTCTTATACAAAAAGGAAAATATTCTTAAAAATTAATTCCAAACCCATGTTTTTGAAAGCTTTAATTTTAAAACTAGAGTCTTAGTCTTAACCTATGACCTTTAACCCGTTTTTTTTAAATGAGGATAGCTTGAGTGGAGACTTTATCTGTTCCTATGGGGTTTATCCTATGACACGAAGTGATGTTTTACTATTCTTAATTTAAATCAGGGTGTTTTGGGGAGAGATTTATGAGAATGTTTTTGTTTTCTAGTATAAGAGGGAAGAATGGGGATAAACCCCCCACCAAGACCAGACAAAGTCTCCCTCAAACGCCTATCCTCGGCTAAAACGGGTTAAAGGTCATGGGTTAAGACTTAAAGACTCTTAGTTTTAAAAAATTCGCTTTCAAAACATGGGTTTAAAAGATTAATTTAAGAATATTTTCCTTTATAAGAAAGATAATAACAAATGATCAACGAGGTTAATTATTATTATTTAAACAATTTAAAATCAAAACTCCATTTCCCTTTGCTTATCTTTTTACTTTGTTCCCTAAATAAATAAAATAAACTTAAAAGAAATTAAAGTAAGAACACAAGATAATCAATGAAATACTTTACAATTTTATTGATTGAAACTTTCGTACAAAACTCTCACTCACTCAAACACTATACAACTCTTTCTTGCTCATTAAAGTTCTCCCACTCATACCCCTTACGTATACACAAGCCTTTAATTTATAGGCCTTTGGACCAACTAACAGACAAAATTTAAAAATATTAACATAGTTATCAACTTGACATTAAAGTCAAGAGATAAACCTAACTTTTAAATGCTAGGACAACTTTAAGTACAAAATAAATGACATAAGTACAAAATAAAAGTTAAAAGGACAAAGTGAAATTTGACTCTTGAATTTACAATTAATGCCTAATAGGACAAGTGTCCAAAAGAAAAGAAAAAGTGTCCAAAAGAATAGAAATATCTCCACGTTTCTTTCTTTTGATGATTCATGTGATAAGTCTGACACTGGTTTTGCTGACTAAGACTGCTGAGGGCTGCTTTTCAGTTTTTGCAGAGTTGAACACTGCTGCGAATTTATTTCATCTTTATCCTTCCATTGCATTCTCCACGTTTGCATAACTCTCTGCATCTAGACTATCCTATTGGCTACTTATCACACCATAAGATAACTCTAGCGTGAATCGCTTCAAAGTCGGGTTAATAAAATCTGCTCTTCCGGGTTATAAAATTTTTGGGTTGAAAATTTTTTCTAACGGTTGGGTTCTCCAAATTGACATGGTTGGAGTTTCGCCAATAAAAATTTTTATTTCCGGTTTTTCTAAATTCAAAATTTGAAAATCTCTAAATCTATTGTAATATACAGAAAATCTTTGAACGTGTCATTTCTAATATCTGTGCTGTTGTCGAGGAATTAAAGGTTCTTTATTATATTTATTACAGACATGATGATAAGGTGTACAAAGTATTTCCACGGTTCTGAACAAAGTGGTATGGTTTCAAAAGATATATCTACATGAGTTTCAATTAAAGATATTGAACAATATTTTTCGCTTTTCAGAAAAATTATTGGGTATTTGATAAAAACTAGTTAAAAATATGTTCTTCAAAATCCTCGATCCATGAAGTTCGTGGATAAGTTCTAAATATTTTTGATCCAAATATATATATTTACATAAGCTAACAAACAATGAAAAATAAATCAGGATCATGGTAAGCCATATAGCCTGTTTTAATTCCACTGTTTTTGGTTCTAAATTGTTCATATAATATACCCTGGTTCTTAAACACTTTTTCATAAAATTTTTCTAAATAATAAGATTCTATAATATTATATAGATATCGCATCCTAACTTGTTCTAATTACAAGTTTGTCAAACTGCTCTGAAGCAAGGTCATTTTCTAATCATACTAATTAAATCAGCTTTTACTAACATTGTTCAAAGGTTCTAACTCTGTTTTAAACTTTAATTTGGTTTTTCGCTTTCGTCTATAAGCATTTGAAATTTTTCATTTCTAAAACAATAAATCGGGGTTCTGTACTTTGAAGATGTTGAGCTAAAGCTTTAAATGGTTTTTCCATAAGCATATTCTAAATTTTGGTTTTGAAAGTTTTGAGGTTTTAGCACCAAAGGTTATCAACAATAACTTTATGTTCTTCAAAATATTTCGAGAATATAAAGACTAAATTGAAGGCTCATGAAACCTCATTTAAAGAACTGTTCCAAATTGAAAAGTTTTGCTTAATTCTCCTTGAGCCATTTTTCCTGTACACAAAAGTTAGTACAAATAAACAATCATGTAGTAATAAATCAATCAATCATTTTATATAAATCAGTTTACTTAACCAATCACATTATATTATCCTCTTTCCTTTTATATGTTCAAAATTTTGCTTAAAACCAATTAAAGCGCTCTGAAATTTTATCCATCTTTTGTAGATAATTTTGAAGCACTTTTATTTTCAAAGAATTTTTAATATTTTCACAATCAGTTCAGAAGTAAATTGTTCTTTCGGTTTAAAAATAATTGAAATTTCTCTAGAACTAAAATTATAGCTTCTATTTCTAAATCAAGCTGAAACCAAGGTTCTTTTGATAATCACTAAAAGTTCCACTACAATATCTACAAAAGTTTTTCTTCTAAATTATTGCTAATGCTAAAAGAATTCTCCTCATCCTATTTGACTTGCATCTGCTCGATTATTTTATATTCACTTTCTAATGGGAGATGTAAAGTTGGCAGATTTTTAACAAGTTCTTTTATTTTTTGGACTAATTTAATATCTTCCTGGTTAAAATATTTTTGCCCTGTAATTTTGGTTTTACTATAAAGAGGTCCAGCTAATTGACTTAGGTTTTTAATGTAAGGTCTAGCATAATTTAACAATCCTAAAAAACTTTGAAGGGTTTTTAAATCTTCTAGTTTGTCTGGAAAATTATGGATTTTTTGTACTATATGTTCTTGAAGTTTAACTTGACCATTTTCTAATTCTAATCCTAAAAATTCAATTTGATTTTTAAATAATCTTATTTTCTTTCTACTAACTATCAAACCATTATTTATAAGTTCTTCAAAAACATGTTCTAAAATGTTTTATATGTTCATGAAAAGTTTTGGAAAAAACAAGAATATCATCAATATATACAAGAATAAAAGAGTATTTACTAAATATTCTATCCATCATTCGTTGAAATATTTGAGGAGCGTTCTTTAATCCAAATGGCATTACATTCCATTCGGTTATGCTTACAAGGACAAGAAAACGCAGTCCATGGTTTGCTATCTTCATCTAATCTTATTTGCCAAAATCCACTCTTACAATCTAATTGAGAAAAATATCTACATCCTTGAATAGAATTAATTAAAGAATCTTTATTAGGTATTTTATATGCATCATCATAAGTATTATCATTTAATCTTTTATAATTAATTACCATCCTAGCTTTTCCTCGTTTTTCTTCATTATGGTTTCTAACTAAAAATGCTAATTTGATCTATGAGAACCAAAACTTGGTTTAATAAGGTTGTTTTGTAATAATTCTTCTATTTGTATTTTTAAATTTTTGTATCTACAAGGTTACATGCAATATCCTAAGTTTTATAGCTAAACTGATTTTTATTGGTATTTTACAAATTGTTTTGTTCCTATTCCAATGTTTTTGAGGGTCTTCTCCTATAATTCCTATTTTTTCAGCTTGAACTAAAAGGTTTTTTAACTTTAATGAGCTTTTTAAATTTTCTGAATAATCATTAATTATACTATCTTTTATTTCCTCTATTTTATTTGTATAATGAGAAACTATGTTATTGATTCTATTTTCTGTGTTTGTATAAGCAATTGTTGTAGTTTTTGGGTGAAAGCTAACTTGGTTGTTTTGTATTGTTATACCTCCTTAGAAGAATGTACAAAATTTAAACCTAAAATAAAAGGATACAAATTTATACTAGGAAATAAATAGGTTTGGTGGTGTCATGGTTATGTTGTTAATTATTATTGGAATACTAGCTATATATTTTGGTTATTATTATTTTCTTGATTATAATCGCACTAATTCTACAGTCGAGTTAAGGTTTGTTGATCTTCTTTGGTACTAAGGTTTCAAATAAAAGGTTTTTACTAGCTCAGATCTAACATTGCTTCTACTTTTATTTCATTTTCTTAATTTAATAGTTGTTGAAATGTTATTGTTTTTACCTCCTTTATTTGGTTTATTTACTCATTGTTGTTCTAAAAGAATTGATTGTCTCTTCTTCTTGAGTTTCTTTTTTATTTCCTAAATTATTTGTCTTAACTTCTATATAGGGTTTTCCTATTATTGTTGTCAAATCTTTCCATATATTATAAGATTTATTTTACTTTCTAAAGGTTGTACTAATTTTCTAAATCTAAAGGAGTCTT
Source organism: Tetrastigma voinierianum (assembly GCA_016808115.1). NCBI lineage: Eukaryota > Viridiplantae > Streptophyta > Magnoliopsida > Vitales > Vitaceae > Tetrastigma > Tetrastigma voinierianum. The sequence continues at coordinate 9,681 of JAEQBH010001416.1, read as the reverse complement.
ATTTCTAGGTTTATTTTTTGATTCATTATCTAATATATTTTCATCTAAAATAACTTCAAAAGTTTCTATTTAATAGGTTCATTTTCTTCCGATTTATTACTTCTACAATTTCCATGGTTTTACTTCTAAATTTCTAGGTTCAAATGGATTGATTTTATTTTCAATTATATTTTGCTTTTCTCCTAGTCTAAGTTTTTTCAAATTGTTGGAAAAGATTTTCTATTTTATTTTCCTCTAATTTACTAGGTTTCTTGAATCTGAATTGCTCAAGTATTTGATCTACTTTGACTAAGTTTTTCTAATAGTTCTTTCAAATTTCGTTGTTCATTTTTTATTTACTTTTCTAAGTAAAATTTATCTTCTTTAACTAAATGTTCTTTATATAATCTGCTGTTTCTAATTAAAATTAAAATGTTTAAAGTCTTCCAAATTTCTTTTCTAATTCCGTATACAGTTACACAATTCTATTCTTCTCTCCTTGAATTTCTTTAACTTTTTCTAGGTTTTATATCACATCTACACTCACATTTTATTCTTTCTCGCTTTATGTTCTTCTAATACTACTTTGGTTATTCCTAACTCGAATTTCTACAAGTTCTTAAACTGCTTAATTTCTTCTTTTAAAACTCGGATTCATTAATTTCTACCGGTTTCTATACTCGATTTCTAATTCTACACTTATTTCTACACTAACTTCTAAGAAATTGAACTTAATAGCATAAGAATTCTTGAACCTACTAATATAAAGATTATCTACATAATATTTAACTATTTCGCTTTAACTATGGTTCTCTAGGTTAAAATATTCTTCGTAGGTTTCTTTAATAGTGTTTTCTTATTCACACAAATATTTAAGAGACACAAGGTTTTGAATATCTTTAGTCAGGTTTTTGATAGTTGTTCTTAAAGCATGCAGTTTATCTAAATTTTTTCTATATTCTTCACGCTGAACGTAAATTCTATTACTAAGTTCTTTTACACGATCATAATCTAAATTATAAACACTAGGTGGATAAGGAATAAAAGACATAAAATTATCACACAATTAAAAACATACAAAATTTCACAATTTTTATGTAAAATCATACAATAATCATACAATATTTCAAAGGGTTTTATCACAATATAACTTTTAACGGGTAAGATAAAGCTGGTACTGAATTTAATTTCAAAAGTTTTAAATAATAATAAATTAACATACACGCCTTTGATACCATTCTTCCTCTATACTAGAAAACAAAAAACATTCTCAACAACTATTAAATTAAAGAAACCTAAAATAAAAGTAGAAGGGGCTTGAAGATGACTGAGTTAGTAAAATACCTAATAAAGATTATTAGGATGTAGACCAACTCTATATCATGAGCAAGAAAGAGTTATTTTCATAGCTGATGTATTCTAGTAACATATTTGAAATGAGGTTGAGATAAGTCTTCAAAAATATGATGATTATGATTGTGTATAGTGTTAGATTATAAATTAAAATACCATGATATAAATTTTTTCTATATTCGTTTATTAGTTACTTTAATTAAAATGTTTAAAAGATAAGCATGGAAGACTTTAAACATTTTAATTTAATTAGAAGCAACTTAGATTATATAAAAGAACATTTAGTTAAAGAAGATAAATTTTGTAGAAAAGAAATTGAAAATAAAATCGAATAACAAAATTTGAAAGAACTATTAGAAAACTTAGTCAAAAAGTAGACTGGGCTACTTGAACAATTAGTTAAGAAACCTAGTAAATTAGGAGGAAAATAAAATAGAAAATCTTTTCCAACAATTTGAAAACTTAGTTTAGAGAAAAACCAAAATATAGTGTAGAAAAATAAAATCAATCCATTTCTGAAATCCAGAAATTAAGCAAACCATGAAATTATAATAAACCAAAAGAAATAAACAAGAATTTATATGAAGAAATGAAAAGGTAATAAAAGAAGTAACTCCATACAAAAACCTTTTAGTTCAAAGTCCCAAAATAACAAGATTTTTAGTCAACATACAAGAAGTTCATTAGGAAATATAGTATATTTAGACTTAGCTTCTTTTAAAATAAAACAAAACTTTTAAAAATAAAACTGATAAATACATGCATTTAGGAGTAATTTTAATAGGAATAATTGACTTCATAGAAAGGAAATAGAGCACTTGTAAATATTAACCTTTTAGATACCAAATAATTCAATAGACGCAGCTCTTTTAGCTACAAGTGTATAAATATGAATCAAAATTATGTCACATAGGTTGTATCCCAATGTGCTTTGTATATAGATCTTAGAGAATTCACTGAAAAAAATAAAAATAACCATAAATACAAAAGGATATGATATGGAACTGTAGCAAAAACCTTAGTGTAGCTATAGATTTATTGGAAAACAACAAATGCTTTAAGTTTAAAACATAATGGAATTTATTGATATAGTAAAAACTTTTGGTAGCAAAACTGTAAACATGATTGAAGCTAAACCCTTAGATACAAATTATTTGTTAGGAAGAGAATGGGAATTACCACAAATAAATAAACCTGAAACAAAATATCCAACCTCTAGTAATATATATCACAATAAAGATGGAAGTGCTGCATAACATTTGAAATTATAAACCATAAATATAGAACCGTAGACTCCATATGAAACCGAATCAACATGTTAATGTAGTAAAGCATAGAAGAACCAGAAACAAAGCAAATATAGAAATCAGAAAATTTATATAGGAATTCGTAGTTAATTGATAGAATGTTAGAAGAATTTGAAATCCAAAATTGTGCCAGATGAACCAATAGATAAAGAAAAACTTTATAGATATAATGTGTAATAATTATTTAGATAGATCAAATCATTTCAAAACTTTATCAATCAAACCATAAAATTTTTAGATATAGAAGTAATAAACCAATTTATAATACAAACTACATACTTAGAAAAAGATGAAAAAATAAATGTGAATAACTGAAATCTCAAAGAACATGAAGAAAAAATAACAAAAGAAAATAAAATTGAAAAGAATTTGTGAATGTAAAACAGTAAATAGTTAGACAAGGCCTTCAATTTAAAAACAAGAATAGAACCTTCAGTAGTTATTCACAAACTAATAAATGAATATAGAACAAATGGACCAATTTAGATATAGATAATAATGATCTTAGAAACCATAGAAAATCGAACAATCTTTTAAATTTTGATGGAGTAAATAGTCAAACCAACAAGAAATATGAAGGACCTCACCCTGATTAACCCTTATGAACCCGAGGGGGACCTCCCTAAGACTCCAATTTGGATATGAAACTTTCCTCAAACCATCAAATAAACTCCATGGAGCGAACCCCTTTACAATCCTTAACATATCTTTAGAAAATAAATGCGAAGCAAGGGGGTAAATTTTTTTCTTTCTTTTCCAAATGCTTAGATTTTTCGTAAAAATTGGCCGTAGCTTCTCTCGTTTTTCTGGACTTTCCCAATTTTTACAAACCTCGCGAAAAACATTTAAAAAACACTTCTAATCTTCCACTTTCAATCTCCTTGTTAGGACTCCTTGTCCACAACTCAATCAACACAATATATACACATATACATAAATTCATTTCTAATTATCAAAACATTCAAAACTTCTTCAATCTATGCACAGCTTTTATGTGATCGGGCTTGAGCTGGACTTGGTTTCGATGTACCTCAAGTAGTTCATTTTCAAAGATATCCATATATGCATATATACATGACAAATTATCTCGACATATAAAATATGCAACCATTTACACAATGCGCCTTCTCACATCTGCCTCTCGATGGCTCGACCACTCGCATTGCAAGGGTACTCTGCACGGCCAAGACCTGTCTCAGTCCTGGAAAATGTTTTTAAAAACATATGGAAAAGAATGAGCTAAAGGAGCTCAGTGAGTGTACAATTTCATTAAAATAACCTTTTCAGTATATATCAAAGTAATACATACTTATACAATTAAAATCAATTTATGCCTTAAACATTTATGCCTTAAACTTTCTTTCTTTATTTCTTTCTTTCTTTATAATAAATACTTATACAATTAAAATCCATTTATGCCTTAAACATTTATGCCTTAAACTTTCTTTCTTTATTTCTTTCTTTCTGATGGAACCCAGGGAATAAACACACCGAACAGTTTTCAGATGACGGTGAGGACGATCACATTCTAGTCACCAACCACTCACAGCTGCGGAGAAACTCACGCTTTGCATAGGAGTTCGATCATAGCACTTTATCACGTGTAAGGATGTTACTCTAGACACCTATTTCCCTCCTCCCGGTTAGTAACCTATAACTTTACCCTCTAAATCCTTACACACGCTTAAAGTACTTCGGCCGATATAGAGTCATAAGTCATAGGGGGTTTAGGGTAACCATGGTAAAACATTTCTTCAAAATACATTTATAAATACATTTAAATCCTTTACTTTATCATTAAAACACATATACCATTCTTTAAACATTTTTTAAACTTTCATAATACCTTAACATATGCATACATATTTATACACATATAAATATATGCACATTGATGCAAGATAAAACAATACAAGATAAAACATTTCCATAGTATAACATTTACGCAAAAATTTACATTAAACTTTCAGTTTAACATTAAAACCATTCACTTTTAAAAACTCAATTCTCAAAATATCATTTTTCACTCACAGTTCACCGCTCAAACTTGCTTGCTTCTCGTCGAATTCCCGTTTCCGGTCCGATAGTCCTTTTCACCTTTTTCAAGAAAAACCACAACTAACCATTAACCATAACTTCCATTTAATCCATCACACACATTCATTTTCACCCAACCACATCACATTCACTTAAATCCCATGTAACCATACTTAAAAAAAACATAATCAAGGCAAGACCAAATTACCTTTTTCTTTACAAAATGACCTTAAGGCCATCAATTCAAATCCTTTTCTTGTTCCTCTATGAATCTACTTTACTTAGAAATTGGAATCATTCCAATTGACTCTTCCAAATTCAAGTGATGGCATTTTCATGTCAAATTAGTCATTTTACCGATTTTACACTCGGGACTGTTTGACATATCCATTTTTTTTTCCAGGGTCTTAACTTCATATTTGACATTATCTCTTTGTACTATTTAAAAGTTAAGGTGCTAAGGTTCTTCTCAAGTGGAATCACCCAAATCGAACTGCGAGGAAACTCACTTTACGTCCAAAACAACCGGGCTAATTTATGTTCAAAAACTGAACCAGAATTTGGCTTGCACATGGTCCTACTTTGATAAAATTTTTAGGCCATAGGATCAGATTGTGATACCTTCTTCTTAAGTTTTGTTCTCCTTCAAGTCTATTTGTATCACTTAAATCCTCAAATCGTATCAAATTAGGTAAGTTATGGCCAAAATACCATGGTCAACAGAACAGGACATTTCTGTGTACTGAGGCGCTGCCCAAAAATTGACCCGAAAATGTGTTTCTGTTGCATTTTTCTTTCGCTCTAAGCAGCCGTCGATGCGTTATAAGTTTCGACATACTTTTTGTTCACTATCAAACCCTAACCCTTACTCACTTGATTTTGTATTAAACCTAACCTAAACCATGGCTTCTCGATTGATATTAAATTCAACACCATTAAACCTTAAATACCATCAATTTAACATCCATACCAGAATTTAAGACATTAACCATGGAAAACATCAAACCCTAACTTTCCCACCATGAAAACTTGTTTCTTGAGTTTCTTTGGCTCCTCTCCTTGATTACCGCGAAGTCGCGAAAGCTTGAAAAACAAAAACTCACCTCCCCAACTTGGATTTCTCCTTTCTCTTATCTTTCTCCTTTCTCCCCTTTCTTTTCTCTCTTTTCTCCTTTCTCCTTCTCATACGTGATCTCCTCTATTTGGAGACTTAAATCCTAATTTTGCTTTTAAATTCCAACTTTCCAAAATTACCCTTAGAGTCGAAGAATTCAATTGGTTATTGTAAAGTGAATTACCCTTTAATCCAAACCTCTCATAGGTCCATTTTATGAGACCAAGTCATTTACCACATTATTTAAATCATAACTTAGCCATTAAGAAAGATTTTGATTGGCTAGTACGATTAAATATCTCCATTATGGCGATTTTATCTCGCGTTTACTTTTCTTTTGTTTTATATCGATTATATGTCAAAAAATATTCTATGTGCGTCTATATTTTAGAATTTGAACATAAAATGTTACAAATAAATCCTTCCTGATGAATTTCGGGCTACGAAATCGTAATCGGTTAAATCGATAAAATCGATATCCGAGACGATAGCGTATTATTGTCCGAATTACGTTCGGATCGCCTGGAAACTATCCAAACGGACTCCGTTTCACTTTATTTGATTCGTTAGTCTTTATGATATATTGGACATTTTCGTATTTTCATTGATTTAGAAAAATTTCTTGTGACGAATTTTTCGGTCCAAAATCACTATTCATAAATCTCTGTCTCTTCTAAATATCGGTTCAAAGTCATAGGGCGGGAATTTCTTACAAATTCCTTTGCAAACCCCTCCCATTCGGATATAATAAGAAAAATCATTATTCCTTAGGGCATTAGGTTACAATTTTCGAAAAATTCATGTGTCCAAATAGCGTCGAGACATTCTAAATTCTAATCTACCCTCGTTTCTATCATTGGACCTCTAATCGGTTCAAGAAACTACTATTATAACATTCAGTCAAGTTGGGGTTTTCCGTGCCCCTCCTTATAAAAATTTAGATCCTCGAAATTCATTATTCGTGCTGCGTCAAAGATATGGAATGCCTCTTCATACGCTCCTCGTACTCCCATGTAGCTTCCTCTACCGATATGACTCCTCTGATACCTTCACGGAAGAATAGTCTTGTTCTGCGAGAACTTGCTCTCGACGGTCGAGGATCTGCTGAGTTCCCTCTTACGTATGTCGGAATTCTCACGTATTTCCAGCGGTTGCTGCAGCCGATACATGTGAAAGTGCGGTATGTACTTGCGAAGCATATACGCTTGTAAACATCGTGAATGCGGTCGAGTCGGGATGCTTAGCTCAATGTCCGATATGCCACCTCTCCAATCCTCTCAACAATCCTGTATGGCCCGATATATCGTGGACTCGAACACACGTTTCCGAATCTTAATCTATCCTTCCATGGGGAAATCGCAATACCATGCTCCACTTACCTCGTTTCTAGGTCCCTACGGCGATTGTCCGCATAACTTTTTGTCGGTCTTGTGCAATTTTCAGTCTATCCCTTATAACTTTGATCTTATCACCGTCAACGAGCAAATTTCGGACCTACTAATTTCCTTTCACCTACGTCGTCCCAGCCAGGCCCGGAGTTCGACATTTACACGTCCATAAAAGAGAGAGCCTCATGCCAAGGGTCATACGTCACGATACGATAAGCATTGTGTATGCCGGGCTCCATCAGGGGAGTAGATAGGTGTCGGCTCCTCTAAACCCAGAACACATGCCACTAAGCATATCCTCTAAAGTGCAATATAGTCCTCTCAGTTGGCCATGCATGCGTGGATGAAAAGCCGTCTTGAAATGCAGTTTAGTGCCGGGGCATTACGCCAAACTAGGCAAAACCATGAAGTGGCTTGGAATCTCTATGCAGGAAACTATCACATTTGGAACCCCATGAAGTCTCACTATCTCGCCTACATACGATTGAGCCCGACACAAGAATCTTGACATTAGCGGTAGAAAATGGCGGACTTCATTAAGCGATCAACTATAACCCATATTGTATCATGTTGCCTCACGAGTCCATAGGGCACGTCACAAAATCCATAGTAATCTTTTCCCATTCCCATACTGGAATAGGGAGTAACTGTATCTTCCCCCACGGGCCTCACGATGCTCTGCGCTACTGGCGACAGGTTAGGCACACGGAAGCAGGCTTCGCAATTTCTTTCTTCATCCCGTTCCACCGAGTAATGTTCTTTGAAGTCACGTACATCTTAGTACTATCACGGATCATGGCATACGCGGATGGATAATGCTTCTTCCATAATGTCTCTCTCTTACATTTCGCCATACTACGGCACACACATTCTCTGTCCTTTCCCTTTATCATGCCATCATCTCTAATTTGAAACTCCACGGTGCTTCCCTTTTCTATATCTTCCTTAAGCTTAATCATTTGTGGATCTTGCATTTGCCACTGCTAGAATCGATCCACTAGAGAGCGGTCTACCATGAAAGCGTGGCCAATAAGGTTCTTGAATCCTCGGCTGATATCACCTAAAGCTCTCGGGTGCACCCGAGTAATGGAAGATAACCTTATCTCATGAGACAAAGTACTCTCTGGTCGCTTACTTTCAGGCATCGGCTACGACATTAGCTTTCTGGATGGTGCTCGATGGTGCAGTCGTGAGTCATGTCGACTCAGGCCATCTTCTTTGCCTTGGTTTAACTCTTTTGGGTGAAAATATATTTAAGACTTTTATGATGCGTAAAGATCCTGCAAAGAACACCATATAAGTAATGTCTCCATATTTTGAATTGCAAACACGGCTAGTACGCTAGCTCACAAGTCGTGTGTGAAGTCTCCTCATGCTTCTTTAGCTGTCTAGAGGCATATACAATCACCATCATTTTGCATGTGGAGACCAAGGCCTTGCACGGAAGCATCCATATAAACCCGCAATCCATCTTTCCCATTGAGCAAGCTAGCGGGTGAAGTTAATCTATCTTTCAACTCCTCAAAACTACATTGGCGGGCATCTAACGATCATACTTAACATCTTTTCTTGTCGGCAGTCGGTCGTTTGCTATCACAGAGAACCCTCGACAAACTTCTGTAATATCACGCTATACCAAGGGAAAACTTAGCATCTGTAACACTCGTAGGAGGTTTCCAATTCGTAGCCGACCTTACGTGGATCCGCGAGATCCCTCTGCCGAAGCTATGTGTCTAAAAGGTGACAACTGTCGAGGCAAAACGGACACTTGCGAGTTTAGCATATAGCAGATGTTCCATGTATTTGCGAAATTATCCTCAAGTACTCTTGCATGTTTCTTCTCCAGCAATACTGAATAGATCAGTATATCGTCAATAAACATGATAACAAACTGATCTAAGTAAGGCCGGAAAAGCCTGTTCATGAGATCCATGTAATTTGGGGCATTAGTAAGTCAAATAGCATATTTAAAAACTCAAAATACGTGCAGGTATTACGAATGTTGTCTTAGGAACATCCTCATCATGAAGTCTCAACTTATAATTCACTTCCAATTAAATCAAGGCTCATGACAACAGCGCAAGCCTTACATCAAGCCATTAGCATCCATAAAGTGAAAAACCCATAATGCCCTTCACCTTAGCAAAAATTACATTTATATCTTAAAATCGATTCTTCTTCTTAAAACATTAATTTAACACATTCCATTAGGCATGCCAATCACTTCCAATTGATTAAAATCAGCCAAACTCAACTTTCCATACTTCTCCTAAGGTGGTCGTCCTACATGTCACATTCATAATTATTTCTTCAATTTCTTCCATTTTCTTTCAACCCAATTTATATTGATAATTCATCCAATGTCATTGAGGATTTACTTAAACTAAATCAAACCAATGCATTTCAATTAAACCCTTTCTTAGCCTAACCCTCTCATCTCATTTTCTATTCAACTTTTAATTCAACTAATTCCATTAATTCCTTCAAGCATTTCAAGTAATGT
>JAEQBH010001415.1:130000-213858 GCA_016808115.1 Tetrastigma voinierianum | reverse complement strand
CAATCCTCTCTCTATCATATACAAACATCTTAATTTCTTCTCAAAAAATACTCCCCATGGACATCCTCCAAATGCTGAGGTTGAGGGTTATCGGGTTTGAGAACAGGATATCAAAGATAGGGTTTTTAGATTTTAATGTTTAGAAAAACAACGTTATTTATAATTTATAGTGATGGCGTTTAGAGAAATTTATATTTTTTTCTATGATATTGTAGAGAAGCATCAAGATTGAGTCTACAAGTCATTTTACAACTAAAGAACACTTTGACCTTGACACACTCTAAGGAAAAATTATCACCATTATAAAAATTCAACAAGACAATGGCATTTTAAATTAGTGTCCATTTGTAATTTAAATCATAATTAGATAATGACATTTTTGCAGTGTCATTGTAGGCGTCATAAAGCATTTTGTAGTAGTACGATATCATCAACAAATTCTTGTTATCTTGATAATTCTTTAAAAATTCGATCACCTGTCCCAGCAGGCACTTCATTGCTCATTTCTAAGATATCGAAACAACTCATCGCAGGGCTTTTTAAAATAAAGGGTACAAAAATAAATATTTAAAATTTATGGCACTTAGTGCGTGACCATACCACATAGATATAGTGTTTTTTGAGACACAATTTCAATATAAAATTGCAGTAAGTGTTTTGAAAGACAGATTTCGAGTGTAAATCTGAGGCCTTTTCCAAAACATGATTTACGAGTCTTAAATTCTGAAGTCGTGTCTTTCCAAAACAAGTTTCATTGTAGAAATTATGAAGTCATGTCTTCAAAACAAGATTTCAGTGTAAAATTCTGAAGCCCGCAGTTTCAAGGTTCCCAAGCCTGTTTGTAGAAAGATATGCAAGATTCTAAACACAAGGTCATTTAAGTCGAACTCATACATAAAACCATAATCACGTGCCACATGAAGGAACCTTCTTCTTTCTTAAGTGGTCATCTATCATATACTTTTCATCTTTGATATATTAGAGAGAAGGACCTCATGCATTTTCGATATCCTCGCCCTTGTTCTCTTCCTCGTCTAATTTGTCCTTGATATAACGGTTGTGGTGATGGCATAATTAAAGGTGTTAGTAATGGAGTAGATGGCTCTGACTCCTCAAAATTGGATGGTAACTCTGAAAGTGTCTATGTGGTATGAGGGTACTTCGGTGATATAGTGAACAACTGTTTGGTGGTGGGGTGAAAAAGGAATCATGTCTTTCATCGGAAAACGAGGATCTACGTGGTAGGCAGAGATGGTCGATCTACATTGCACCCTTGGGGCAGCTTCATATCTATGTATATTACCCTAGCTGACCCTTTTTTAGCCCTCCTTCTTTCCATACGTTTCCCTCTCCCCTGCCTCGAGGGTAAGCTGTGTCTCATCAATGTTAGAGGATCATGAAGTCCTATCTGTTTCTTGCTAGTTTGCTAATGTGGGGTGCATAAGCGTGAATGTCATGGTCATCTGGATGTGCTAGATGGTATATTCTTTGCAAGGAGTTATTCTACATATATTAAAGAAAAATCAAAGTTAATATTGTCAAATTGTATAAAATGGTGTAATAAAAGTAATTTTTATTTATTACCAATATGTGATAGAAATAGATCCATGAGGTAACAAATAAACGTGTGATTGAACGATACAAACCATATGGATCATTATATGTAAGTACTTATGAAAAAGCTTCAACATTGGCAGTATGGTCACATCGAGAATTCCATCTTTGAATATATTCTCGATGTCGATCCATCCAATTATCTTCTTGTAGTCACAACCCAGATCATATGATCTTTAGATTGACTCTGTATCACAAGCCTACAGGCTCCACTGAGCGCATCCAAACTTTCTCAATACTCTATACGGTCTATGCCCCTTCTACAATGTGAAGAACTATGAGAGGAGATGGTCATCCATATGTCAACACCGGAAGTATAATACGCTGGAAGTCTATTCATGATATCATTTGTATAATTTACTTGAGGATAATGTACAATCAAGAAAAAAACCTCATGATGACTATTATAAAAATAAAAAAATTAAACAAAAGTTATAAGTAAGAGTACAACAACATGTTTAGTAAGTACTTGATTACAACAAAATGAATTTGATTGAATATTCTTCACCCGATTTGATAGTAGGCCGATCAATTGATACTATAATAGGCTAAAGCGTGAGGTGACTATTTGTTAAAACTCATATCTCCTTCTCATGATATAAAAAAGTGATAAATAAAATGGTTATAAGTAATAAATATAACTAAATAGTTATATTATATTGATGCATATATTAGTATTATATATACCCTTGCCCCAGTAAGGTGGTGTGACACGTGCATCACGTGGTCTTGAATATATTCGTTGAGTGTAATGAAGAAATCTATCCTATCCACAATTGCCTTAATATTATGAATGGACCAGATGCTATCACATGCGTCGATATGAGATGCTCGACACAACTCTCCTATACAACTGAAACCAAACAAGCACTACCCCAAGCGTAGGTACTATGTCTCAGAAGTCTTTCAAAATGGCAAGAACATCAAATAGACTTTACTATTTGGCTTGTGCAAAACATCCCCCAATGAGCGCTGTAATATATAAGCCCTACAATAGCATTGTTTTGACTCCTCATCGGCATCTCTGGTGGTAATGTGAAAATCTGTCAATAACCAATTAAGATGAAATTCGTGGAAGCCATCTATGTCTCTATCCTCGGGAGTAACCCCAATGAAATCATGACAATATATCTCGAATCCATATGTGTGTGACCAATGACAACATTTCCATCAACTGGTAAGCTTATTAGGACAACAATGTCTTGGTGCTGATAGCACTCCAGCAGGAATAAATAAATGTGTGTGTCTCTGGGTCTCCATCTCTCTACAAATCTTTTGTGTCAGTGTCAATCTAAGTGAGACAAATCCTAATCATGCGACACCATAAATCCATTAGGAGAAAGCTGGGAATGATCCTGATCATCTAATGTAATAGTGTGATGAAGAAGGGGATTGCCTCTCAGACGTCGACATCAGAAGCTATTTTACAAATCTATACCTTAAATATCAAAGATGAGTCATATGTTGATTGAGAATGGAGAAGCGAAGTATCTAAATGGAGCTTGAATATGTAAAAATATACAATAACACCTAATATAGACAGAAAAATAAATAGAAATAAACATTCATTACAAACAATAAGATAATTTATTAAAAATAAAATATAATTATCATAAGCTGACAACTAATTACCTTATGAGATCCTTACAGATAATAAAATGTACAAAGAAACATCTCATTCTGAAACAGAAAATCACAAGTCATTCTTAAACAACTTATTCAACATTCTTAGAGGAGTAATGCTTCAACTTTCTAAGACATAAGACGGTTGTGTCCCTCTCTTGTTTGCATATTCTATCAATTTTGACACTAGTTCTTCAGCCCCATTTCATTTCTTATCATAGCTGATGGATTGCCGCACTCTCTTGTAAAATGTTTAGTTTGGATGAAGAAATAGGGAAAGTTTGGCTCCGGCCAATATGATTTATGTGGAATCGGGGCTTGGCGGAGCATATCTTTGCATGTATCTCCATAGCAAAATTATCTGTCTCAACATATTGCCCAGCCTCGATCCTTACCATGAGCCTGACAATGGCTTACGTGTGAACAAGTCTTAAGTAAATTCTTCACTTTTAATTACCAACTATTGTCACTCTTTAAAGATTAACTCAATTGTATTTTTCCTTTATCCATATGGAACCCATGAGCTGTGATAGCCCTACCTCAAACATCTCATTCTCGTGGAAGATCGAAGCAGATAATCACTCAGCCTTGTTTCTCATTTAGACTTTAGTGTAGCATATATAGTCACATATTTCCATTTGCATTTAGAGCTCTATCTATACTGTGTTTCTCAAAATATGTGACACATCAATGATCACCTCCACAGAAGTCTGGTGATGAGGCAACATCTAGCCTTTCAATACCACGTTTATGCGTTCAACGATGTTTATTTTGTCATCAAGCTTATGCTCCGAAAACCACCATCATATCTAACTGAGTCCCATTTTTGAGTAATCACTTTTACCAAACCATCCAACACATTTATCGTTTCAATCTTTTTAACTCTTCCATTTTCTTCATTTCTACTTTATTGGTTGATGTTGACATCTAACCAGATAATGAGTCACTAAGACTTTGTTTTTGTATTTCTCATTAAATTTATAACCATGATGGGCAAGACAAATAATGATGGTTCTATCATTGGTAACATCTCTTTGCTTTTCATTTATTCTTGCATGATGATGGAAATCAAGCATATTCCTTCTCTTTAAGTGACATGAGTTTTAATGCATTAATAAGCAAAGACCGGCTATATAGATTCATATAACATTGCAAAAGTAAGAGGAAATATGTGACCATTAGGATCAGAGATGTAGCAATCAATAGTTCCCTGCCTTGCCATATAGTACATCAATTTGTGATAATGGTCTACAATTTTTGAAACCCAGCTTCAATAAAGCTCAGAGGCTAAAGAACATGCATAGAGCGTACATTTTATATGAGCATAATAAAGCGATCAATGTTTTCCAACAAAAAACTTTAGATCCGGGATTAGTAAGTAGGAGGATGTTGCCATAGGTAGAATGTGGTAAGACTATCTCAATCACCAAACACCTTTTTCTTTGCTTTATACTTGCTTCTAAGCTCTCATACAATGAACATCACGCCAAATTTGTCTTCTTCACTTTGGTGTAGTGTAGCAATGGATGTGGTAGGATCTTTTGACTATCTTTGTATCTTCCTTGCAATCAGTATTAAAGATCAAAATTGAGAATAGATCTTTGTATCAGTTTGGATAAACACATGTGAGGACCGATGTATTTTGTTATCTCAAACATACAGCATGTTTTTATAATAATGTAAACCTCTGTTTAATAATAATTGATTTCTTTTGATTGTCCATAGGTTGGATGGAGACTCACAACGACAGAAATGTTGTTCCTATGTATCAGACCGCGTTTACGCTCTTTTGTAGTCCCTTTATTTGCACAAAATCGCAGCCTTAATATAATTCATTTGATTCATTCTACAGTTATCATTGAAGTGAAGTCTCATCAGCTCTGTGGCATTGATTACGTCCCAATTCAATTCTTTATATCTCATTGAGGATGGGACTTCATATGTACAAAACCAGGATGGTCATTTTCTAGAGGTTTCATCTTCATCAACTTTATCATCATTTTATTGAGATATCATAAAATTTTCAGCCATTAACATATTGATTCAATGATATTTAAGATTCATTCTTGTTTAACATCTTCCTCTAAGTATAAATAAATGAGGGGAGGACATATATCATGTAGTATAGTTAATATCTCTCAAGCTATTTACATTCTTTATTACAATAATTGAAGTGACATTTGTGATGATCAATGGAAGCAATCTTAAATACATTTCAATAAGTAGCTTATTTGGTGATGCCCATGTTTGTGATGAACATCTAACATCGCTCATCATCATCTTACTGATGGGTATTTGGATATAATTCTGTCCCATTGGCCCCAAATGTTGAACCACAGAAATTCATCCTTTTCACATGGGATTTGCATCGGATAATTGAAAATAGACCAAACATATATTTTATTAGAATCTTTTAAAACAAAGCCTCTTTAAATCACACATCGGTTATGGAGTTTTGAACATAATTTATAAGAAAGCCCTACTGGATAAGTGAGCTAAAGTGGAGCACTATTGATGGTAGTTTAACTATATAAACTCCTTAATTTGGGCTACTACGAATTACTATATATATATATATATATATATATATATATATATATAGATAAAAGATAGACCTTAGGCACCCCCGGGCGACCAAGTGGGCTTCAAATAATAACCTACAAATTGTTTTGGTCTTGAGGAAAATGCAAAAATCTTTTATGAGTGTGCATGCATGCGAAAGGTTGCAAACTTTGAAAGGGTTGCGATACGGTTCTCATCTGACGAGTTCGACGAAAATACTTTTGCTTTTTGGTTCTTCCTTACATTTGCTTAACTCATACATACATTTTAGAAAGAGGAAAGTGTGAAAGAGTTTGCTTGAGTTGAAGTTTCTGTTCAAATACTTCAACAATAGATAGTTTCATCACAGGAGGCAATCACCTGATCTTCGGTAATGTGAGAAGAGGTGAAATATTGTCACTTTAGGACATTACGGTTACAGACTCTATCTACAGTTAGTATATATATATATATATATATATTTGGTAATACTCTTGTGTAATATATTGTTAAAGAGTTTAAGTCATGTTCAGCATTTTATCTTCCTAAAGTTTCTTGTGTTCTATTCTTGTTCGACAAAATCTAAACAATATTCGTATATTGACATATGGATGTTAAGCAAACCTACATTTTGTGGTACCAGGTTCACAAGTGGAAATTACTGTGAATAACACTAACACTTGAGAATGTCTCAAAGAACCGCTTATGATGAAGCAAACCAAGTTCAATGGAACTGACTTCAAGAGATGGCAACAAAAAATGTTGTTACTTGACAACCATAGTTTAGTATTATCACTCAGAAGATCATTAAGGCTATTCACAGATCTCTACAAGAAATGCGTGACCATTGAAGCTTGGATGCAATCTGACTTTCTTCTTGAGAACTATATTTTGAATCATCTAGAAAACAACTATATGATATTTACTCATCATATAAGATTGCAAAAAAGTTTAGGAAATGCTTGAGAAGAAATACAAAACGAAGGAAGATCTTGGGGCCAAAAAAGTTTGTAATTGGCAAAATTTCTCTAATTTAAACACATGGTGGAAACTTCTAAATGTGATAAAACAAGTTGAATAAATTCAAGTTCTTATTCATGAATTGCATGCAGAGGGATGTGCAATCAGTGAGCAATTTCAAGTGAGTTCATTATAGAGAGTGCCCACCTTCGTAGGAGGGATTTCCAGGGATTTGCAGAACACAGCGTCAGAATGACAATGGAGGATTTGATTCTAAAACCGGTAGAAGATCCTGAGAAAGGAGGCAGTGTTGATGGAGCAAGAGACGATGTCTCTGGTGAGCCTTCAATAACAAAATTCGAGAAATTCAAAGGCAAGAGAAAAGATGTATCAAAACTTAAACCAAAGGCAAAGACTTTGAAAATTAGAAGTTCTTTGGGTTTGTGGAAAGGATGGACCATGAGCACAAAATTAATCGCCACGAAAAGATCGGTATTACCAGTTGTGTCAAACATGTATGGACCCGATGACAATTTGGATTCTTTGTTAATAATTAAAAACCAATATGGTTTCAAATGTCGGATGGTGGATTATTGCCCGGTGTGACCCCTAGGCTTTTTATATCTGGTGACAGAATATGTTTTCGAATAAGCATATGGATGATGGTGAAAAGCTCTATATGGGAAGTTAGTCGCCTCAAATGTTGAAGGAAAGAACTGACAATATACAAGTAAGTTTATACGGAAAGTTGTGACTCTCAGCGATGTGATTACATGTTCTGAGATTAGGAAAAATTTGGTTTAGGGCCCTATGCTTAGTAAGAGGTTTAAACTTTGTGTTTGAGTGACAGTTTATTCTTACCAAAGGCTGGGATGTATGTGAGAGGTACTTGGCGGAAAACAATTTAAACTCAATGTACTTGTTACCAATACTATGAATAATAATAAAACATACATTTATATTGTTGACTCTTTGTTTTATGGCATGCTACTGGTTAGGACATGTTAACAATATAGGAATATATAGAATAGTTAATCTCAAATATGTGTACCAAAGTTTGATGTTAACATACATAACAAATGTGAAATTTGAATCTAAGTTTGCTAGACAAAGTTTCATCGAGTTCAAGAAAGTCAAATGAACTACTTTAGTTTAATTCCTTAGTGGAAACGTCTTTGTGACTTTAAGCTATACCTTCCGTGGTGGAGAAAATTATTCATAACTTTTATAAATTTGGTAAACTGTGGTATGTTTATTTGCTTCTTAGCAAAGATGAAGCTTTGAATAGTTTTAAGACATATAACGCTAAAGTAGAGAATCAGTTGGAAGAGAATTAAAGTGTAAGATCTAGGCAGTAAGGTGAAGGTGAATATGAAGATGCGCATTCTCGAGACTTTTGTGCGCTCAATGTGGCATTGTTGTTATCAAACAGCAGCTCCTTATACACTGACAAAATGGTGTAATAGAGAGAAAAATAGGACTTTAAGGAAATGATAAACTCTATGTTGAACCAGTTCCAGGGCTACCACATAACTTTGTGGGGTGAAATAACTAACTATATAACTTTGTTATAAATAGAATTCCTTTAAAAATTTAAATAAATCTCTTATCTGAAGTATTTATGGAAAAGGAGAAGATTACCATCTTATAAAATGAAGTCAAAATATGGGGTTGTTTAGCAGAAGTACTTATTCCTTTGCCTAAAGAGAGCAAAACTTGGTCCTAGGCAATTGATTGTGTGTTATGGTTTGCAAATACAAGTCTTTGCATATAGGTTTTCTAGTTTATAAATCGAAATTGCATGACTTATATATATAAATACAATTTGAATCTATAGGCTGAATTCTGAAGATGTTTTCCTTACAAGGAAAGTCGATGAAGGCGCTATGTATAAGCTATTCATGATTCATTCAATCTACTCTAGGTTCAAGAACACAACACAGTTCTAGGAAAGAGTAAATTAAAAAACCAAAGAATTTAACTGTCCGGACTTCTCAGTTTCTGCTTGACCATACGGAGAACCCCTGGCGACTTCTGAAAACTGAATTACTTCACACGAGTCATTTATCTTGGAAGCTATTAATGAGTAGGGGATTAGGATCAATCTTAAAACCTATATTGAGAATTGGTTGATATACCACAGAGAAGTAAACCCGATGAGTTGTAAATGGATTTTTAAAAGAAAACTTAAATTTGATGGCTCCGATAAGACAAATAAGGCCAGGTTGGTAGCAAAAAAGGATATAGACAAGAAGGAGGGGCTAGATTATTTTGACACCTATACGTGTCTAGAATAACATCTATAAGGCTGCTCATTGATAGCTTCCTTGAATAATGAAATACATCAAATGGATGTAGAAAAGACTTTTCCTAAATGGAGAGCTAGATGAAGAGATATATATGGAACAAATGAAGGATTTGTGGTTCCAATTCAGAAAATAGTGTGCAAGTTGGTCAGATCCTTAAATGGACTTAAAGCCCCAAGAAGAGCAGTGGCATGAGAGAGTGATCACTGATATTGTCTACATAGTTTAAAATCAATGAGTGTGACAAATGTGCAACACATAAAGACATCTGGCAATTCATGTGTATTTGTCTGTCTTTTATGTTGGCGATATGCTTATAATGGGAGCTAGTAAGGATGTAATAATGTACAAAAAAAGTTACTAAGCTCGTATTTGATATGAAAGACCTAGGTCTAGTATTTGATGTATTTTAGAATTCAATAAAAGAACATGAAGGATGTACTTTGATCGTTATGTGGAAAGATTTTAAATAAATATGATCAATCAGAGTATAAGTTGCAGTGCGCACAGTACAGGTGAACTGAAAAGAATCTTTGGAGATGCGGTCTCAATTACAATATTCCGCAGTCATAGGTAGCTTGATGTACTAATAGAAAATACTAGGCGGTCTTGCTTATTCGGTAAAGCGAGGCTTAGTAGATACAAGTAATCACGGAAAAGACCATTGGAAGCTTTGGTTCGAGTGTTAAGGTATCTCAAATTATGCCATAACATATAGTTACAGTATACAAAACATCCACGATTAGAAGGCTATAGTGATGCTAATTGGATTTCAGATATCTGAAATAAATCGACCGGTGGATATGTATTTACCTTGGGAGATCTTTTGGCTCATGAGTCTTCAAAACAAAAGCGTGTATACTTTGTTTCAATATGGAGTCTAAATTTTATGGCACTCGATAGGAGCTCTTTGAGGAAGCGGAGTGTTTAAGAAACCCCAAGAAGGCATTCAGTATAATAAGCACATGCTTGACTATATGCATACATTGTGATAGCATGTATCTTGGCCACAAACTGTTTAAAGTAACATCTACAATGGAAAAGTCCAAGACACATAAGGTAGACACAATACTATTAAGCAGTTGCTTTCTGAGTGAGTGATATATTTAATATATAAAGTCAAAGGCAAATTTAGTGATCCTTTGACAAAAGGCCTACCTAGAGAGCAGTGAGGTTCACATAGGGGGTATAGTTAAAAGCCCATGAATAGTGATACTAAATGAAACCTAACCTAGTTGGATCTAGGTTCTAATAGGAAAACTAGTTTAAATAAACTCAAGTAATTGAAACACATACTCTACTCATTCCTAAGGTGTTTAATGTGTTTTACGTTGATGTATGAGTTATGTATAGCATTTAATGACAACGTATCTTTTGTAACAAAGGTGAGCTTGAACGGCTTTAATCATTATCACCTATATGATAATGTGTGAAGATTGTCGCATTTACCAAGGAATTAGTGGCTAAAATTGAGCTATCATAGACTCTTGGGGTTGTTATATTAGGACCAAAATGAGACATAAGCATTATAACTGAGCACTAAGTTGTATTGTGTGATGCGTATTTGCTCAAGGTTTGCAAGAAGGTGAAACGGTTCAGATCTTTATATCCTTGTGTCACCAAGTAGATCCGATAATAACACTAAAGGTAGTTCAAGTCCAAAGACACTTTCTAAACACAACATTTCTATGCTCTCTATGCATTACATAGATTTATTCTAATTGTAAATCACATTTCTTTTGTTTTTAAAAATCTTGGGTATTGTTAGAATCTTTCCACTCCTAAAACCTCTTGTCCCCTAATCGGTTGTGGAAGGTTTTAGACAATTTATATAGAAAGCCCTCATGAATAAGTGATGAGAATTGGAGGCCCTAGTGGGGTGAGTCCTGCCTATGAGCTCCCTTGGTGGGCCTACGATATAACTAAATATATATAAATCAAAGATGGGCCTTGGGCCTTGGGTGGGCATTCAGGCTTTGAAATAATAAGCTACAAATTTGTTTTTGGGGGTGGCGAGGGAAAGAGTATAAAATCATTTTGAAACAATGCATATGTCTGAAAGGTTGCAAACTTTCAGAAAGGTTGCATTCTAGTTTATAAATACAACACAAGATTCTGACAGAAAATACTTTTGTTTTTTGGTTCTTCCTTGCATTTTAACAACTCATACATACATTTAGAAAGGAAAACACATGAAAGAGAGTTTGCTTGAGTTGAAGTTTCACATTAAATACTTCAACAATAGATAGTTTCATCACAGGAGGCAATCACTGCGATCTTCGTGCCTAAAGGGAGAGAGGTGAAATATTGTCTTTAGGACATTGCGGTTGCAGACTCTATCTACCAAGTTAGTATATATATATATATATATATATATATATATATATATATATATATATACCCACTATATATATATTTGTGTTATTCTGTTTGATGTAATATATTGTTAAAGAGTTTAAGTGCGATTCAATTTTATCTTCTCTCTAAGAAGTTTCTTTGTCGGTGTTCTATTCTTGTTTAATAATATTTGCTTTAACTCATCAAATGTTGCACTAGTGTTTGTCACAACAACCATACGAGGAGAACAATAACTATAGCTTATGCATGACAAGTAATGATTTTACCATTCATATAACATAACATAAGTGGTATGAGTCATCCATTTCTAAACTTTAATAATAGAAAACAATAATATTTATAAGTTACAAATAAAGTGAAAGAGCAAAATATGACAACATTATTATGAGGGTGTTTGCGTGTTGCATCAATTTAAAAGGTACATTAACATAGGTATTTTAGTATTTGAGTGTTTGTAAAATAGTTACCTATTTTGTTAGTTTGTATACGTTTTAGTATAAAAATACGAAATTAATGGTTTTGTGTTTGTTCGGGACTTTGCTTAGAAAGAAAAGTAGGAGGTCTTGGGATGTGATGAATACAAAAAGTTCACCTGTAAAATACGGTTAATAAAGAATAAAACAAAATAGAATTATTGCATCATATGAGAATTATACGGGGAAAAAATTATATCAATACATACATATCTATTGGAAGACACTCTGGGAAAATGAATAATAGTGGCATAGTTTTGGTAGGGTTTTAAATTCCCAACTAAAAATAATGTCACAGCAGTTTGTAGTGATGTAGGTATAAATTTTCTTTAACTTTTGACAGTACTAATTAAATAGCTACTATATAGATCCTATATTTACCTTAATAATCAGCTACTATACATTTTGTCACTTAACGCAGAAAATTAATGTTTTATCTCAGAGAAAGACTACTGTTTATTTTTATTGTTCCATGTGTGTTTATTCCAAAATTTTCTCTTCACTCCTAATAATAGGCATATAATTCAAACCATGTCAGGCAACAATCTGTAATACGAAATATACCCTATGGGTTTTGGTTATGGGGTGTATTAAATCATCAAGATTTAGAAATAAAAACGAGGACCCGAATTTATATATCCATAACCAGGGGTAAAGGGTGGGACATCAGTGGGATATATGACATAAGAAGAATAGATTGGATGCAAAGTATAATGAGAATAAGGATAAATTAGTAATTGAGCAAGGAAATATGAGAAATCAAAAGTGTAGAGATAGGCTATAGTAGGAATAACAAGGGTTGAACACCTAAATATTTAAATGCTTGAGGACTTAAAAGTATTAAAGGTTGTATGGGAGTATGAATAGAGGAGACAAACAAAAAGATTCATTTTTTTCTCCACAAGACTAAAGGCACCGTGAGAGGAGAGAAAAAGAATGAGAAGGGGAGAAAAGAGAGGAAGGGAGAGGAAGAAGAAAGAGAAGAAGAAGAAGGAGATCAAAGAGGTATGTTTTCATTATGGAATCAAATGTCTTAGATGTCTAGGGTTTCTGATTAGGTTGTTTCAAAACTAGGGTTTTTGGTTGAGAGATCCACACAAACCCTTGGATTTCTTGAAAATAGATTATTAACCCACCTTGTTTGTAATGGATTCTGGAATCCTCTCTTTTAGAATTGGATTCATGGGTAGGTGAGAGTAATTGAGTTAGGGTTTGTTCTAAACCCTAGCTAATTATCATATTTGGGTTGAGTGTGGGTCATTACCTTATTAGAATGATATTACAAATTTATGGAAGGTTTGAAAGAGAGATGGAAGTAGTGAAGAGGATTTGAATAGAGAAAAGAGATGTCAAGATGAGAATGAAATGGTTTGAAGTGTATATGGACTATAGAGTTGGGTGGATGGAAAAATATGGAAAAATGGAGCAAAACACAGTGGAAAAAAAATTCAAAGGGAAGCCCACTTTCTAGTCACAAATACTACATTTTCTATTTAGAGCAGTTTTCCGTATTTAACCATAATTTCTCATTTCTTTTTAAATTTGGTGATTCAAGTGGCTAATTAAACTAGACTTCAACGGAAATCAAACATATAGAAATAGGCATTGTCAAATTCACAGTTATAAGTAGCCTAAAAATTCTCAAAGTAGGGCCATGTAGTAAGCCCTTTGTGTCGGTTCTCGATCTGAAATGCTTTGTTTTCACTGTTTCGACCATTGTCGTATTTTGACCATAACTTGCTCATTTCTGATCCGATTTGAGTGATTCAAGTTTCTGGTTAAAATAGACTTATAATGGAAAAATTTATCTGAAGGAAGTTCAAGCAAATTGTAATCAAAGTATTAGAAAAATTTGTCAAAATTGGGTACATGTGCAGATTCTGTTTGCAAATTGGTCATCTAGATCTCGCTCACAATAACATATTATGTTGAGGAGAGCTTTAGAGAAGGAATTCCTAATTAAAAATTTAAAGAGATGTCATTAGTATATAAGGACTGATCTAGGTTCATAAATTTTGAAGACCGTTTGAATAATTTTTGAGTCATAAAGTCTTCTATAAGTATTATTGGAAAAAGTTCCATGAAAATGGTGGGTTTTTTAGTACTTAGGGTAATTTGTTCATTTGGATTTAAATGAATGTGTATGGTGGATTAAATGGAGGTATGGTTAATGGTTGGTATGGTTTTCTTAAAAAGGTGAAAAAAGACTATGGATGGAAATGGGGAACTTGGCGCAGGAAGCAAGCGGGATTGAGCGGTGGCGTAATTAGAAAATGATATTTTGAAAATTGAGTTTTTAAAAGTGAATGATTTAATGTTAAGCTGATTGAATGGAAATCTTTATATATAAATGTTAAGGCATATGGAAATGTTTATCTTTTTATAATATACATTATATAGTATATGAAATATGTAACTGCATATGTTAAGTGTCTAGAAAGTTTAAAAATGTGTAAGAAGAATGCATATTTTAATGATAAAGTAAGATTTAAATGGATTTATAAATGTATTTTGAAGAAATGTTTCTTGAAATGGTTACCCTATTTATGATGTTATAGCGTGTCATTTAGAGGTACCTTGAGCGTGTGGGATTTGGGAGTAAGTGCTGGGTTACCCTAAGCGAGGGAGGAGTGGAGTGTAGAGTAATATCCTTCTGGCATTGATGAGTCATATTGGAACACATGCAAGCGTGAGTTTCTCATGGCCCGTGATGGTTATATTGGAATGTATTTGTCTCTCACCGTCCCATTACCGGAAGCGTGGTGTGTTTATTCCCCTGGGTTCCATCAGAAAGAAAGAAAGAAAGAAAGAAAGAAAGTTTAAGGCATAAATGGATTTTTAATTGTATAATAGAAAGTTTAAGGCATGAAATAATTTTTAAATTGTATAAATTATTTATTATAAAAGAAAGAAAGAAAGTTTAAGGCAGCAAATGGATTTTTAAATTGTATAAGTATGTATTAAAGAAAGAAAGAAGTTTAAGCATAAATGTTTAAGGCATAAAGTGATTTTAGTGTATAAGTATGTATTACTTTTGATATATCTTTGAAAATGTCTCTTTAATGAAAATGTACACTCTCTTTAAGGCTCCTTTAGCTCATTCTTTTTCCATGTCTCATTTCCAAAAATATTTGGATTTGCAGAACGAGTCTTATTTGGTAGAGTCTGCTCTTATGCGATGGGATGAGCCATCAAGAACGATGCATGTGGCTTGCATTGTATAAATAGTTTGCATATTTTATATACCGAATACTTTGTCAACAATATATATTACATATACTGGATATATTCTTTGAAAGGAACTACTTAGGCGGTGGAAACTAAGTCCCGGCTCATTGATCTTTGAAAAAAAAATGCATGGAATTAAGAAGTTTGGAACTGTTTTGATGATTTGGAAAATGAATAAATGTTATGTGTATATTGTGTTTGATTGGGTTGTGGATGAGTCCTAAAACGGAAGTTGAGAAGTTGAGGATTGAAGATTAAAATCTTCACTAATATAAATGTTTCGCGAGGTTTATATTGGGAAGTTAAACAGAGAAACTCTGTTGTTTTGAAAAATCTAGTGTTGAAAAGAAAAAAAATTTATCACCTTCCGCATTATTTACCCAAAGATATGTCTAAGGATTGTAAAGGGGTTGGCTCAATGGTTTATTTGTTGTTTTTAGAAAGATTCTATCCGTTGAGTCTTAGGAGTCCCCTTGGGTTCATGAGGTTAATCGGTGGGATCCTTCATGACAAATTATATCTGCAGATTTCATGAAGCTCTAATGGGGGGCTTGTGATCAATCAATTTTAAGAACCTTGTATAATAGTTTCTAAAAGATAGGCTTTGGGGAAAAATGGATTAGATTGGGATCAATAATTATCTTCACCGTTTCTCGATCTTGATCATTGTAGCCGAGACAAGTTTAACGACTCACAGGAGGGCTAAGACGGGGGGAAAAAGAACTTGGGTGGATGTCTGAAAAGAAGTGCAGCCAGATTTATGTGACGAGTTTTAAATAATCTGGCACATAATATCTAAAGTGCATGGCTACTAATGGTTATGGGGAGGATGTAATTTTTCAATCGAAGTATTTTGAAACACATACTCCTCCTTGAGGTGAGGATTCTAAAAGTTACTAATAAATGAACATTAATTAATCATTTGATTAATATGTGGTTGAGATCAATGACCATAAGAAGAAAGATAGGAATTAATATGTGAAATGGTGCATTTTTCTTGCCTAAAAGTAATGTGAGAATACCTGAAGTAATAAATGCCAACTTGAATCGGCTGCAGGCACGCTGGAATAGCGCGGCGTGCTCTGACTAACAAAACGCTTCTATAAAGATGAAAGGAGAAAAAAATCAATTAGGTATACCAAGCAGAAAATGCATGATTGTCATTATAACATTGAAAATGATAAACGAGAACCTTTGAATTTATTTATTATTTAGCCCGCAAATTCATTTTTGATAAGCAAAAGACCCACTAAATTTGCGAATCTTAATTTCTACAGGGACAAGAACTTAAGAATTGTTTGGTATGGGAAAAGCCGACTTCTGAATATCTGGGAAAGTCTAAAATAATCAACATCCTCGGCCTGCTATTAAAAATAATCCTGGGTGACGAGAAGTGGCGTAACATTTCTTTTGGCTCCTAGGGCGTTGAATTTAGGTTGCGAAAACTCTTGTCTCTATTATAATGAACTTATAGTTCACCCAGGTAAATCAAATTACAGAACAAACCAACTAGGATCAATAAGATATACTCATGTTTTCTTACAGTAGTTATTTGTGTCGATGATGGTCTAACATCTTTTTGCACATATTGTGTTAGAATTTTGTTAGTGATTCTACAATTTATTCAAGAAAAGGAAGGAATTGAGACACCAAGAAATATGTGTTACGAAAATTGTGGCTTATTTCTTCAGTTGGAATCGTCTCATAAATCTAAACACCAGTCAGATGCGAAGAGACGGTCGGAATTCATGTTGTTCGAGAACCTTTGGGGGAGGGTGTAAAACTTGAGAAAATTGAATTTTGAAAATTAACAAAATGGTAATTTCGGTTAAAATCAGAAAAATTTTTCTGAATCCAGTTAACAACGAGGACTTCTAGTTGGAATAATCATGAAATCTAGCTACCGTGAATTACGAAACGATCGAATTTCTGTAACATTCCGAGGCACTAGTGTAAGATTAATGAAGTAAAGCGAGAAGCTCTGAACGACATGTGATGTATTTAATAAAGTCTACCTCATATACCATATAATAAACATCTTTACATAATTAAGAGATGATGAAATGAATATTTGAGATTCATGTGCCAAGTGTCAAAATAAGAAAAAGGACACATTAGGAATTATTGATATTTAAATGAATAGACAATTTAAATAGTTATCTTTCCAAAATTGAAATAAATGGGATGGGCGTGCGGTAGGCTGGTTTTATTTTAGAGAGAAGGCTCCTTCTCTCTGAATTTCCAAATTAAGACAGATGCGGGTTCTCGACGAGCAAAGTAAAGCTATTCTACGCGGCAGAACTGCGCGTGGACACCGATTTGGTGGGTTTATTGCTTTCAGAAGGTAAGAAATCCTTTCCACAAATATTCGCTGGCGAGAGCCTTGTAAATGGTTGGGGTGTTACGAGGCCAAATTAGTGATACATGGTCTAGCTTTAGGGCCGAGTGGAGAAAAATCCCATTGTTGGCGTAGTGAATGCCAACCATGGGTTTCTTATTCTGTGTGAATAATCTGATTTTTGTGTGGTTTTTGCAGTGTTTTAGTGGTTAAATGATTGCTTGTGAAGGATCTCTTGGGATTCAACCTCATGAACCAGGGGACCTCAGGCCTCCAGCGGATATAGAAACATTTCCTTCGGCAGTAATTAAATCAGTAGGCGGGCAACTACGATTCCTTAATATATACAGAAAATAATGTAGAAGCAAATGATCATTCACTTGCTGCTTTTCAAACATAGATTTTTCAGAAAAATTTGCGGAGGTTTCTCTGTTTTGGACTTTCCCAAATTTACAAAGTACAAAGCATTTGAAACACTTCTAATCTTTTCCAATCCTCAACTTTTCAACCAGGTTTTGAGACCTCGTCTGTAACCAATCAAACACAATATATACATAACATTATTCATTTCAAATCTGGCAAACATTCCAAAACTACTTTAATTCCATGCATTTTTTCAAAGTTGGGCTTGGGCAGGACAGTGACCAGCCTCGTGCCTCGTCCATGAGGATCAAAGCCCCGTGGTTCCTTTTAAACATTATACTTTCCACCTGCATATTGCATAAATCTGCAGAAAATGTTCAACACTGCCCAATATGCAAGTACATATACAATGAAATGCAACATCATCTCATGATGGCTCGACTCCAACACCGCCTGGGGAATGCGCTCACTGCGCACCTATCTAGGTGCAAATGTTTTGAAACATGCGGGAAAAGAATGAGCTAAAGGAGCCCCGGTGAGTGTACATTTTCATTAAAATAACATTTTGGTATATATCCAGTAATACATACTATTACAATTAAAATCAATTTATGCCTTAAACATTTATGCCTTAAGCTTTCTTTCTTTCTTTATAATAAATGCTTACTAATTAAATCACATTATGCCTTAAACATTTATGACAAGCTTTATTTTTTATTTTTTATTTCTTTGCTGCTTCTTCAGTTGAACCCCGGGGAATAAACACAGAAACAGAATTTTAGAGATGCGACGGTGAGGACGGTTACATTCGGTCATAACCACTACTGCTTGGAGAAACTCACGGCACATGGGTTCCAGTCACCTTTTATCATGCCAGGATATCGGGCACCCTAATTCCCTCCCTTCGATTGGTAACCTGGCACACCTATAAATCCTTACACGCTTAAGGTCATGTGATATCTGGTCATGCTGATGCATGTGGGGTTTAGATATCTTCGGTCAAAAACATTTTCTCCAAATACGCATTTACTCATCCACATTTAAAATCTTCTTTATCATTAAAACACATATTCATTCTTTTATTTTAAAACTTTTCATAATACTTTATATATCTTTTCATACATACCAAATATATATATTAGTCCAAGATAAACATTCATGCTTAACATTTACATAAACATTTCCATTAACTCAGTTTAACATTAAATATTCTTTTAAAACTCATTTTCAAAAATGTGCTCACTCACCAGTTCATGGCTCGATCTTAAGCTTGCTTCAGTGAGTTCAGTTCTCCAGATGGTCCTTTTCACTTTTCAGAAAACTACAACTTCTTATTAACATATAATTTCAATTTAATACATACATAGATTACATATTCTTCCTCTATGAATCTATTTTTACTTGGAATTGGAATCGATCAATTGAGATAATCCCCAGCTAAAGTTATGACATTTTCATATACAGCTAGTCCATTTCACAAGTTACACTAGGACAGTTTTGTAATACTCTCTCATTTTCCGGTCTTAACTTCATGTTGACATTATCTCTTTGTACTATTATTTAAAAGCTAAGGTGCTAAGGGTTCTTCTCAATTGGAATCTTAAATGAACTCAGATATCACGTCGTCAAAACAACAGGCTAAATCATATTCAAGAAATTGTGAACCATACAATTTGAAACACACGCCTCACTTTGAGTGTGAATTTTGACCATATAAATCAGAATTTGAGCAGTTCCTATTTCTATATATATGATTTTCCTTGAAGTCTATTTAACCATCAACTTGATTAAACTCAAAATGGGATCAGAAAATAGGCAAGGTTTGTGATTAAATATAGCTGATCAAAGCAGGAAAACGAGCATTTCTTATCTGGGAGCCTGAGGTGAGTGGCCCATATGGTCCTACTTTGAGTGAATTTTTAGGCCACTTATAATCAGAATTTGACGATGACTATTTCTATATGTGATTCTCTCCTTGAAGTTTCTTTTAACCAGAAACTTGAGATCAGTAAGTCGGATCAAAGTAGGCAAGTTATGGTCAAAATGTAGCTTCAATTAAACGAGCTTTGGGATATTTCTGGCCTGTGATCCCTTAGAAGCCACTACAGGATTTGCTTCTTTTCCTGCACACTCTGGTCAACATCGCATCTGACTTTACATAATTCCATTTACCTCAAAATTTTATGATTCAGCTCTGAAACAACTCAATGCTGTTAAAATGAGTGTTATGGAGCTTGGAAACCTCAAAACATAGGTGAAGTCAAGAACTCAACCTGAATCCTGGTCTATTGAGCCACATGCTTTTGATGATTCTTATACCCCACGCAATTGGGGAGAAGCTCTATATCCCAGGCAACATCAGAGTTTAGGTGATCCTGTTTCAAAGCCACTGAACAGGCATCAAACTCCCATACCAAAGTCCTGGGAATCCATACTTGATTAAGACAACAACATGCTGATTTTGACTATATAACTTCTTCTTCCTCTTCCTTCCATGCTATATCTTGGCTCTCCTTCTCTCTGTTGCCACAACTAATAGAGACAAAAATGTTGATTTTTGTTTGTCTCCCCATTAAAATCTCTGAGTTGTTCTAATTGAAATTAGGTCCTCCATCTTCCGAAGAATTTTAGATCTCAACCATGATCAAAGTGAAACCTCATCTCCCCTCAATTTTAATTATAACATTCTATTGTATTGTGACATCTCTAACTAAAATTTTGATTTTCACTGATATACTTTTTATGTGTAATTGTACCCTTCTTTTAATACCATAATTAGGGTTAGTAGCTTTCTTTCTAATTAGTGCCAAAGTGACAATATGACACTTGATGCTCTTATCGCCCTACGATGTCACGTCTTTATGCATCTCTCGGACGAGTGTTACATCTGTGTGGAAATGGATGCTTGAGCATGGAAGCTGCTGTTGCCAGTTCATCAGTTGAGAGTGGTTTGGGGATCAGTGATTTTTGGATTTGATATAGTTGTTCTCTTGTGTTTGCATATATTAGCATGACATTGTTGAATTGGCATAAAAAATGCATTCATGTCTGTAGGGCACCACTGAATATTAGGAGTGAGTGCATGATGAAAAAATAAAGGGAAAATAATCATGGAGGGTTGGCTTGACAGAGTTGGGAGGAGGACATGGACGCAGAGGTTAAATCAAATGGTTCTGTGAGTGGAAGACCCATGGTGTAAGGAGGATATCAGACGGATTAACTGGAGGGTGATCTGAATATCTTACAGGATCAGTGTAATTTAAGGATCAGAAAAACTTTATGAACAGACAGACAGTGCATATTCACTGACCAAACCAGGTATGTATGGGATGGTGGGGAGGATAGGTTGTGGGTTGGTGACAGCAGACATTCAAGTAGGTTCATGTAATTGCTTGGATGTGATTGTTTGCCATGACAGCGTGCCCACTTAGGTGAGGAGAGTAACCCACGTAGGAAATTATCCTCTTTGGGCTTTGCTCGCCTTGTTGAGGATCACCTGTTGAGTCTGAGGGTGTCTGGAGGGACAATGCTCACTAGAGGTCGTTTAGAAGAAAACGGGTTGTGGCTTTAGGTGTTCTTTGTATAACATGTATTAAAACTCTAAATTTTTTGATATATGTTTGGTAAAGTAATTTATTAACTCTTGAACTATTGTATATAGTTGATGTATTTTGTGGGTATTAGTGCGGAGGCCTAGTGGCCATTATTTTCGCATGTAGACCCTATGTGGTCATTGTAGAGTGTTAGGTTGGGTTTGTGCAGCAGGTAGAGCTCCCAGTACAAGGAGACTCTGCACTTTGATTTTTCATAGTGGTGTGGGTTACGATGTCAGAAGTGTCAGCGGGTTGTGGGTTATCCATGGATCAGGGAATGGGCGTCCTGACTTGAGTATGAGCTTGGTTATCAATACACTGATCTTGATGTCGATGAGATAGGTATGAGATTACCCTGGAGCCAGTGGCCTGAGGATTAGATCCACTCATTCCTTGTACTTTCAGTGATTGTTGTGTGATGTTTGATTGTGTGTTGCTGAATTATATGGATTTGTGTGCTGTAGTGAATAACTTTGCAGAAAAAAATGTTGAACACTAGGTTTGGTGTGAGAACAAGTTGTTTGAGGAATTTTGGGCAAATAGTCGAATTAAGCAGAAAAAATAATTTACTATGGGCCAAGTACTCAGTTTTAAACATGAAGCAGTTGTTAGTTTAGCAAATTACGAGGAAAAATTCCCGATTTTTGCTATAAGAAAAAGAGTTTGTAATTAAACTCTTGAAAATTACAGGACTGTGGTGCGTGTTTAAACTCACGCATTTAGGGTAAGCAAGAGGCTCTTGGAGATGAAATGGTGTGTTAACGAGAAAAAAATTTTTAAGTTTTTCTGGTGTATAACAGAAAAAAATTAATAAGTATTGCAGTTTCTCTTTAGAATATATATATATATATATATATATATATATAAAATAAAATTTTAAAAAATAAAGTAAATTTTACAAAATAAAATTTTTAATTTTTATATGAATTTAAAATATGAAATTATTGTCTTGCATTACCTGGATAAATGACATAGTATAAATTTTTTGGTATGTGAATAGTGTCTAGAAGTGTGTTTACCTTAGAGATCTTCACGTCAATTTGTGATAGAGTTAGGCTTAGAGGTTGAGGCCTTGGGGAGCCCTTATGTAGGTTGCTCCCTATGGATTGGGGCGAGGATAGGAATGATATGTAGTGGTTGCGAGTTAGGATCTTTGAGGATTCTCACGATGGACCCTAAGGTCACGGACATGTAAAGAGATTAAGCGTCAATACAGGATGCATTGGTGATAACATAAGTGGGTTATCGAGGTGGCGTGAGAGAGATTCTGCCTACCGAGAGGCGTACTTGCGTTGTATTTGGGGACAAGCATGATGTTTGCCCCGGGGCGGTGCGCCAGAGTCCAGTGTGAGAGACGGTTCAGGGACAACTTGTAAAACCACACAGAGGGCGAGAGTGAGACAGGACTGATCTACCTGGCAGTGATACGGTTGTATGAGGATGTTTTTCCGAGATGAAATATCGGGATTACCTCAGCGAGAGGGGGTTGAACTTGGTGTCTGAGTTACACTCCGACGCCTTGCACTCTCTATGACTCGCATGGATGGCAACAATTAAATTCACGAGGAGACTTAAGTCCGATTCTGAGGCTTCTTTGGGCCAGGGGTTCATTAGGCAAGGCACTTCACCATACAGGCTGCGAACGTTTGCGAAGAAGAAGGACAAGACCGCCAGTTGTGCATTGATTCTGACGGTTGAACAGGTTATGATCAAGAATCGAGTGCCATTACCGAGGATTGATGACTTGTTTGATCAATTGAGAGAGTGCGAGTCTACTCTAAGATAGACCTTGCTGGTTACCAATCAGCGAGAGGTTAGGGAGACAGATATCCCTAAGACAACGTTCAGGACGCGTTATGGGCACTTTGAGTTTGCGGGTGATACGCCTTTGATTTGTGAATGTGTCAGCGGCGTTATGGACCTTATCTTTAGAAATTGTTCCCGAGCTCTCCCAGATCGGGTTTGTCGTAGTCTTCATTGAACCAAACATTTGATCTACTCCGATCGGAGGAGAGACATGAGTATGTATTTGAGGATTGTATTCCTGATTGTTGAGAGACCATCGGTTTCGCCACCAAGGATCGAGTAAGTGCGATTTTGAGAAACTGGGGTGGGTTGCCAGGACACGTGGTGTTAGCATCAAGCGTGTCGATGGGCCACTGAAGTTAGTAGGCGTGATGAGTTGGGAGGGCCCGAAGTCGGTCTTCGATATCGTGGTTTCTTGGGACCCGAACGTTTCTGGAGATTCACATTGGGGATTTCTCGATTAAGAGCACCTATGATTGACCGGAAGGAGGTCAAAGTTTGATTAGGATGACCCGATGCGGAGGCATTCAGGAGTTAGAGGAGGCTTGCCCGGCTCTATCACGATGAGTCTTTGGACGGAGGGACGGGGTACACAATGTATTGTGATGCCTCGTGGGGCCCCGGGATGTGTTTGATGTAGTGCGGAGGGTAGTGGCTTATGGTTCGTCGGGTTGGATAATCATGAGCACAATTACCGCGTGATAGCCGGGTTAGCGATTGCTAGTCTTCTTGAAGATCCTTCATATTTATGTCAGTGAAACGATTCGAGGCCTCATACCTAAAGTTTGGGAAGTATATTTCCTTGCGGACACTAACAGCAGAGTACTTATGATGGATGAATGTTCTAGAGGAGGATTATGACTTCACTATGCATTACCATCCTGAGTAAGGCAAATAATTGGCTGATGCACTTAGTCGGAAGTCACGGGAGCATTTGTGTCATGTAGCTTCCCAGGGTGGCGGATCTCAAGCGTGGGACGGGTTTAGGAGCTCACGATGCAGGAGGCCGGACTCGGGGTGTGTTAAGGAGTTTAGTAGTTGCAGATCTCTGACTGACGGTGATCGGAGTCCCGGAATTGGGACACGGAGATAGAAAATTCATCGGGGATCGGGTATAGTGATCTGGTGACGAAATTTGGACATCCCCATGAGATGGTAGTCGCCAATTATAAGGACGGGTAAGTAGTTTCTCAGGTGACCGATTTGAGAGGGAAGTTACAGGGAGTTCTTGCTCGATTTTCCCTTCAAATCCAGTTGTACGAGATGTACGGGGATCTTTGCAAGTCGCCCGGTACTCTTGAGGGCGGGATGAGAACTACGTGGGGGACGTTGACGATGTACCAAGGTGTGTGGCGATTGGAGATGAGCTTTCCAGAAGCTAGAAGGGCTACTACAGCCTGTTAGAGGTGGTGAGTGGAAGTGGAACACGTCCACGATGGATTTTGTGACCCGCTTTCCACGAACATAAAGACATGATCTGAATGCATGAGTGATAGTGGATCGGCTCTGTCTTAGCACATTTCTGTATCACTACGGATGACTTTCATTAGGAGACTACGTGGTTAACTATTCTAAGAGAGGTAGTGCGTGTTGTGATGCAGTATCATGTGATGTCGGATAGGGACCTGAGGTTTCACAGGCGCACTTTTGGAAGAGTTTCGAGTATGGGCCTGTGGCCCGACCATAGTCTGACTTCCACCACAAGCGATGATTCGATCGAGAGGACCATCTGGGGTTTTAGAGGACATCGCTGCGGGCAGCAAAATCACAGATCTCAAAGAATTAGTTGGGAAGGCGCGCGCTGAGTGGGTCGCCTACAACAACGGTTATCGGGTGGTATCACAGTTGGCACCATATGAGGCATTGTATGGAGAGGCATGAGGGAGGTCGCTATTATGTTGAACCAAGGTGGAGAAAGATCCATCGCGGTCTGATCACGTTGAGACCCTCCGAGAAAGTGCGAAGCTTGATCGACAAAAATGCTTCTCACGGCTTAAACCGAGCATAAGGCTATCTTTGATATCTGGCGTCGACCCTTGGGGATTCGAGTTGGAATCCGTCTTTTGAAGGTGATGCTAAGAGAGGAGTGGTCGGGTTCGGCAGCGAGGAAGTATCGTAGAAAGGGTTTATTAAACCTTCGAGATGCTGAGAGGGTAGGCTTAGCTATGAGTGTACGGTTGGCTTTACCACCCGGTATGTCGGTGTCCCGCGGTATTCACGTCATGCTCAGAGGGTACACTCGGAATCCGGCTCATGTAGTGGGATTGGGGAGAGATTGAGGTTGACACGGATGGGACCTTCGGAGCCAGTGCAAATTATGGATAGGAATCGGGTTTTGCAATGGGCCGTGAGGTTAGTGAAAGTGTTATGGTAGCATGTAGTGCAGAGAGGTCAAACGTGAACCGCGAGGACCACGTCAGGCCACCTATCCTTCTTGTTTAGGGATGAAGAGCCACGTGGTTTAGTCATTTTAATGCCAGATGACTAGTTTACATACATAGTATAGTGCACGTTGCATATCCATGTGATTAGTTTCGATGGTGCGAAATTTAGACGAAAATCATTTTAAGAGAGGAGAATACAAAACACAGAAAAAATTAGAATTTATGAAAAATAACAAAATGGTAATTTGGTAAAAATTTGAAATTTTCTAGATCTCAGGATTATAAAAAGCGGTTCAGATTGGAATCGCCTCGCGAAATCTAGCTACTACGTCGAATTTCGTAATTCAGGGACGGTCGAGAATTTTCACGTTTTTCGAGGCAGGGTGTCGAGATGGAAGATGCAGCAACAGGAATGACATGTGATGTGAAAAAAAGTCATCTACTACATGTACCCATGTGACACATGTTATGATTGAAGATGATGAGAATGAATACCATTTGAGATTGTGTCAAGTGTCAAATCAAGAAAATGGACACATATTAGGAATTAATGGAAATCTAAATGAATAAGACAAAATTTAAATAGTTAGCTTCTCCAAGGTGGAGAACAAATGGGCAATGGACGTCAAGTAGGCTGGTTTCATTTTTAGAGAGAGAGCTCATTCTCTCTAGATTTCATTACGTTCGGACCATCGGTTCTCGTGAACAAGAAGTAAAGTTGTTCTCTGTAGTAGAGACTCGCAGCGTGGACCTCGATTTGGTGGAATTCAAGGTATCGAGTAGGGATCTTTTCTTATTTGTGTTTATTCTTTGGCTAAGGAGTCATGTAAATGGTAGGGATGTTTGAAGGCTTGAATTAGCCATGTTTTTTATCTCAAAACTTTGAACCAAGTGGAAAATCCCCATTGATGTGGCAGTGAGCAGTGCCAGCAGGGGTTTCACTTCATTCCGTGATTTATTAATGAATTTTTGTGATATTTGAGTAGTTCAAAATGATGATTTCTTATGTTTGTTAATTAAACCCATCATGAGCTAATTTGGTGTTATTAATTGTGAATTTATGAATATGGTTATGTGGATTAGTATATTAAAATATATGCATGTTTATATTAGCATGAGTTGTTGGAATTGGCATAATGGAATTCCATATGCCTTGAGTCACCCTAGAATATCGGGGTGAGTGCATGATATGAAAGAAAATAAAAGGAAAAATATTAGAGGAATTTGTGGAGAAGATTTCAGGAGAATTGTGTTGGAGATTGTCTAACAATTCACGTCGGAGGGGCCATGGATGTTTAGGAGGTTATCCGACCAGTTGCCTCGGAGGGTAGTGATATATTCTGAATCTGGTAGTAAGTTTCAGCAAAAGCGCTATTTTGGCTTGGATATTTTACTCGCGATCGGCTTAGGCATATGTGAAGTCGGTGAGGACTCGGGACATATGGGATTGGGCATAGACATTAGTAAGTTCATATAATTGCTTAGGTCTGTGTTCTCATGACATGTGCATAGGTGGGGACCTGTGAGTGCTCAGCTCTTTGAGGCTTTGCTTTCTTTTGTCGAGTTTTCTTTAGGAGTGGGGGGTGTACGGGAGGAGCGGCGCTCATTAGGGCGTTTAGAAAGTCGTGTTATGGCTTTGAACATTCTTTTTATATAACGTGTATTAAAACTACAGAATTTTGATATGTTTGGTAGTGACCCCATGTAACTCTTAGGCTTCTTGTATATAGTTAAGTGTATTTTGTGGGTGACAATCTGGGGCCCAAGTGTGACTATGTTTACCTCACACATATCTGAACCCTCTGGTCATTATAAGTGTTGGGACGGGTTTGTCCTCTGGTGAACTCCGTACAAAGGGAGACTCTACACTTGGAATTTTCATGAAGTGGTGTTGGGTTACGATATCCACAAGTATTATATAGTTGGCCTGGATGGCAAGCAGACCTGTGGATTATGAGCGTCTGCGAAATGGAAGGGAGAGAGGAGAGGAGAGGAGAAGGATGGAGAGATAAAGGAAAATTGAATATATTAAGTGCTCTCAACTTTACTTTTTATGCGGCATTCTGGCTGTGGAGGAGAAAGTCGAGAAGAGGTGTGTTCTGTATTGTCTACGGCATGTAACAAGTCTATTTTTTCTCTTGCCTTTCTTCCTTTATCACTGTTCAAGTCGGGTCACCCACCGCTAACACTCTATTTTGATACATTCTTGTTTGCTCTTTTGACATGTGTGGCTTTATCTGCTAACTCATAGTAAGAGCACTGAATTTCTTAAAACATTAGACATGAAAGATGAGGGTCACGGATTCAGTCTCTATGGAAATAATTTACATTGTATTTAACTGAAGTGTTGTAAAAGATAAAAGCATAATTATTTTTGTATTGTTTTTTGTTGATCATCCTCTCTTCAAGAACTCAATCATCAATTACATGATTAGTGTTTGAAAAATAGTAAGCCATCTTGATCACTCTGAAAAGAAGAGGAAATATGATATTGAACTCCTTTTATGCTATTTGAGGCTATATCAATGTAAAACATAAATATATGTAAATATATACAATATACACAATAAAAACTATTATATATAAAAGAAAAATAAAAGCTAACAGTAAATTAGCCATTAGATTAAAACAGAAATTAGATTTGTCAGTATTGATTAATTTGGTTATCAAACCTTAAACAAAAAGGTCAACCTAATAAACCTCCAAAGAAAAGTTTTTATTACATTTACTTCATTTATTAACTATGCTCTCCTTGACTCTTGAACAGATTCTTCTTACATGTGAGACCATCATCGGCTCGATAACACTGCTTACTATCCAATGAAGAATAATATTTGGGGTGGAAGAAAGAATGTTGGAATGCAAGGCACCTAAAAGGAGAAGAAAAGTGGCTTTCAAATCCTCACTTCCAGCTTGCCTGGAGGGAAAAATAGGATGGGACCAAAAGGCAGACCAGGAGAAGGGCTATCTTCATGATTGTAGTAAAAAGATAGATGATACTTGCATGCCTAAGATCATAATTGTTTAGTTAGTGTTCCTACAGTTCTTTTAGACCAATAGAATATAGCTAGACTAAAAAATATAAAACAATAAGGTATGTTGTGGAAGGATGTCTTGTCTTCCTCCATCTAGTTAATTAATAGAAAGATAAATTTGCTTTTTTACAATCAAAGTAAAAATAAAAGCAGGTAGCAATTTTCTAAATTCGAACTTCAAAACACATTATTCAAGAATTCTAGGTTGTAACAGCTTCTTTAAGCGGGAACCTCAAATGTCGATTGTGCTTTTCTTTTGATCTTGCTTTAATGTGATTATTTCCCAAAATCAGTAACCTAATACTGTGGTCCAAACAATTCGAGAGAAAAAAATATGTAATATCAGATTCAAACTGTTTGTGCACATACAAACACTTGTGAAAATCCATTATCGGGAGTTCTAATATCAACACTTTGTGAATAGGAAAATACATCATAATATTTTTAAAGAATTCCAATTTTTTTTTTTGGAGAAAATAGATTCTACCTATTTGTCAGTGCGATGTGTGGAGTCCCCCAATGACCAGAATGATTGGATAAGAGTAAAATAAAAAATGAAAAGCCACCCCGACTGGACCTTGAAAAAAATCAAAGACAAACGTCTGCAACCCTAGGTTGAAAGTGAAAGATAAAAGGAAAAGGGTTACCATTCGGGCTTATGTTCCTCCAGCCTTCATACCACAATTCTCCCAACTTTTCAAGTCATCGCTAGCATTTGCTGGAAGATGCAGGCTTTTACGAGTGCATCATTCAGTTCTCTGACCAGGCGCGTGAATCTCATCCAATCACCCTCACGGGCCTCCTTTCAGAATCTCAAGACAGTGTAGTCCATAGTAAAGGACATCCTGAATATAATGCATGAAAACCAAAATTAGACAGTGATGAAAGGCTGTGGAGTTATTATAACGGCCGGACATTATAATCTAGGGTTCTTGCAAAATCTTTCACGGGCTATGGATGAAAAATCTACATGTTTGTGGAGGCGAGTTGGATCTCTTGGTGTGGTGGTGTGTGAGCATTAGGGAAGATGTGAGGAGAGCGAAGTCCGTGGATATTAGAAGAAAAAGATGAATTGAGGTTGAGTTTTGACTTTGGAGGGTTAAAAAAATCCTTTTATTTTATGAATTAAAAAAATCTTTTTTTTTAATATCTCTGCATATATGTAACTACTTCATCATTCGTGGTCAATTCTATCATAATTCCTAAATATTTTTTAACTCTAATAGTTTAAAAATTATTTTACTAAAATCTCTATGTGTTATAAAAGTCCCTCATCTTGAGGTTGTATGTTTATTCTTTACATTCATTGAGGGAAAAAAACAACTCTATATTATATAATTATTTTCTATTTTGTTTCTTCCGAAGTCCCATAGTTCAACCTAAATATTATTAATTCATTAAAAGCTTCAATGAAAACATATTTATTGTATAAGAATATAAAGTCTTAATCGAGTTGTTAAATGACAGGCCAATTTTGTTAATGGAAGCTCAAGAATGGACCGGGAGGCAGGAAAAGCAGAGGTAAGCGAGGTTCACAGCCGAAGCCTGCCCGGTCGGGGCGATAACAACTTGACCGGTGCGGGTTCTGCCGATTCTTCTTTTCCTCCTTTAATCATGAGCGCGTTTAAAAACATACAGTTTTAACTATTGATTTTTAATATTATTAATGAAACCGAATAATCTGATTCTAACACTTCAAGACTTTCTATTGTTGAGTATTAGGTAATTTTAAAAATTTGTGTGTTATTTGATTTTTGTTATATGTATTTTATTATTTTAAGTTAAATGAGTTATTTTTTAAAAATGTTATGACAACCAATTTAGGAGTTATTATATTTCGAACTAGTGATTTCGCGGTGGATGTTCGATAATTACTTTAGTACTTTGAGATGGAATGGCGATGTCCTAATCTAATGTAACTTGCTAGTTATAAATTTTATTATTATAAGTATGATTTGATTATGTAGTGGATTTATCTCTTCAATGTGTATTGGATGTATCTCTTCATTTTAATGTCATTGAAATTAAGTTTTATATAAGAAAAAATATATTTTTATTTTATATATAGACCGAGGTCTGTCCCTCGGTTGAACCAGAGTTCGAGCTGGTTGAACCCTCGACCCTTTGACCCTCCCCCTCCCGGGTCAATACCGGAGTGAGTCTGAAAACCTTGGTTTTAATATTTCTCGGTGCAGTATAACTCATATATAATTGAAAGATAATAATTTCATTGACAATATGCATACTAAAGAACCACCAAAAGCATGTACAGCACTAAAATGTTTGAACCTCTATATCTATTCACCTACTCTTTTTTAATAGAATAATTCTATTGATTTAAACCTAGTAATACATTTGATAGAAACACTAGAATAAGCATTGACATAAAAGCTGCATAAGATGACGTAACATGCAGGTTAACATAATGAATCTTAAGCTTCCCATTTTGATAATTATATGATGACTATAATACATTTAATGTCTACATATTTGTCTTCACATGTAGTAAACTATAATACATTTAAAGCTAAAATTTGACTATAGTACATATGACTCTAGTTTACGTAACATATTGGCGATATGAGATTTGATTTAATGTGTTTATCTAAATCAGTATGTTTTATTGTTGAATCTTAGCCATAAAAAAACGTCTAAACTATAGACAATGAAAACTAAACTATCACACTAAGACCATACAAACCACACACACACGTATAAAATGACAACAAAAATATCGCCGCAGAGGCGGCTTGACTCTATTTGCCCCTCTCCATATCTTTTTTTTTACAAAGTAACCTTTCAAGTTTTATCCTTCTCTGAGTAACATTTCATACTGTAACTTAAATAAGGAAAAAACTATAGTAAAAATGAAACATGTGTCAAAGTATCCCATATAATATTTTTGAGAATTGTACTTCAGTCGGATCCATATTACATAAGCATATAAAACATTAATCATTAAACCACTTGTAACAGTAAGTATAAACAATGCTAAAATTTTAAAATATCAAAAACTATGGTAAAACATGGAAAAATTTCAAATTTAATGGTAAAATGTTGGCAGGTAATAGAAAATTTTCTAGATCTCTCGGATAGTGAAGCAGTTTCAGATTGGAATGCGTCGTGAAATCTAGCTACCATGTCGAATTTCAATGAATTCCGAGACAGTCGGAATTTCACGTTTTTCGAGGCACCGGGTATCGAGTGCCATAAAACGGCTTATAAAGACATGTGATGTGATAAAAGTCACCTACTATATGTACCCATATGACACATGTTGCATGATTAGTGAGATGATAGAGATGAATGGCTTAGATTAAGTCATGTATCAGCGAGTCAAACAGTTAGAAGTATGATGACTCACAGAGAATTTTTGAAAAGTTTAATTAGATGAAGCAAAAGAATAGTTTCATACCGAATGGAAGAGAAAAACCACGTGTCTCGTGGATATGGGTTTGAGATTTTAGAGAAAGAGTGACTTCTCTACAGATTTCTAATCGTTCGGACTAACCTGGTTCGCAGACCAAAAGCAAAGTCGGTCTACACAGCAAGGGCTACGCGTGGACACCGATTTGGTGGAGTTCCGACATCTCCAAGAGGTAGGGATCTTTTCCTACTTGGATTATTCTTTGGCTAAAAGCCATTTTTAACATGGATAGAGAGGGATTTGTTGAGGCTGGAAGACGTGTTTTGATATAAAAATCTTTGACTGAGTGGAGAAATCCTATTGTATGGCGTGAACAGTGCCGGCTGATCATTTACTATTTCTAAATGATTCAGTTGTGTCAATTTTTATGTTCTATGAGTGATTAAAATAATTCACTTGGATTTGTTATTAACATGTAAAGACTAATTTTGACTGTTGTGGTTGTAATTTGAATAACATGAATTATGAGATTTAATTATGTTAATATATACATGAAAAACCTGTATCGCATGAGTCTCTTTACAAAATTGGCATAATGCATTCCATATGCCTTGAGGCACCCTAGAATATTAGGTGAATTACATAACATGAAAGAAAACAACGAAAATGTACATGAAAGGAAACTGAAGAAAGATTTTAGGAGAATTGTGTTAGGGAGGTTGTCAACAATTCACGTGGGAGGGCCCATGGGTGTTTTTGGGGTTATCAGCAGTTCGCCTCGGAGGACATCCCGATATATTTCACAGAATCTCGGTATGAGTTTAGAACAAAAGCTTTTGTTTGAAAGCGTATTTTACTCGCATTTGGCTTAGGCATGTGTGGGGGAGTCGATGACGACTTTCGAGACATGGGTTTGAGCATGTGGTAGACATTAAGTAGGATCATGCTAGCAGAGTGTGATTGTTGCCATGACATGCATAAGTGGGAGTAACCCATATAGGGTATCTACATGAAACATTTGCTCACCTTATAGGGATCATATTTTAAATTAATTATGGAGGAGTGGCAGCTCACTAGAGGCCCATTTGGAAAGAATCTGATTATGGCTTTGGCATTTTCATTTTAATATAACATGTATTAAAACTTTAAATTTTCATATATATTTTGGTTAAGAGTATTGTAGCAACTCTTAACTATTGATATCTAGTTAATTATATTTTGGTGTTATTGATGTGTTTCTGATAGATTTGTTTGAGGTCCTACCAAGAACCTACCATGGGTGGAGCTAATAATCTTGGGTCCTTGGTGATTCCTTCTCACTCTTTCAGGATATCCTTATGCAAGGGTTTCTCTTTTAGCCTCAAGTAGGAGGATTTGAACCAGTCACCAGAGCTTAGGTCAACAGGGAAGCATCCTTTCTGGCTGACTGTGGCTCAGGTTAATTTGAATTTATTACCCGGTTCATTTATTAATGGGGTCAGTGAAGAAGCAAAAACTATGTAAAATAGAGATCATCTAAGAGCTATCAGAACTGAGGTAACAATCAGGCCTCACTGCATGAGTAGTAAAGACATCCTGAACAAAGAAATTTTATGGGGAGTTAAACCAGCGCAATAGAAGCAGCTTCCACAGGGATTCTGATGTTAGGCAATGTTTGAGTTTGGCGGTGGCAAACCTTTCTGCATGGTAGGAGATTGGGGTGTGTCAGGATTAATTATCGAG
This sequence comes from Tetrastigma voinierianum, assembly GCA_016808115.1. Lineage (NCBI taxonomy): Eukaryota > Viridiplantae > Streptophyta > Magnoliopsida > Vitales > Vitaceae > Tetrastigma > Tetrastigma voinierianum. The sequence continues at coordinate 180,147 of JAEQBH010001415.1, read as the reverse complement.
CATAGAAATGCGGCAACCAAAGCTGTATTCCGACAGGGTACATACATATCAGGATGGATTAAATATCTGCAGTTGATCTGCAAGTAATTAAGCTGCTATCTGTCTCAAGAAAGAGGCCGATGTTTTGGGAGTAAGTTCAACGAGTTTAAAGCGTCTGCGATTACGAAGGCGAACGCGTATTAGTTTCACTAGCATCTATGAATCATTACTAATTGCGAATTAATTTGGATATCTATACAGGAAGGGCTGGGGGTGCGAATGTTTAAAATGAAATAGTGGCGCAGATTACACGAGATAGTAGCAATAGCGGCGAAGCGTATGTGCCAGCACCTCACCGCCACCTAGAGGTTATGGAAAGGCAGGGAAGTCGATAGAGAGTACGAAAGCGTGCCAAGCCATGGCGGCAGTAGGCAATCAGGAAACGCTGTTAGTTGAGCGAATTAAAACTAGATTTGTGGGTTATGGGCTGCGGATGAGCCGAAGATCGTATTTCGGTTTGATGGAAAGCGAGGGCTAAGATTGGTGGGATGCCGTGAAAGAAGGTATCACGATGAATAAATAGATTGAGTAAGGTGACGGACTGTTTATAGAGTGTGATTCAAAGTGGAGACAGCAGTTGAAACGAGAAGAACATATGCGATGTCAGTATGAGGAAGAAATTCTCGGAACTAGTTAAGATTGGTTCCATACATTCAAGATGAAAGTCTTTTGAAATACAAGAGGTTTTAACGAGACTGGCTTACCAGATGAGTGGCTGCTCCAGTGGTCCAGAATAGATTTGGGACATGAGTTGAAGATTGCCTCCCGAGTTGAGCAAAACCTCTGACCATATGTGGAGTAGACGAGGGTAAGAGTAAGAGAGGAGTGCACAGGTGTCCCGACAAGCTTCCGGGCGATGCACGGTAGAAAGAAAAGCAAGAGCGAAGTTGCCTGGGGCGAGGTGCAAGTCGAGCTATCTGCAGTGAGGATCGGTAGGGCCCCGATTGCTAACGTGCGCGCAGAATATTCCTCCGGTTGTTATATGTGTTGAGGCGACACCACAGGGAGTGGGAGATTGATGCAAGTGTTTCCATGTGCGAAGGCCATTTATTAGAGTGTCGGTGATGAGAACATAATTGGCGGTCTAGCTACCCGATGCAGAGAGGCACCGAAGTGACGAGGAAACCCCGGCCGCGAGAGCGAGAGGGCGAGCCACTGACCACGGGTAGAGGAGGTGGTGAGTGGTAGAGGCAAGCGGTGCCCCGAGGATCTGAGCGAGGCCCCTTTTCGAGGCGGAAGCATAGCATGCGACTGGCAGAGATCGGATGCGACTTCAGTCAGTCCAGGTGCCCTTCTATTCTTGATCCTTGATGCTTATGCATTAGTATAGTATGAGGCTATACGCATTCATTTGCATCAAGCCATTCTTAGATCGTTTCGGATAGAAAGCCAACCATTAGAGAGATTAGTATGAGAGTTTCCCTTCCAGTGGAGATAAGCTACTGTGACAGTGAGTATGGAAGATATGAGTTCGATTGGAGACAGGGTTTCAGGATCTCTAACTTTAGATATGAGGGACTTCGATGGTTCTCGGTAATGGATTATTTTTACATCTAGCCAAACTCTGATTAGATTGTTAAAAAGCCTGGCCCGAGCAGGCCGGAAATTGGAGGTAAAGTTAGGAGGATTACATTAGAGTTATCTCTATCATATAAGTCTGCGTGCTGAAACACAGAAATCACTGCGTAAGGATGTGAGGTTATCTAAGCTTATGTGGTGAGGCTAGGAAAAGAGGACTATATTAGATGAAGTTCCAGGTATTTAGAGTTCAGATGTGTTCGGATGATATTGCGAGTTTACCTCCAGGAAAAGAGGTGGAGTTCACCATTGATTTGATTCGAGTGAGCCCTTTCCGACACTCATACTAGGATGGCTCCTACGGAAGTTAAGGAGCAAAGCTCAGTTAGAGGAATTATTGGGCCAAGATTTGTCGGCCAGAGCATATCCCCATGAGAGCTCAGGTTCCTCGCCGTGAAAAGAAGATGGAGTTCGCGGTTGTGTATAGATTCTGACCCGATTGAGAGCAGGTTACCATCATGTCGATCCTCCCACACGGATTGATGAGTTATTTGATCAACTCAAGGATCTAGTATACTCGAAGATAACTTGAGAATTGGTGTCATAGTTAGGAGTGCGGGAGGTATTAACCACAAAATTGCATTTGAACCACCCTTCTGGACATTATGAGTTTTTGGTGATGCCATTTGGTTTTGACTAATACCCAGCGGCGATTTATGGATTTGATGAGCAAGGTATTCAGGCCTTATCTGGATAGGTTCGTCATAGTTTTATTGATGATATCTTAGTGTATTCAGGTAATTCGAAGGAACATTCGAGCACACGAGGGTTGTATTTACAGACCCTAAGGAAGACAGGTTATATGCGAGTTGAGCCAGTGTGGGTTTGGCCTCAAGCGGAGGTGGCATCCTTGGTCATGATTTGTGAGAGAGGTGAGTGGATCCTAAAACGAAGCGATTATTAGTGAAACCACCAAAGAATGTCTCGAGTCGGAAGCTTCCTTGGTTTAGCGGTGTGGGAAGTTTGTTGAGGGTTCTCAGAGATACTGACCCAGCATTGGCCAATGAGAAAGATGTGAAACATGATTAGGTAGAAACTGTCAAAATAGTTTTGAGGAGTTGGAAGATAGGTCAAGCTTCGGCTCCGAGTTCTAGCTTTACAATGGAAGAGATGGATTGTGGTTTATAGTGATGCTTCGAGCAAGGCCTTGATTTGTGTTTAATCACGAGAATGATACGGAGTGATGTCATGCCTCACAGGCAGCTAAAAAAGAAGCACTGGGGAGAATTGCAGACACACAGCACCGACTTACGGCGATCGTTTTCTGCTTGAAAATATGGAGACAGTATTTATATGAATTATTCACTTGTAGGATCTTTACCAGATCATAAAAGATCTGATCTGTATATTTTCACTATCAAAGTTAAACTGAAGGCAAGAAAGATGACAGTTGATTCAGACTAGCCATCTTATCAGTACATCCAGGGGAAAACTAATGTATTATGGAATGCCAGGTGGCGACCAGAGGTTCTTTGTCTCATGAGATCAGGGGTTATCTTCCTTGTTGGATGGATCTGAGAGTTTAGGGTGTAATGTGAAGGTTGAGGATTCCAGGAACCTTGTTGTACGTTTCATAATTGGAGCAAGCTCTGTAGACGATTCTAGCGAGGCGTCGCGGGATCCTGGACAGTAAGCAAAGAAGAGATAGAAAAAGGAAAGCGAGTTTCAATTAGAAATATTGGCATGATGGTGAAAGGGCCCGAGGAGAATGTGTGTGCGAGTATAGGCGACAGAAAGAAATTATGGAAGAAAAGCACATTCATCTGCATTATCGCATGTGCATCGAGTAGTACCAAGATATCTGAGAACTTGAAAGAACATTCGGTGGAATGGGATGAAGAAAATCATAGAGTTTAGTTGCAGTGCCTAACACAATCGACGAGTGAAGGCGGGGAGCATGAGAGGCATGGAAGGATACAATTACTCCTTTATTCAGTGTGGAAATGGGAAAGAATCCTTATGGATTTTATTCTGAGGTCTTCCATAACCTTCGAAGCAACATGATGCAATATGGGTGATAGTTGATCGTCTGACGAAGTCTGCTCATTTCCTACCAGTTAATGTTGAGGATTCTTTAGAAAAGTTGGCCAAGTTGTATGTGGATGAGATAGTAAGACTTCATGGGGTTCAGTGTCGATGAGTGGTCAGACCCCGGGTTCATCTAGGTTTGGCCTGAGATTTAAGCGGTCAGGACACTTCATTTAGCGACCATTCATCTCAGACGGATGGCGGGAAGGTTATCATTGAGGCTGTGGTGAATTAAAAGAGTTTGGGATACTTCGCTGGCACTAATGGGTTGCCTACAACAGCCCTTCTCAAACCGATATAGACATGAGCTCCACATTTGAAATGCCTTATATGGCGAAATATTGGTTTCGATGTCTTTGGGATGAGGTTGTGAGAGAAAACTATGGGCACCAACAATACGAATCACTTGAAAAGGTAGAAAGTTGTTATGGAAATAACAAAGATAGAAAGATAAACCAGAAAAGCTATGCCGACAAGCGATATTAGAGACTTGCGATTTGAAATAAGGTGATAAAGATGCAGAAATTCACATACAGAAGAGTGTCTTGTTAGATTTGAAAGCAAACAGCTTAGTCCAGGAGTATATTGGACCTTACTATGAGATATGTGAGCAAAAGTGGACGATAACTTCTGATTAAAGTTACCCCGAGTTTAAAGATTTGTGATACTTCATGTATCAATGTTGAAATATATCAGGATCCTTCATGTATTGAGAGGCAACTAGTGCGATTCAAAGGAGAATTTAACTTATGAGAATCACAATCTTGATTATGGGCTCATAAGGAACGGTGTTGAAGTAAAGTGATTCCATTAGTTAAAGTCTTATGGAAGAATATCATGAGAGGAGGCAATGCAGGAGCGGAGGGCCTAGATCGCCATTAGTACCTCACTTATTCTCGAGATGAATATATTCCTTTCCTTTTGTTTGGAGTTTGGATTTTCATTTGAGGACGAAATGTTCCTAAGGAGAGAGGATTTTTGTAACTTTCCAGTCAGAGAAAGTTATGCAGTGCCTTGATCTTTATGAGGGTGTATAAGGTACCATGTATCACATAGTAGTATTTGGAGACTAAATACTTGAAGAAAGAAATTTTGAACCGAATTGTGGTAATATAAACCAAGGCACAATGGTCATTAAGCAAATGGATGTATGAAATTAGGAAACCTCAAATTAGAGAGTAATGAGCTATAGTAGAAATTGAATAAGTTTACGATTGCAATAATTAGAGAAGAGGGCTAATTTCAATTAAGGCAAAATATAGAGGCTAAATGCTTGGGAACGGCAAATAACTCATTTTGTCTCATGCTTGGGTTAGGGTTCACGATTTGGTGAGGAGAAGGCAGAGAGCAGGAAAGGAAGAAGAAGGAGAAAGGAGAAGGTTCAAATCTTAGGTATGCCTTTGTCTTGATCATCAGTGTATGGGATTTCTGGAGCTTTGACCATGAGTTGGATTCTCCTTTGGTCTAGGTTTGGTGCAAAGAGCACATTAGAAGCCTTTGAGATGGTTGGGGTTGTGAGTAAAACCCCAATGATTTTAGAAACTTGGAATCATCAATTACATGATGTGTGGAAAGATTGAGTGGACCTTAGGTAGTGTTCTTGGATTTTTCACAAGGTTTTGTGTTTCAGGGTTTCAGAAACACCCAATTCAGTGTGTCCATGGAGTTGTTTGAATAAATTCCAAGTTGGTTTTTGAGATATTATAGAATTATAGATTTGTATAGAGTGGTGGCATCAAAATTGGAAAAACACATTCAGGCACTTACCGAGACTTATTACCAGAATTTTCAAGGTGAACTTATCTGGTATTTGCACATTACGGTCATTTTAGCCAGCTTATCTGTAGGCACAGATGGAAGCATGTCTTCCAGTACAACCTGTTCTGGTTTTCTTCGACCAGTTTTGTATTTTGGCCACAACTTCCTCATTTCTTATCTATGTGATTGATGTGTGGTAGAGTGGCTATAAAAATAGACTTCAAGGAGAACAAAACTTAGAGAATAGGTGTCAAATTCTGATCCTAAAGTAACCCTAAAGGGTATTGCTGCACTCAAAGAAGTGGGGCCAGCAATGTGAGAAAAATTACTGCATCCTTTGGACAGCATAGAGTAGTCCGGGTTGTTTGGACCCATTAACTTGGGACCCCAGTTGCTCAATTGGGTGATTCAGGTTGGAATAGAACCCTTAGCACCTTAGCTTTAAAGAGTATGAGAAGAGTGTGACTAAGTCTAGGAGATACGTTCAGGTTATACGATTAATTTGTTTCGTATTCGAGTTTGAGTGTAGGTTAAAAATAAAGCGGGATAAGTGTGGGCTGTGCTCAAGTTAAGCAAAGCAAAGAGGTGAGTGTTCTAAACTCATTTTCCAAATACTAATTAATATTATTATTAATATAAATTGTTTCTGCTAAAAATTCTTCATGGTTTGGAATGTGAAACCATTTCAGAAGCAAGCAATGAATTAGAAAGCAAGCAAATGGTTTAGTTAAACCATTTTTGAAAGAAAACATTGGTTTTAAATTTGTAACAATAATTAGCCAAACAAGCAAGTAAGCAAATGGTTTTGAAAGAAGATTAATATTTTCAAACAGCTCAACCGTGGTTTTTAAATTAGCAAAACCAATTTTACAAGCAAGCAACAGCCTCAACAATGAAAGTTTGTGGCAGGCCTTCTGATTTGGCAAGCAAGCCGGTCAGGTATCGTCACGATCTGCGGTGGTGTTGGATTAATCACGTCGTTGTAGTTTGCCACAGTCAAACAGAAACTTAGGACATACATCATGCGATGCATTTAAAGGAAGATAAGAAAAGTGTGCGCTCTGGGGTATATAAGGTTATGAGCTCTAACTAAGTATGGTGATGGCGACCACGAGGAGTCCAATTCCACCATATTCGAGAAAAAATAAAAAATAAAAAGTGACGAATAGAAGGTCCTTCCACGACACGTTGAGCTGAATTCCCGTGTTCACTGGGGTAAAGTATAAGAAAAATAGGTACTCATTGATTTGATGTTTTATAAGCATGATATGTTTGAAAATCAACCATTAGTTTGTTCGCCAGACTTGGAGAGTTTTAAAGCAAGCGGTTGAGCCCCGGGCTCCAGTTAATTCAAAGATGTCGGTTGAGCAACTCAGTGGGATTTTATTTTCAAAGCATGCGGTTGAGCTGACTCGATTTTATGAAAAGTTTTGAGAAACTTTTAAAGCAAGGTTTGTGAAAGGTTTTAAGGGAACTTTTCAAGCATGATAAGCTCAAGCAGCAGAAGAAAAGATTACTGAAGATTTTATAACTTCAGCAGAAAAAGTAAGAGTTTACAAACTTTTAAAAGAAAAGCAAAGTAAATCAAGCATTTAAGCAGTAACGAAAAGTTTTGAAAACTTTAAAGCAAGCGAACAAAGAAAAACTTAGGAAAATAATTAGCAAAGAGAGTTTTACATTTTTGAGATGTTCATGGAAGAAAAACAACACATAAACATACCTCCTTTGAGCTAAATTTAACATTAGTTTCCATTTAAAAACTATTTTTCAGTGCAGTGCAGCGAGCCATTTTGAACCTGACCAGCGGTTGTCGACATCAGTTTAAGTCTGTGACCATGTATTTTGCCAGAACATACTTTGAATTTGTATATGGAACATATGTATATACGCCGTTTGTGTGATCTGGAAGATGTGAGTGGTATCTTTGGTTGCCATATTTTGGATATAGTGTAAATTGGATGTATCTGAGTTTCGATTTAGACTATGTACGGCAGTCATCTTGCCGAAATTTTCATTTGCTAAGATTTTACCAAATCCTAAGTTTGAAAAATAAGAAACGAGTACCCATAGGAGGTTAAGCCTGTCTGACACCGCCTTCCACAGGATTTCTAGTAGGTGAGGTAATGGTTGAGTTACGTGGAGTGGCGACTACCTTTGCCGCCGGTAGGGTGGGGGTGTGTGATTGGTATCGGTATAATGCGGCAACCATGCATGTTCCAACTTGAGATTTTATATATCAGTGATTAAATGTTAGCAGTTGATATTTTTGGTAGCCAGCACTATAATAAAAGAAGGCGTGAGATGTCTGGAAGTGAGATTAACGGTTCGGCGTCTGAGTGCACAGGAGGGCGGAGCGTAGGTTCCACTACCATCATGAATCAACCTCAGTGAGTCGAGTGGACCATCTATGCCACGAAGGAGCTCAAGTGTCGAATGTTTCTGACGAGCAAATTAGCGCAGATTACCGCAGAGATAAGTAGTAGGCTCAGTGTGGTCATGGCCTCCATACTTTCACCCTGGGGGTTGTGGGGCAGGGAGGTCGATAGAGAGTACAAAAGCCCGGGTGCCAAGCCATGTGTGATGATCCAAGCGGCTGGTTGTGGTTAGACAGTAAACAAGATTTATGGGTTGTAAGGCTCTGGATGAGCACAAAGTCACATTTTAGGTTAGTGAAAGAACGAGGGCTAAAGATTGGTGGGATGCCGTAGAAGAATTATCTGATGGAATATGGGACCAATTTCAACAAGAAGAATTCTTGACCGATTTCTTTCCTCGAGTCACAAGGATTCAAAAATTGAGGTTCTTCAAGTTATGAAGAACAGCATGTCGGTATCCAAGTATGAAGAAATTCTCGAACTAGTTAGATTGGTTCCATACATTCAACGGATGAAGTCGAAAATACAAAGGAGTTTTTATCGGGACTCATGACACGAGGATCGAGTGCATTTATCGGTGGTCGGAATAGATTTGGGACTTGGTTGAGGCCCGCTCTGAGGGTTAGACAAGCACTACAGCTTGTGTGGAGTAGACGGGAAAGTAGAGTAAGAGGGTGCTGGAGCGATCCAATAGCTTCGGGACGGTCGAAAGAAAAGCAGGCGAGAGGTTATAGAGGCCGAGGTGCAAAATTAGAGCCTATCTCTAGTCCATAAATGCCCCCGGGTCCTTAGATGGTTCTCCTCACTCACTAGGATATCCCCCTGCTCATAGGGTTCCTTTCGCCTCCGCAAGGATTCGAACCCGTCACCAAGGGCTTAAGGTCCTTAGGGAAGCATCCTTTATACCAGAGCTACTAGCTCGGTTGGTACTGAGATCTCCTAAGGACTAGAGGCAAAAGAACTACTATAGTGAGGGTATCCTAGTGATGAAGTATCAGAGACTTAGAAGTAACAAATCAAATACCATAGTGACCCATGAGTTGGGGACCTCACACAAGTGGCCATTTTTACTCATTTTAATTGTATATGGACTAGGTGGCAGTCTTTATAAAATATTAGGACGGGGTTGTGTATAGATTGGGATTAATTCTGGGTAGAGCTCCTAGGTACAAGGAGACTAAGGCTGATTTTTATAAATAGTGTGAGGTTACATTATCCAAATATCTAAGGTGTGGGTTGTCAATAGACCCAGGGAAGTAGAGTACGATCACAACTATCTGCTACACCCAAACCCCAAAGCACAGTGTATAACCCTGACCCCATATTTGTGAAGCACCACAGCTACCAGGCTGGCCCCATATCCACTGTGCCTCTCATCATAATTAGAGTTGGTAAATAGAGCTAGCTCAACTTATTTTGGGTCAGCCATTTGAGCCATGAACCAATAGGCTAGGCTAATCCTAAGCTCATTACATTCAGACTATTTACGATCAAACAAAGGCCCAGCTCATGATTGAGGAGCCAAAATTAGGTCAAACCCTTTAAAATCTTAAAAAAAAGAATTAATTTTACAAGTTATCATTTTTTAAATAAAATAAATAATATATAGATATATAATAATAATAATAATAATAATTTATACAAATGATTGAATCTAAACAACATATTATTATTATATAAACTAACTAAACTCTCAATATATTCAAAACATATTATATGATAGTATTAAATCAAATAGTATAAACCAAGTATGAAACAAATGAGATTTGTGTAATATCTCTGGAAAAAACAGCTTCAAAATATCAAATGAAATCTCATTTATCTCTGAAGCTCTTCACCTTCATCCTCATTATATTCTTATGTATATGTAATTCTAAATGTTGGTTGAGTCGTATCTATGACATCCTCATCCAACTTTGATATGGTTGACCTCATCAATCATCTCTTAAAGTGTTGAAGCAGTTTAGAAAGGGGAGTAAAGGTCTCTGGTTTGAGTTCTAATGAGATAATTCTATTTAACTATAGTATATTAAAAAAAATGTTTTTTTATTACTTGCTGTAGTTTAAGTAATAAAATTATTTAAAATATAATAATATTTAAATTAATCTCATAAGTTAATTTCAACTGTTATAAAAATTATTTTTATAAAAAAAAACATATGATTTAAATAAAATTTAAGGATAAATAAAATGAAATTGTAAATATTTAAAATAAGTTCTAATGAGATAAATGAAAATATATTGATATTAAAACTATAATTTATTTAATTGCGTTCCATAATTTTTCAACACAGGATTTTTTACAATCATCAGTATCATGAAAAATTATAATAAATCTCATTAAAATTGTGTGGCCTTAAGCCAGAAGTCAGTTGATTACCCGAATCAACCACATTTGGAATGCTATTGAATGTCGGGTGACCGACATTCTCACAATGAGGCGAGTCTCACTTTGTGCGGGGCTATACCCAAATACAATACTTGTATAAAACACGTTTTGTCCCCAGAAAGCGATTCAATATGGCCAATATATACTCCAATATATTACTTGGGCCATAACGATACTAATATACACTTTTAATCATGCAGTCCGACTATGTCATTAGTTGAAGAAGGTAAATCATTCTCACTTAAACACTATTAAAAATTCTAACATTCCTGTAGCATCACTTATGAATCTAAGCCACAATCAGAGCTTTTCTTCTAAACTCAATATAGGAAGGCAGTCTCCTCTGTCTATTCACGTACCACCTTTAAAGGGTCCCTACAAGGGTGAAGCTATCTTTCGGTAGGAGAGAATCGAGCCTAAAGTGGGCTTACCCTACTTCCACTTGCAAGTGGAGTGCAATGTTCCAATTTAAACACATTCAAGCAAATGTGATCCTACTTGAATGTCTGAACAACTGGATCCAGAGCCCTCACTGACTCCTACTTTTTCTTTCTTCTCTGTATGAGAGTATTATATTTTATTTGTTTGTGGACAAGCTGGAGTATTATTGTATATCAGATTGGGCCGCTCTGACTGATTGATATATTGTTGTTTTAATAGGCTACTACTCCGGTGAATATCCGGAAGGGTGGGTCGCTCGAAGCCGATTGATATATTTAATTTGGACTACCTAGATAATTAATATTTTGGAACAGCCCTCAGAACCATTTCTCTGAGCTCGTCTCATGCACCTACTCTATGTAATGTCTAGAAGTGTCGAGTGCATATATAAATGCACATGTATGCCAATTCAATCTGAGTCAATTCCAATTAAAGCCTATAAACATGCATATATTTACAAGGCTAATTCACACAATCATATAATGCAAATCTCATTTCATACATTCAAAATTAACAAACATTGTGATCAAAGCATGAACAATTAATTTAAATCCTTTCTGACCAATACATATTTTACTAGCTATATTTTGAGAACATTGTTTTAGGGAATAGTGAAACCTAGGTTACTATTCGAAAATCCACTAATCAACGGTTCCTTAGTGAACCCGCAGTCTGACCGACCTAAGGCCCGATTACTAAGCAAACATTTAATGCACAAATTATCACAAAATGCCCAAACAGCAGTACCCACACACGGCTGCTCGATTTTGTCTTAAAATTATATCAATTCGGTCCCAGGTTTGGGGACCCGATGAGCAACCCCTCACGGCCTCATTGACTCAAACATCGATAAAACACTTAAAATGGAGATAAAACTCAGTGAGGAGAAACCCTACCTTGGTTGTGTGAAAACTCTGAAGCCAGGATTCGCAGCATTAGCACAGTATACGTAGACGATCTTTCCTTCGGCCCGAGACACGGCCAGTTCTACAGTTGTATGGAAATGGAGGGTGGGACCTTCTCTACGAGCCACCATTTTCGTTTCTCTCCCCTTGCCTCCATCCCCCTCCTTTTTTCATTTTCGTTTTTAATATACTTTTAGTTTGAGGAGATGAAGACTATTCACTATTTTGTGTCTTCTTGTGATAAACAAATCAAACTTAAAATATTAAACCATTTGTGTAAACTTCTTTTATAGTTTAAACATTCAAACACTATCTCGACGGTCAATTTTCATCATTCACTATATTTAACATGGGCTACATGATAAGTGTGGTAACCTAGCAGGGATGTCAAGTTAGAAGCTTAAATCAGCCATAGAAATCTCACATTGTCTCATGTCATGGGGCTATATCTATTCAAATGGCCACTTGGGCTTTACCGATCATACCTTTCATAAATATTGCTATTTACCTCCAGCATTCTTACGGTGTATTTAATTACAATTTATACATTCAGGTTTCTTGCCCGAAATTTACAAGAACAAAATTACAGATGGGGCGATTGGCCATTTTCTGCCCGCCTCTAAAGTCCGGATCACGTCCATCCCCCGAAGTGTGTCTTCGATGCACGAAAATATAGTCCACAAATAACAGGTGAGCAAAACCCGATAATTGAATTTCTGCCAGGTTACTCACACTAAATTCTCAATGCAATAGCACATGACATTCAACATGCTAATATATCACTCATGCATATATTAAGCAAAATTAATTCCATACATCATGTTATTCGGTTTGTACTAATAACATAAACTTAAGCTCTGCATAATTTAAAAACGTATCAATGATCCATCTTTGTGGGCCTTACAAAATCACTGTCAGCGTGTTATCTTGCGTATTATAGCGGCGTCACCTGAATCAAACCAAATCACACAAGCGATTAGTGAATCATCCCGAATATTCAGGATTTATTCCTCAGGTCGAATCTTTTGGGCAGAAATCCGACTATCAGACCTCAACAAATCCTCCATTACATAGCCTTGTAGTAATGAGTGAGAGAGAAAAAGCCTACCTTTCGGGGTTGTGAAGCTCCCAAATCAAGTGCTGCGTGCCAGTTCTTGGTAGAGGGCAAGCATTTCACTTGCCTCGTAGGAAGCAGTAATTAAGATCCGTGAGATTTGAGGAAGGTGGAGCCTCTCTCTCTCTCATTCTATCTCTTCCTCATCTCACTTTCTGGGGTTGGATCTCCTCTCTCGCCCTCTCCCAAACTCGTTGGAGACTGGTGAGGAAAGTCATATATTATTCTGTCCAAGTTTCTGTTCCAGACACTTGGATTACACCATATCCTTATCATAACCAGATTACTCTTGTGGCATCATGCCATGTGTCACATGTGAGCCACTTGAGCTCCATGTTTGGTATGTCTGAAACGATGCGTGGCGCCTCTGACGCAAAATATAAGGTGCAGTAATATATGATTCCCCCTTCTAAATCTTATCGAAAAGCGTGAAATTAAGACTATCTGGAGTGTTGAAACCGACATGAAATAGCTAGATTTGTGAACTGATTCCAATAAGGTGCCATCCCAGTTTAGTCATCAGGATACAGCTTTGATTTCAGCAGTGCAGTTTTTCTCTCTTCGGCACAGAAAGCGTGGATTTCGGGGTCTCAGATCAGTGTGTGGGTCCACGCCCCGCCACGTGACTCTGAGGTGCCCTTGGTGTGCCTTGTGGGGTCCACCCTTCGTGGCTCCTTGGGTGGATGCCTTGGTGGATCCCTCCTGGGGAATATCATGCCCTCCTGGGCATTTCTTTGCGCTATAGTAGAGACCGACGGGACCGGGCGCTTGGGTCGATGAGGGCATCTACTTTACCGTGGCTCTTGGGGTTGGCGATCAGAATCTTACGTTAATTATAAATCGGATGAAATCTCGGCGAATACACAGAAGGCGTGATATTACGTGGTCGCCCACTGAAGGCCACCGTGACGAAGGTGAGCCTACCGTGCCACTGAGAAAAGAACGCCGTGATCACGAGTATGAACCACATCAAGCGCATTGTGGAGTTTTGCCACTTGTGAGCCTGGGGTGCCACTTAGGTGTATTTATGTGGGTCCATTGCGCCGTAGTGCTGGGTGCCAGGGGTGAGTTGATCATGGGGCTGCCGCCTCTAAGGCATTTCTTTAGCCTCAAGGCGGGACTGGAACCCGGGGCCAGGCTTAGGTCCAGTGGGAGCATCTACCGCACAGCCAGACTCTGCTTTCGGTTGAGTGCAGAAGATGCTCCGGATGGATAAGACCTTGAGTCACGGGTTGAATCTGCGAGGAGCGCAAAAGAACTCGATAAGAATGAGGATATCTATGGTGAGCTTTCACTTGGAGGAATTTTGAATGGATGAGTGCGAAGTGGGGTCACCATGATGAAGTAGCTTTGTGGATCTACTAATGACTAAGTTACTATTGGTTGACTACTAATGATCTTTGCTCAAAATAGCTGCTGATTGTATGGGTGGGTGCGAAATGGATATCTGTTGCACTTTACTGACATTTCTTCTTTCATTGAGACAGACCGGTTGGGACAAAGACAGTGGGACATGTCTCTTGCAGTGACTCATAACCAGGTTTGGTGTGAAACATCACACAGATCAGATCTCAAGCCTGATCTGATTAGTCAGAAAGGTACTGAAGGAAAATCAATTCTTGATGTGAGACCTTCTGAAGAAATGATGAGTCAAGTGATTGTTATTTTGACACCCAAAAATGATATGAAGGTAATGAACCCTAATCCGTCCAACTCAGTTGTTGCTTTAAAGTAGCTTCCATTGGATTCGGACTTACTAGGTCAGTTTGAATCACAGGAAGGCGGAGGATCTGTTGGAACCACGAGTTATCTGTGATGAAACCCACTGGAAGGTGCCGCGGGGTGATTCATGAAGTTATATAATGAAACCTTCTTTGAGTGCACTTCATTATTTAAGTAACATGGGTGGGGTCGACTAACGGATATATCATTCCCACTTGAGTTCTTATTCAAGGTCAAAAATTAAATCTTAATCAATAAACTATCATTCTTTAGAAATTTCTTTCGATGGACACAGACCAATACAGTTCTGGGTTGAATCTAAGGAGCAGAAAGGAACTGGTGAGATCTGGGATCTCTTGATTGGATTACAAGAGAACATACTGAGGTCAGAAGGAGCCTGAGTTCTAACATCACCTCTTGTTTGAGCAGCACAAATCATTTGACTTTGAAGCGGGCCTCAGAAAGAAAAAATGAGCTCCCTCATATAAAATTAGTAAATTTTAAATTTATTCAGTTGTGAGCGATTCAACAGTTGATGTTAGTGTAAAGAATCAAAGACAATTGGTTTTGACTTGACATTTTCAATTTTTATATTGATGCGATTTTTTATATGAGAGAATTGGGTTGGCGACGGGATCTATGAAGTGGATAAACATAATTAAACATGAAAGTTTAATATATTAATCATATATATGACAATATTATTTCATAAAAACATTTTATTATCTAAATAGATATGTTTGACTATATGTTGGGAGACAAAAATCTGTGGTTTTGTGATGGATCATGTTAGGATCTAATTACTAAACTAAACTCTTAAATATTCAATAGTTTTCGTTTCAGTTTAAACATTAGCAAACAGATAAACCATGGAAGTTTCTTAAATATCAATTTTATGGAGTATAGTGCACAGATCCAAACATAAGTGGACTAACAGTGGATTGGCAGTGTATGACCATATAATGGGGCTCATTGCATAATTTCTGGACATTTAAAAACATCTGGATTTTTTTATTTTTTGTTCATGTTTTTCAAGTCATATCTATTTTTCATCTTTAAAAAAGGTGATTTGTGATTTTAAGTCAGTTTATCCAGATAATATCTTATTTTATTTTTATTTTAGTATGAAATTTTTAATTTAGTTTGATATTTTTTTATTATTCTTTTTCTTATTAATTTTTATTATGTTTTCAAAATATTGATGAAGATATTTATTTAATTGTTATTATTTATAGTGGACATATTTATGTTAAAATTCAATTATTATTCAAATAAAATCTTAAATAAAAATGATGGATGAAACTAATTTAAAAAATAATTTTGAATGATAAATTTTCAAATAAATCATGAAATCAAACATAGGAGTTTGTTATCAGGATAAATTTATTTGAAGATGATTTCAATGGAAAAGTAACAAAAACTTTCCTTAAATATAAGTGGAACAAAAAAGCGGTGGAGTGAGCTGGGGTGGTTGGGGTGCAAATTAACCCAGTTCTGGTTCAGCAGATCTGTGCTCAAAGTCAAGGATCATTTGAGATTCTTAATTTGGAGTGTGTTTTGATACTAAATGGATATCATGAGTATTTAAAAATAATAAAAATGTCAAATGAGTACTGTAACATAAAGATGTAAATTAAAAACAAAACTCATAGAAAATTTTAAAGCTGCCAAACTTATCCTCATGATCAGCACAGCAGGGACATTACTAACTATTATTTTTTTACTCAAATTCTTTTCTTCTTTTTATTTGTCATTTTTTCAAAAAATACTCATTTCAAATCTTTTATATAAATTAAAGTTTATATAGAATATTAATGTTGATGTTGTACCACATGAGTTAGACATGATGGACACCAAGTTAAAATTGTTTTAAATATGGTCAAAAAGTATTATATAAAAATATTAAATATTCAACAAAATTTATTTTAATCATTTTAATACTTAATTTATTAGTTACAATAAATAAAGCTGTCCTTAAAACTAAAATCAGGGGCAGCCTCCCTCCTTATGTCCTACTATAAATGTTAATGTACCACATAAGTTAGAAATGATAGGCACACATTAAAAAATGTTTTTAAATATGACAAAATTAAATTAAATAAATATTTCATTAATTATAATATAATCTGTTTTAATAACTTGAATTTTGTTGGATTACAAATGTAATAAAGCATCTGACAGGACTAAATCAGAGACTCCTTCCTTTCTATACCCTACCTATTTGTGTTATCATTGTATAACATTTGAGTTAAAGAGCATGATGGAGGCTCCTGAGATTAGTGGTTTTTTAAATATTGAAACGATATTATATCAAGATCTTAAAGCATTCATGTGTGAAATTAAATATATGATCTTTCAATATACATTTTTATTTTTGATTGTGGTGTGTAAATATCTTGGATGTGAGTCAGGAGGGATACTCCACCTCTATCTATGTCTAACAACAAATGATGTGTTTATTTTCCCATGTATAGTTGAATATGAGTGAGTTTAGAAATTAAAATTGTTTTTTAAAATCACTGAACAAATATTGCTGTAAAATTATCATGTTATTAAAAATTAATATAAATAGTTTATAATACTTAATTTATTGATTACAATGTGTAAACTATCATTGGACTAAAATCCAAGACTCCTCCTGCCACTACCCTTCACCTATTTAAATGTTATATTCCACTACCACATACTGTTAAGACATGATGGACCCTACAGATTAAATTATTTTTAAATAAAGCAGTATTATATAAAAATATTAATATTTAACAAAAAATCATATAATAATTTTAATACTTAATTTTGTATTTTGATTTACAATGTAGTAAGCTGTCCTTGGACTAAAATCAGAGACTCCTCATGAGTAATACCTATTTAAAATGAATGTTGTATGATAAGTGCTTTTCATACATGCTTTACCACTAATCACTATCAATCATATGGCATTATGATATTTTTAGACTTTAATGCTTATTTTATCATCTGTAATCTCTAATTTGTTTGAAGCAAAGAGTATAATAAGGGTCAAGAAAAATTTGTTCGTACCACGACCTCCCATTACTTCAAGCATGATATAGATGGAGTTATCTATCTCTTAGCTTTCCAAAATGTTAAGAGGTCACCCCAAGTGGGTTGAAGCAAAAGAATCCGATATCAAGTCAAGGAGGATTTTTAAAACACCCACAGTATCACCTCAAATTTTTGTGAATTTTCAATCTATCTAATGGCCTTAAATGACTCCAAGCATTATTTTATGAATTATATCAATCTGCTCACATATCTTTCCACCAAGACCAAAATCTCGGCTTGTTTGGAGTCGGTTGGATGAAGGGATTATGATCAGTTTAATGATTCGGAGGTGTTAGCGTAGCAGAAGGTGTTTTACCCATCGCCTTAGCGAACGAGCCGCCTAAGAAGGCAAACTACGGTTCCTTAGAGTGTTGAAGACAACCCGCCTGAAGCAAAGGGTGTCGGGCCTTGCACAAAATCAGCCATTTTTGTTATCATTTGGCCTTCCAGCTTATAATCGATAGTTTGTAGATATATTTGGGTCCGTTTTGGGTGGGAGAACACCCTCTTTAGGGTTTTCTCCTCTCTTCTTCTTGAATCATTTTTGGGTTTGGTTTTTGACTGTTTTTCTACTTTGGATTTAGTGTAATATCAATGAATCCATTATACTAGAGGACCTCATTCAACCTTGAACTCGTTTGGGCATTTCTCTGTCAAATTCCTTTTGTATCTCTAACTCTCACTCTCTTCCTGTCTCTTTCATTGTATGGATATAATAGACATGATTTTTATTAGATTTATGGAGTTGTAATGACAATTTGAGCTTAGTTGTTCACAAAAAATTTTCACTCTATAAGATTAAATATAAGAAAATTACCAGTATAATACAAATCTTTGATTTTCCTTTGAAAATGTTGTTTGACAGATTTGTGTTGAAAATACGTTTTCATTTCAACCCCAATTAGTTATGAATTTGGACAATTTAATTAACAAGAGCTTTAGCTTTTCTTTCATTTTAGTTCATATATAAAATGTTGAAAATAGTGAATTTATTTTCTTTGTTTTCCAAAATTTGTTTCGTCTTATTCTCTTGTAACTAGCCTTGATTTTCACTTGTTTTAGAAAAGTTTGAATAGAAAAGCAAGAAAATTTTCTACCTACTAACAGGCCTAAACTTTCCTCTAGGGTTGATTGTGAAGTAGTGTTTGTTTATATATTTTATGATGATTTTGTGAATTCATGCTTGTGTATGGATAGTTCAGGTATAGTTCTCAGTTATTATGGTTTAACTAATTAATCCCATCTTGAGAGTCGGAGTCTTCAATCCCCATACCAGGGGCATCCTTGGTAGCTTGGATTACGCCGTAAAATCTAGTGCTTGGGTCTCTTAAGGTATGAATTAGTTGGTAAATATTAAATTAACCTAAACAAAGTATAGAGAATTAGGAATGCCTGAGTACTAGATGGATTTCATTATTAGTAGCACCATCTCAGCATTATGTGGGGATCATATGGACCAAGTGTCGATCCAAGCATAGTCGAGATGAATTCTATTGTATAGGCAAGGGAGGCACTACAATACAGTTGTATAATTTTAATATGGGAAAAATATTTCGTTGCAAAATATATAATAGCAACAAATTTAGAAATCAAATCTCAATAGTTGTTGAACGATGTAGTTTTGAGACAATTTAAATTTTATTGCGAATCCATATTGACAAGAAAGAACTTTGTGAATAAATTATTTTGAAAATAGTTGCAGCAAAATTAGCTATCTAGTGATGAACTTTGTTTGTTGCAAAATATTTCTTTTAGCAACGATGAATATAATTTTAAATGTTTGTTGCTGAAATGTATAAAAAGATTTGGACACAAATTGTTTATTATTTAATGTTATTTGCAACAAAGTGATATTTTCATCTCTAAATATTATCTCTATTTATCTCTTATTAATTTAGATCAAATGGTGTTTATATAATATTATTATATTGTTTATAATTTACAATCAATTATTTATTAAAATATATATATTTTTATTTTCTTCAATTATACACTAATTAAGCCATATGTATTTTTTTGAGCCAAATTGGAATTATATAAGAAAGTTTAGATTGTCTAAAATAAGATTTCACTAGCATCTTGCTTTTAAATAAAATAAATTTGAAACCTTTTTTTGTCACAAGTTTAACTTATAAATGGCTCAGCACACTTGCTATACTTTGAGATGCCTTATTATTAAGAGAGGAAGACATTCATTAATACGTGGCTTTATGCATAAGTGTGAGACATGACCAAACCATAATATGTATCATTTAAAGCATTTAAATAAGTTTAAAGATAAAACAAACCCTTTAAACTTTGCGTCTTCAATTAAAGATGGTTTGCTACTTATTGGACATTTGTTTTAGTGTAGATAAAAAATTTGATGAAATTTGATAATAAAACATTAGGAGTTGAATGCTCTAAAACAAGATATTGATTTAGGCAGTTTTACCATAGATTAGGATTCTACTTTGATATGTTAACACAATCATCAAAGTATAAAAGTTTGTACCATTTATATAGTGCTAGTTAAAGATAGATCTAATATATGTTTGCAGCAATAAGTCTTTTCTAACCTAATATTGTATCACCTAAAATAAAATGACAAAATTGATATTACATAACTTTTTATCAAAGTGAATAAAAGAATAATTAAACAATAGATTATATAAAATTAAGGTTATTTAAGTCACAATTTATTAAGAAAACTATATAAAAGATGTTATTTAATTGTATGAATTGTCAATCCCAATCCAATGAACAAATCAAAGATGGGTTAAACCCCACAAGGGTAAGAGAGTAAACAAAATGGTTACATGTAAACCAATCAAAAATCGAAAAACACCATTACGAGATGATGACAATGGGATAATAGAAACCAAAATTTAATAGCAAATCATCACTCTTGTTGTTTTTGTGAGACCCCGGAAAATCCAGATTTCCTAAGGAAGGATAAAATGGTAATTTCGGTCAAATCCGGGCCTCAGATCTTGGATGATGGCGAAGCGAGGCTGCAGGTTAGAGATAGTCTCGTGAAATCACAGCTA
Organism: Tetrastigma voinierianum; assembly: GCA_016808115.1. Taxonomy (NCBI): domain Eukaryota; kingdom Viridiplantae; phylum Streptophyta; class Magnoliopsida; order Vitales; family Vitaceae; genus Tetrastigma; species Tetrastigma voinierianum. The sequence goes on along the minus strand of JAEQBH010001415.1, from coordinate 159,706 downwards.
CCACGTGAATTTAAGTTTGGATTAGGGTGGTAGAGTTTCCCGCATTTTTGAAGCGTGGGGTGTCGGATGACACATGACAAGGTTAGGGATGCACACTTGGCACCCCAAGAGTGACACTTGGCATTGAAGGAGTGGCTCATGAATGTATGTGTGAAGCCATGGCTCTCTTCATGTATGAAGTGATGATCTCTCATAAAGGAATTATGAAATAAAGAAAAGATGGAAAAAGGTAAGCCACACATTTGGCTTGAGGGAAGGAGGAGGAAACTGCTCCTTTTGACCCACATACGAGTCAATTCTCCAAAAAAAAGGGAAAGCGAAATGAGAAAATGGGGAGAGAAAATGAAAGAGGATTGAGAAATGAGATAAAAGAAAGAAAGAAAAGCAAGGAAGAATAAAAACAAAGCCCGAGAGAAAGCGTGGAGAGGAAGAAAGGAAGAGGAGATCACGAGAGAAAGGTTTGTTCTCACATTTTAGAGAGAAGGGTGTCTCTTCTCTAGATTAGAGTGAGCGTCCGATGAAAGAAATTAGTTCTTCCTTTAAAGCAGAGAAAGGAGAAGTTTATTCTACGAAGAGGACCAGCGATGTGGACTCCGGTTTAAGGAAGTTTCTACAAACTCAGGAAAAGGTGGGAGTTTTCTCCTACTTGTTTACTTTTTGCTTAAAGTGTATGGAGGGGTTGTTCAGGGCTGGATGGTAGTGACCGATTCAAGACTGGGTAAGTGAATAAATCACTGGCGTTGTTTGGGCAGTCCAGGCTGTTGTGTGATTATGTGATGTGTGTTGTTGCCATGAAAATAACATGCTGATTGAATTTGTGGGCGTTCAAGATGAAGCTATTGGATTTACCTTAACCCACGTATGAGCCTAAATTTATGTTGTATACATGAATAAATAACATGTGTTGTTGGTGTTAATATATGCACGAGCGATATTAGTACGTGTTGAATGTTTGGCTGCTGGCTTATCAGACGCACCTAGGCGAAAGAACCCAAAGAGAAATTCAACCATCGCCATTTCACCCGTCACGACCCCTTTCAAAAATCAAGACACTTGGGGATGGGACGATCCCAGCCTTATGATGAAGAAATGGTCAGCAAGTCGCCTTATCTTGTAAAAATTCGTAATAAAGACTCAGCTTTTATAAATTGTAATTAAAATACAATTAGATAAACTATTTTTGCAGTAAAATGTACATTTTATGAGTAGGATGTGTAGGCCCGCGGCCATTTTTGCACATGTAAGTGTCACACAGCGAGACATGGGATTTCCGCGGGCTGACGGCTGGTCAACGGACCCCTGCTCAGCGCCGCTTTGTAAAAATTTATCTTTTCGTTTGTTTTTTGTTAACTATGTTAGTAATAAAAAATACAAAAGTTAAAAGGAGATTAAGAATGTAAAACATATAGTTAAAGACTTTACTATAATCCACTGAGGGTATTACACTTCAACTTCACACACACACCTCCTGTTGAGCGACCAAATGCCCACATATAAACCAAAAAAATCCCAAACCCAAAGTACCATTACGAAAATGATGACAATGGGACAAATTTACCCTTTTTTCCTTTTTACTTTGGATATTTTTGTTAACTATATTAGCATAAAAAAATTAAATAGTTATAAGGAGAATAGAAATATAAAACATGTGCAAGCAATATCTTACTCATAGGTATTATAACATAGTTATAAGTTGTGGCACAAATTAATTTATGATTAAAAAAAGAATATTTTGTTGTAAGTTAATTTTTTAGTAAAATTGCTTATGTGAGTTTTTTTTTTTTTGCTATAAGTCAATGAGTTTTTTCTAAGTACAATTGAATTTTTTCTAAGCATAATAAATAATTTAATCTACCGCCATAGAAATAAATTAAATTTACAATAGTCTTATAACTACATATTTTATTTACCACAAAAAAAAAATTGATGACAAGTTATTTTTTTTTCCTAAAAAAATATATTCATAGTAAAAGGTTACTTTTTTTCATTAAAAAATTGTGGTGATTTAAAATTCTTGTTAGAAATCATCCTTCCACAGTGAAATAAATTTCCTAATGAAATATGTAATATGCTTTCTTAGATGCACTACTAAGACACATGAGCTTTTTAATTATAATGGTCATCAGTAGTTGAGGTTTCGGGGAATATACCGTCATATACGCATATCTCGTGAAACCCTTAAAAATCCAAGATTTGGATAAAGTAAAATAGAAATTTCTACAAATCCGAATTTTTTCTAGATCTCTCGGATTGATTTTGAACGGACTTCTCCGCTGAAATCGCTCTAGCGAGTTCTAAATTTACCACTGCCACTAAGTGATTCGGGAGCATGCCCGGATTTCACGCCGAGGCGTGGGGTGTCGATTTATCACTTGAAGACAAGTGATGCCACTTAAGACCATAAAGGCGCGACACTTTGGCACTAAAAAGTACGGCTCACAATTAGCCAATGTAGATAGCCGCGATTCCATTACCACATCAAACACTTTGAAATAAGACGATGTCATTAATCGGATTTATGAAATGCGCAAAGGGATGGAAAGCGTGAGCCATACATTTATTGAGGAAGGAGGGGGAGAAATTTCCCATTGACCTGATATGACGCGCCTCCAAAAGTTTATGAGTAGTAAGGAAAAGATAGTGCCATAAAACAGCAGAAACAAGAAAATGAAAGGAAAACGGTAAAGAAGAGTTATAAAAATGGAAGTTAAAAGAAAAAGCAGCAATGAAACAAAAATAAGTAAACGTGCAGATGAAGAAAGAAATTTTGATATGCAGTTTCTGCTCTTCTGCTTCTTCTGTGAGAGGTGAACGCCTTCCTTCTCTAGATTTGTAGGAGATCCCACCGTCTGATCTCTCTTCTGCACAAGAAGTGAAAGGTTCTATACTGAGAGGACAACGCAGGACCCTGGGCTGGAGTTTCTTCAACTTCCAAGAGGATATTTTCCTACTTGGTTTACTTTACTTAACTTTCAGCTTTATAATGGTAGGTGTTGCTTATGGGAGGCAGTGAGAGGCCATGTGAATTAGTTTCAAGCCTTGGGACTAAGGGTATGGATTTCTGCTTGACGGTTGCATGGCAATGGGGTGGGTTTGCCGGCGAAAGTTTCTAGATGTTGTGATTGTTGATGGAATGACAATGATTTGGAACAACATGGTTCATGTTTGTGAAAGGGGCGTGGTACCTTTGTTGAATGGTCCCAAGTTGAGACCTCGTTGTGTGTTATGGCTTGCTTGAATAACATGCAGTGGTGTGGAAATGTGATATTGATGCATGCTATTTGATGTATTGATATGTTTTGCATGGAGGTAAATTATATGTATAAATTATAATTATCCATGGTGTGTAAATGTTTCATGTAGTGCTCATTTATGCATGTAACATGAGGAAAATACATTGGCATCATGCATTTCATATGCACGGTCACATCGCGTCGGTCGGGTGTGGGTGCGGGAGTAGGTTATTCATGTCGTGTTGGTGAGTGGGTCGTGAGCTCGGAAAAAATGGGACAAAGTCAGGAGTGAATCTTATGAGTGTGTAAATGATCAAAATGATAAATTACATGTTTTGGGGCGAGGAGCAAGTTGGGTAGAATCCACAGAGGTGAAAGTCCACATATTCACGGTTAGACATGAATCCAGGCGATGTAAGTTCGTGAAAATGTTGAAAAGGCGTCTTGTGTCCCTCTGAGTGTAAACACAGAAATCCGTGGCCTGAAAATAAAGGAAAAGAATCCAAAATCAGTTCTTGATATAAATAAATTGGAGGGTTTTCAATGGTTTAGTCAGGGTGTGTGACCCAAGTTTTATTTCACATTTGGCATTCAGTGTGAGGAGTCGGTTGGGACTCGGGGTGGTGAGAATGAGGGGTTGCATCTCATGCATGATATAGACATTTCATATGAAAATAATTGTATGAAATGTGATTGATTGTTTATATATGCATTGCATATGCATTTGGAGTGGGGAGAGCCCTTGGCAAGGAAGATTTTCTCTTGGGCTTTGCTCACCCACGTCGTGGGACCCTTTGGTCTGGGGACTATCGGGGAGCGATGCGCGGTAGGAGTATCTTTTGAGAAGAAAGCCGAAATGTGGCTTTAAGTAAATATTTTGTAAATATGTATAAATCTTTTTGTAGAACAAACGTGAAAACTATGAGAATATAGTTGAGATATTTGTTTTATGAGTATGGATATATGAGCTTATGTGAAGCTATTTTATCATAATGTGTCTCGTAATACGAGACATACTCCATTCTCATACGAGGTTGAGGTGGTCAAACGGACCGGAAAATGGTGTCTGAAGGCATCACGATATCTCTTGCCACTTGAGAAATTTGGAAGAAGTTTTGACATATGATTCTACCATGCGAAAAAATCTGAAATTTATGATAACATACAAATTACAAGACCGGAGGATGGATGCAAAACACTTTATAGTAGGATCTAAAACTCCACATTCTGCAACAAACAAAGTAGAATCAATTCACATGATATACCAAGATTATGTTTGGTTCTCCGAAAGTACTAAGCAAAGCATCTTAGTGAAGCTTTTCTCATGCTAGATTAAAGGAACAACGTTTATGTATCACCTCTATTTTAGCAATGCCCATAGCAAGCCCAATATCTGCTCCATGAAGTGCAGAATGAGCATCATTTATACCATCACGAGTCACTGCAACAAATTCTTCCAATCCGATTCTCAAGTGTTTCACAAGGATATGATTATACGGTGGAGAAGATCGAGCCATTACCTACACAAAGTATCAATTGATTTAAAATTTATCTATTGATAATAAGAAGATAATACATTACTTTGGTAAACCTTATAGAACATATATAATATAAAACCTAATTAAAAAAATAATTTTAACATCAAATAGTATAAAGTAACTCGAGAAGCAGATACTTTAGAACATTAGTTAACAGCTTTATCAACATTGAAAATAAGAAAACTAAAATTTTTTGAATTTTATTTGATATTTCCCGAATTCCCCATTTTATGATTTCTTTTCTCTCTCTCTTGCATGTTGGGCGGTCAATCCATTTTCGCTTTTAATCATTAGATTTTGCTTTATCATTTTAAACCATTGATAATTAAGTGGCATTCATTTAAATTTCAAAAAATGCAATCATATGGTTATCGTGTATATTTTTATTTTAAGCTACTTGTAATAGTATTTAAAGCCAAATTTAAGAAATTAAGGATCTCTTGTACGCTTTTAGAATAGTTTTATTGTCGAGGACAAAAGAAAAAGGAAAATAACTTTAGCGTAAAAAATAGTTCTCTAACTAATCTCACTTAGAAATTCCAATATCAATAATTCTCAAGGGGCTGACCACTTGGATATTTGGCCTGCGAGACTTTTGGATAATAGGAGTTGATGATCAAGAATGACGACATGGAAATGTTCTTCCGGCAATACTCTAGGACAAGGTGCTTTGATATAAATTGTCACATATACTACATAATGATACTTTAGTTTACTCGATTTTATTAAAATGACCGGGTTTAACAAATATTGTGATTTTTTTGGGTTTTATATATTTGATGCATGTAGACGCACTTTAGGAATGTAGCAAGGACACTTGCATTGTGAACTCATCGTGACATTAAATGTCCAAAGAGAAATAATAAATAGAATTGAAACGAATTTGAGGGAAGGTTACTTTAGCGAGAAAGGCCTTTTGTTCATAGCTTGAGAGTCTTGGAAAGTACTGCATTTGACAAGATATTTTGAGTGAGTATTTGTTCCCAATATCCATATAAGGCCAAACTTATTCCCTCCAAATATTGATATCTATGTAAAGAACATCGAATGTAGGTTTTTTGCTCCTCGGAAATACCTAGGATGCAAGTGAAAATGTCCTTAGTAACAAATTTTGGCAACTTGAGATAGAAATGAGTTGATGTAGTTCAATTTGAAAATAAAATGGGAAATTTAATATTTTAGCAACCGATTCTTCAATAAAGCTCCTACAAGACCCATCACTGAAAGGATTCCTCATAGTTTTAGGCATAGTAGGTTTCTTTTGTTGAAGTTGAACTTTTTTCCCCTAATTGGAATGATAAACCAAAACTTAAGTTGAAACTCAGGCTGAGTACTACTCAATTATTTATAGCTCACTAATAGGTTACTTCTCATATAATAAAGATCAATGAAAACCATTATTTAGCACTTTTTTGATATACTTCTACCATAAAGCCATTATTGCCTCATGTTTTTCCTGCCATCACTTCTATTGGCAGCACTCTCCAATCTTTGGATATCACTAAGGTCATTCATAATCAATAAGGCCAAAAAAACTCCTCGAATACACTACCCTCAAAACACACTTTTGATTTTACCTCCTAAGGCATTTTGAAGTGTAAATATTCAACCTCTTAAAATTGAAATATATTTGTGTTTATTTGCTTTCTTATATGTTACGATCTCTTAAAACCAATATTTATAATGAAATACGATAAAATAATGGGGCAAAATATTCAAATGATACTTTATTCATTTATTAGATTATATACAAAGCTTAGATGATATGTCCTCACCCGAAGGAAACTACTAAATTGCTTATTATCCCCAAGTTGGCGAAAGGAACATGAACAAAAACATTATCCAGGCATATATGTATTCAGAAGAGGACAACTGAATACCATATACCACATCATCCCATGGTATAATGTTATAATATACCACATACCATACCTCGTCAAGTAGAGTTTGAGTAGGATATATAAGGATCCATGCAGGCCATGATAAGAGGGGTTTATGATCAAAGGGAAAACATACAGAGTATATAAATGAAACATCAATGAGCAATAAGAAACAACACATAGAAAAGTAGCTTTCTTTCAAAGTGATCCTTAAAATAACTCAAGGCCATATCGTATTTGTAATTTAAAGGCCTTGACCATAAAATTTATTGATAAAGTAACAACTTTTCTAACATAACTATATGTATTTCATACTAAAGACTAAGGATTCAACTTATTTTATTGTACAAACAGCTTTAAAGGTATATAGCATATCAACAATAATTAAAGTGACCGACTGGGCATCCAGTAAGAAATCAGGAAACCAACACAATCGAACATTGTTTCTTGGAAACCTAATTATTGTACTTGCTTCTGCTACAATATCACATGTTCATTATGTAGCCTTCAACTACTAAAGCATTTTATGTCCTCGCTTGATGTACTTTTGTAGTAATCAAACTTATACTTTAATGGAACCTATACTCTCTCTTTTTTTGTTGACCCAAAGCGATATTGCATTCAAATAATAAGGTCCATGACATCGTGCAGAAAGCACTTTAAGGTGTCGCTAATCAAACTTTTAATTATATTTAGCTTCTCACATATGAGACAGTTTTTCCATAACAGTTACATAACTTCCTCAAACCACAACATGCAACAAAAACAACACACAAAAAAACAACTTTCTTCCAAAGTTATTCTTAAAATATCACCAAGGCCACTTTATATGTTAAACTTGCTTTTGCTACGATATCATATGTTCATTTGAAATCCGTGAGAATCTATTGTCCTTGAATATGAGAATTAATGATTAAAGGGACTTGCTTTGATTATTTTTATTTTTTTTTGTCATATGCAAAAAATTTCAAAATATTTTTTATCCTAAAAGGGACATTATTCACACTTCCCTTTGTGTCCGTTTGGCTGGCATAATTAATCGATCTTAAGACCATTCACGAGATATAGTTTCTCTTTCCACCCTCTGCATGCACATAACCAGCATTCTATTGAAACTTGAAATTTTTGCGATCCAACCAAACCGAGACATGCATCATTATGAACAATTACGTAATTACAATAAAATAGTCGATCCCTTATACCAAGTTGGTTAAGAGCAATCAACCCCATGATAAAAGATGAATTTGCAGTATAATCCTTATTGTCGAACATTATAATCCAAAATCATAAGCCTCTACTAAAGAAATCAGGACACGAATGAATCAAATACAGAAAGTAGGGTGACACATACCTCTTGGCTTGCTTCAAATCTAGCAGCGTCGATCAGCTTGCAAGCGCCACGGCTAATCACGAGACCACGAAATCCAAAGGGACTTGCAATCTTATGATAGAAATAAGACACATTTTAAAAGCTTGAAATCTTACTTTTCCACTAGTATGGCTCACAAAGATCCATCTTTTGTTAAGAAGAAATTAAAATAAAAATAACTAAGTTCTTCGACGATTACATTTCTTGAAAGGGACTCTAGAAAACCATCTTTCATAAATAAAATGATACCACATCTCCATAAATTTTAGGCAACTCATCTTTGCATCACTTAAAAGCTATCTCTGATTCATAAATTGTCAATCTAATAAGAGGAATTCGATTGACCAAATTGAACAATCAAACTTCATGTAACCTTCATACACAACAAGGGAAGCAGAGGATTGTTGAAAGGATATTCATTCAAACAACCATTATGGAAGGGGATGGTTAAAAATACAGTAACTGAACTATAAAATATACGGATCACTTTCTCCGATGAATAGATCATTTTAGAATATGTCGTAATAATTTTTTTTTAAATCCTTGGAAAAAAATCGCTTAAAGTTCAAAAGCGAATTATATAATTTCTTTCCATGATCAAATCATTGAATCCAATCCATTCAATTTGCTAAGGAAGAAGAGTTTCACGTAAAAGGTACAAATTAAAAAAAATTCTAATTGACAAACAAAAAAGCGATTTATGCTTATATGAATTAACATGCCAAACTATATATTTATATCTTGCGACAAAGAAATGCATCATTAACTAAGAATCCTATATTCATGAAATTAAATAGGAAAATGAATGACAACATTGCTACAATATGAAAAATGGTTACATGAACTTGACATGTTGATAGCATTAGAGAGTTTGGTAAGTTCGGGAACATCTTTAATAACAGCCACTTATAGATCTGCACTTAGAAAGGTAGAAACACATGAAAAGTGTTTATGGGTAGTTCTCAAAGAGGATAGACCGTTCATGCTAAATAAAACCTTTTAGAGTAAGGCTCACTTCAACAACCATAAGAAAAATAATTAGATTTCTAAGGTACAAAGAGTTTCTTCACTCGATTGGTGTATTTAAAAACACGAGCACTAAGAGATTAATAGTTTATCAACATTGATCGATGTAAGTAAAAAAATTGATGTCGAAGGATAAAATTATATCAATATACTGACTTCACACGGTGCTATATGGCGGCCCACCCTCTTTTGAGGCTTGCCTTTAGTGTTCTTGCCCCACACTACACCCCTTGTTTTGGAAGCCTAAGACCCGAACTAACCTAGCTTCCTTAGACTTGCGAAGGTTGCATTAATGGATGTCCTTACGGCGTCTTAACGGTTGCCGCACTGTAAATTAAAACCAAAACCCTCTTCATTCTTGTAGCTTGCCTCTATATATATGTGTGTGTGTGTGTATATATATATATATATATATATATATATATATATATATATATATATATATATACCTTAATTGCATTCCATTCCATGATAATGAAGCGTACATCCCGATACCTAGACGATTCGAACATTAATCTTTGAACCTCGTGCAAAAGTTAAGTCTCATAAAGGGGAATGGACTAATTAAGATAGAAATTCCTTAGATTAAGCACATCTTCAATAGTTCCATTGAAGAGAAACTCCCAACTCCCAATTGTACCTCTGAACCTAGTTTTAGAAGGCTTTAGAGCTTGAAACTATATTCTATCCTTCAGCCTTCTAGTTAGCTATAAGAAAGCAGCACAACTCTGCACGCATTCTCTAATCGAGATGCACAAACGAGACGGATGAAAGTGAAACAAAATAAAACCCAATAAAAAACCCGTTTCAATATGTGTTTCAATCAAGAAGTGAGATTAGAACATATGAAATTAAGTGAAAGCAAACATATCCTTAGCGTAACGAACTACCAAAAATGAAACTGATCCCGGATGAATCCATCCATGAATCATTCAGTAATCCATATCATAATAATGAATACGATTCAGAGAAAAAAAAGAAAAAGAAAAAAACCAAGAAGAAGCGGGGAGATCCATAGCGGTCCTTGCACGAAAGTGAAAATTAGTGCTTCTCATCCATGGCTCAGCACCCTGATTTCTATACACAGGAATACCAGTTGGTGAGCAACACCAAGGTTAAGCTTTGCGGTCGTGTCCCTCCTCGGTCGACATGCGGTAGTCTCTCAGGACGCTATCAACGAAGTATAGATTTGCTACCACCCAGCCTTCTCAAGAAAAACCAGCGATTGATTCTTAATGCTCCAAAAGCTTCTCGATCGCTTCCTCCTCCACATCCCTATCATCTTATGTGCAAATATTCCACGAAAGTCTGTCTATCTTTCCCTCTCTTATATGAAATTATTGGTTGATTTCTGAATTTGTGTTATAGAGATTTGGAGATTTCTAAGGAAAGATGGTTGCTTTGACTGCTGCTCTTGGGCTTCCGTACGAACTCAAGCCTTCTTTTTCTCAATCTCTCCATTTCTAGAAGAAGAACCAAGAAAGTCACTGCCTTTTCCGTCGTGTTTTTTTTTAAATTTTGGTAGATGCGTGGTTTTGAATAGTGTTTAAGGGTTTGAAGCTTCAAAATGCTTGTTACGTTTTGGGAGTGGATGAGAAAAGCGCCTGGGAAGCTTCCTAGAACTTACACGCTTATGTTACTTTGGCTATATCTCAAACTATAAACAACTCTCAAGTAATCATTTTCTTCAAAGTCTAACTCTAAATTTGTCAATATCATAATTTCTCATCATGAGCCTTACCTAGAATGCCCCACCCTTTTGTAGTTGGTAAAATTATTTTTCTTTTTTGGTGAAAGTATTCGATTAAAAAGTGGAATGTAACAAGGCGAAGAGATGTGATTGAAGTGGAAGATCGATGATATTGATATGAGAGGGGATTGGAGAAAAATTAATAAAGTGGAAGCTCGATGCTATGTGGAAGATTTAATAATGCTAATTGCTAAGACATAGACAAACCGTATTTTATATGGAGTTATGGACAACAACTTAATAATTATTATTTGGTATTTATTATTTTTTTGCCTTTTAAATTTATAATATATTTTCTTAAAAATTAATTTTAGAACTTTAAACCACATTACAAACAAATATAATTTTATAACTTAGAGTAGAAAAATTTGCTTTTTAGGCTTAATCTTTGAATTTAAATAGCTTTGACATTAAGCTATTTTTTTTAATTTTCACAACTGATGAATAAAAATTTTAAAAAATTTCTGAATAGAAAAGTGAAAATATTTGGCTTTTCTATTCGAGGAAAAGTCATTTTTATGAAAAATAAGAAAAACTCGATCATTGTCGATAAAGAGAAGAGTTAGCAATATACAACGTAAGGATGACAGCGGGAGGTTTGGGACGGCGGTACCATCGGCCCGGCTTCGTTTATTTTTCAATTCTCAAACTTGTCTCATTTAAATTAAGCAGATTGGAACGGATAAGGAAAAATTCCCAAACTAACTCAATTTATTTATTTTGTTTTTATTTTTAATTTTAATTTTTTATATTTTTATTTATTTTATTATATTAAAAATTAATATTTTCATAAAAATAAAAATATTATGAATTTTTATAAATTATTTATTAAAAAACCTTATAATAATTATTATTATTTATATTAAAGTATAAAAATAAATAATAAAAAATTATTTTTAAAATATAATCGGGCGGAACTTATTATTATTATTTTGAATACATGGTTAAATAGTCTTAACCCCGTTCGGATGCATTTTTGCCAAAACAATTTATTTCTTTTCAGTTCACTTTATTTTAAATGAACTTAGCCCGATCCATTTTCTGACTTTCGAGATTTTCGTAAAAATCTCGTCCACTGAATCTGCGATAACTTATCCTCCTAGAAAATCGGAGGAAGAATTTCCATTGTCTCGAATTAAATGAAACTTTTACGGGTCACTAGATTGGCGAGGCAGATTTGCAGTGCTGATCAGGATTTAAGGTCACATCCCCAAGATCTAGAGGGTACTACAGGCTTACTGAACCTTATGACAATTTATTATTTTTATTAACATTTTTGTCATTTTGAAAATTTCTAATTTTCTCGGGGTTTTATAAGAGAGTAACATCTGAACCGTCTCGGATTTGAGAAAATAAGCAAACCCTTTAAAATCGATTAAGATTAAATTAAGCATTAATGTGAGATTTAAGAGCGAGGCGGAATGAGAAATACAAATAATCCGTCAGATTTGCCATCCTACTCACTACCTAATGTTAAAAACAAAACAACAGTACTTATTCTTTATTAAGTCTTGGCTTCGACATTAATTTGAAAAGTTACATTCGGCGTTAAGTAAAAAAAACAAACACCACCTTACTTTTGGAAAAATAATTATTTTATATATGTTAAGATTTTGAAATTAAAAAAAAAATTTAATGATTCTTTTATTGAATGTCATGTATATAGTCAATAGATAAAATCAAACTTTGTCAGGGAATACATATATCAATCACAAATATCTGCCAGATAAAATAAATAAAAAAAACATTTTCCATCATTCTATCTCAAATGTTGTCTTTATGTGAGGCAGCCCCATTTTAAATTCAGATTGACTACTGTCAACCCAGCCGGAATCTACAAGTGGATGTTGGGTTACCCGACGCCACTTCAGAAAATCGAGCGGGAATCTCAGCACAGTAGGGAACTCTGCAAATAAAAAAATCCTACATGAAACACATCCCAGCGGAGTCAGTATAATCCATGATGATCTGAATATGGATAAAGCGACCTCTTGGGCCCATGCTGCAATATCCATAAAAACATACCAACTTCCAGATCATATATCAATAGTTCTAGAGTTCAAATATTTTTGCTCTTATACAATACATACATTAAACTTAAAAGTTCTAATACATGTATGTATATAAAACCGCAACCGACTTTCTTAATCCCTCAGTCTCTAGGGCCGAGGCGAGTCATAACGCTCATTTTTCAAAAGTGCATCCTGATGGGAGATTAATGTGACAGTGGATAATGAGCAGTATCATGCCTGAGTGCATTGCAATGTTCCAAAATAAACATGCATTCAGAAACAAATGCATGATCCTACTTGAATATGCACATGACTGACTCACGTCCAGGAATTCTCGCGGAAGCTCTCTCACACTCGCCTAAGCCTCGTATGAGAACTATTGTTTTATTAGTTTGTGAATGACCCTCGATGAATATATATCAATTGGAGCGCTCCGGCCCGGTTGATATATTATTTGTTTACAATGGACTACCCTCCGATGAATATCAATTGGGCGATTCAGGCGTTGATATTTTAGTTTGGACTATCCTCTGATAATTAACATTTTAGACTACCCTCCAAACCATTTTCTCTAGACTCATCTCATGCACTAACTCCTATAGTTCTAGGATGTTCCAGTGCATATGGAATGCATGTATGTCAATTCCAATACAGTCTAATCACATGCAAATATGTAAACATGCACATATCCACATAATATCCAATCACACAATCATGTCATGTAATAACTCAATTCATACGTCAAAATTAGCTTCCTTGGGCTAATGATCATACGCGAGCAATTCCATTTGAATCACTCGACCAAACACATATTCACACAAAAATATATTTTCGTGTCACTATTCCTAGGAACAGTAAAAACCTAGGTTTTACAGTTCAAACACACACCCATTCATTGGTTCACTTTGTGAACCCGCATTTCACAGCCATTTCCGGCCTCATCCAAATCAATCCATGATTTATCACAAAAACACAACATTCAACCACCCCAAATCATTGACCATGGCGATCCGCGGTACATTACATTTGGATTTCAAAGACCCTATGGTCGGTCCCAAGGTTTGGGATAGATCAAGCTTGACCGTTCAAGGCCTCAATCAACCGAAACATTTACATGGTACTTAACCGAAGAATAAAACTCAAGTAGGGAAAAACCCCTACCTCTTGGAGTTTGAGGAAACTCCCTAAATCTGGTACCCACGCGAAGCCCTCTCCGCGTAGAGCAGTTCTCCTTCTTGTCCCGAAGACTGTCGACGGCCAGATCGCCCGTATTTCTAGAGAGAAGGAAGACTCTCTCACTAAAAATAAAATCTGAAGCTCACTGTCCATCTCCCCCCTTCTCTCACGCGTTTTGAATCTATAACCTGTTGAGAAGATGACACTATTCGGTATTTTGGCATTTAGTTCATTTAAAACAAATTCCAAAATAACCATTATGTCCATCTTTTACCAGTTTTGACATTCGGCACTATTTCGACCGTCCATTTTCATCATTTCTCTACTCATGCCACTTATGGTACATAAGTACGTGTTATATGTGACTTTTGTTGCATCGAAAGTCGTTTTCTGACACCGGCAGCGATGCCTCGAAAAAATGTGTCAACTCCATTTGTCTTTCGAATTCAATGAGTACATGCTAGCTAGATTTCGCGAGATGATTCCAACGGTGCAATCCGTTTCATCATCCGAGATCTAGAGAATAATTTACGGATTTTTAATCGAAATTACGATTTTACTATTTTTCCAGAAATTGGAATTTCTCGGGTCTTACATTATGTATATGAAATCAACTACAATAATTATTACTAAACATCATCTCCAAATTTAAATTTAAATCAAACTAGAGGAGTGTTTGGTTTTCGATAAAACATGTTGAAGACAATTTTTTTTTTCCTTAAAAAAGATAATTTTATTGATTCAAATCGGTAATACATTAAATAATAAAAATATATAATAAAAATTTAGTAAAAACTTTAGATAATGAGTAATATTTATATTAATAGTGATATAATGAATCGGTTCAAAACTTATATATTTAATAATCTTATAATAATTTTGAATACTATAATTCTAATTTTGTAGGATATTAATGATTTTGATTTGATTTGTTATAGATGGAATATAATTTCCTTTCAGCTGAATCATTCAATAAAAGCGACAAAAAATCAGGTGTTATATTAAGCGGTATAATCATACGTTGTAACCAGGTCGATGATAAACTTACAAAAAAAGCAAATTAAAAGCTAAAATTTATATTAAATAACCAGAGAAAAAAAATTATAATTGGATAGAAACTATCCATCTTGGTTCGAATATATATATATATATATATATACATCTTTAAAATGTGGGTCCCATGATGATCCCTTTGGGATATGTAGGGTTATGTTCGCGTATTTATGTGTCTCGTGAGCCGTCACACCATTATAATGGTGTGAGTGATGTTGATTCTATCCACGTCACCA
Source organism: Tetrastigma voinierianum (assembly GCA_016808115.1). NCBI lineage: Eukaryota > Viridiplantae > Streptophyta > Magnoliopsida > Vitales > Vitaceae > Tetrastigma > Tetrastigma voinierianum. The sequence goes on along the minus strand of JAEQBH010001415.1, from coordinate 144,433 downwards.
TGGGATGAGTGGAACCATGATTCTATTAGTGTATAGCAGTTGATTTAATGACCGTGGAGCGTGGGCATAAGAAATTTTAGTTGTCGGCAATTATGGCATCACATGGAACCGCGGCATGGGATTCCATACATCTCTTCTTTTGGGAGTGGATGAGGAAAGAAGCACCTAGGGGCTTCCTAGAACTTGCCGCTTATGTTACTTTGGCTATTTCTCGAGCTATAAACAACTCTCGAGGTAATCATTTTTTACAAAGTCCAACTCTAAATTTGTCGGTGTCATAATTTTGTATGTTTGACATACCTATAATGCCCCACCACTTTTGTGGTTGGTAGAACCTTTTCTTTTTGGTGAAAGTATTCGGTAAAAAGTGGAATGCTTATAAAGCGAGATGTGATTGAAAATGGAGAAAAAGGGCAAAAGAAAAAAAAAAAGTTAAAATAAAAGAAGTGGTAGGGGCGGAGAGCCCTGGCCCTGATCTAAACTTTTTAAATTAAAAAAAGTCTTGAAATTTTAAAGATTTGTTGTTTGGTACTACGAATTGGCTTAAATATTTTTGACTTTATAAATTTTTTACTATTATTATTATTATTGGATTACATAACTTATATTGTCTTATTTGGGTCCATTTATGTCCCAAAAGTTTTTATTTCTTTTCAGTTCAATTATTTTAAATGTTTTAGCTAAAAACTAATTTTTAAAAGCGCTGAGAGATTTTTCGTAAAAATTTAAGTCACTAGAATCACTAGTGATTTATCACCCAGTCGTAAAATATTGCCAGGCTGTCTTGAGTGACAGCTTACCCGATGCTAGATTTAGAGGCAATTTAAGTATGATCCGTTTTCATCGAGAGATCTAGAGAGAATTTCTAGGTTTTTCAACGAAATTACCAGATTTCTGCTTTTTCGTAAAAATTGAATTTTTCTCAAGGTTGTACAAACAATATCAATATTATATATATATATATATATAAAATTTTTAAAAGTATTTAATTTTTTATAATTATAAATTATATTTATGATGTCACGGGTTTTTAATACGCGATTTGACCATCGGTAGACCATTAGAAAGCGTGAATTAGTAACTTGTTCGATTCAATTATCGGTCCGATTTTTAAAATATTGAAAAAAATCAAATAATAAAGAATTAAAAATATTTTATAGTAAATGAATATAAATGAAGGTGGTGTGGTGAGTTCAAGAAACCCATAACCAATAAATAATTAATGAAGAAGACCACTTTTTTTTTATTAAAATACTTTGCTATCTGCAGAATTTTAGACCTTCTAGAAGTCTTACAAGTACATCTCCAAAGCACAACCATGCATTACACTCTTTCTCTCTCTAAGCTTCCAAACCTCAAGCCTAACCCGCAAATCTGCTAGTGGTTGTTTCTTCTCCTTTCCTTTGCTCCTAGGCACGTCTTTCCAATACAACCTTCTTATAAGCCTAGATAGCTCGGCTGAAGCTAAAATGAAGCTTTACCAGCACACTTATAACAAACTCAAAACTACCTAACCCACCTAACCAACCAAGGCAAGCTGGACATCAAACAAGGACTATCAACACTATAAAATGTGGGGAAAATTTAAATTTTCTGAAAAAATGGCCAAAAATAATAAAATTGTCATAATGCTTCGGGAAACTGAAAATTCTACAGATCTCCCGGATGTTTGAAGCAGATTCGTTATTTGATTAAATAACTATGTGAAGTCTAGTTACCCATAAAGATTTAAGTCGAATTTATAAACAGTCATATTTTCTTGATTTGCTTTAGGTGATAGTTAATTTATAGTAACCTTCGGGGATAAGAGATTTTCCACGAAGAATCTTGGGATTCGGGAAATAACTGAGTAAGTTCAATTAAAATAAATTGAACTTGTGTGGTACGATACCAAGAGTAACTCAGTCCGCAGTAGTTGGTACGGTCTTCTCACCAGATTTTGGTGCAAGATGACCTAAGAAGGAAATTCTACGGGTTGTGGGTCATCAACGGGACCCTCAGAAATTGGGGCGTCACAAACACAGCTAAAGGGATTATTTTTGTCATATTAAACTCAATTAACCTTTATTTTAAAAAATAAAATAAATTCTTTAACTTTCTTATTTTTGACTTAAACTACGATAAATGCTTAAAAGTAATTCCAAACATATATAGAATTTATATTTCATAAGCAGTAAGGTGATAGATTTTTTAAGTCATAAATAAATATATATATATATATATATATATATATATATATATATAAATAAATATATATATATATATATATATATATATACTTATATATATATATATATATATATATATATATATGACATGTATATTCTTTAATTATGACATGTATATTTTTTAATTTGTAAGACCCGAGAAATTCCAATTTCTGGAATAAGGGCAAAATCGTAATTTTGATTATAAAATTTTAATTACGGTTAAAAGTCCATAATTAATTCTCTAGACCTCGGATGTGAAAGCGGATTGTACGTTGGACTCGTCTCGCGAAATATAGTTAGCACGTAGAATTTGCAATTTCTTTGAAGACCGGTCGGTCGGCACGTTTTGAGCATCGCTTCTCGGTCTTAGAAATCATCCGGTTTCGATGCGACGAAAGCCACATATAGCATGTACTCATGTACCATAAGTGGTATGAGTAGAGAAATGATGAAAATAGATGGCCGAGATAGTGCCGAATATCAAATCTGAGAAAGAGGGACATAATGGGTATTATAGAATTTGACTTTAAGTGACTAAAAGACGAAAAAGCAAATAGTGCTCATCTCTACTCCCTACATTAAGCTAAAGGCCAAAACGTGAATTGCAAAAGGAGAAAGATGCAGTGGGTGATGTGTTTTGATCGAGCCTGCCTCACTACACAGGGTATCTCATCAATCGGACGAGTTGGATTTAAATGAGCAAGAGGAAAAGCGTTCTCTGCGGAGCGAGGCTACGCATGGACCGGGTTTGTGAGTTTTGACGGCATCAAGAGGCAGGATTGCCACTCCCCTACTTCGCGTTTGTTCATTTTAAGGGTTTTGATGTTTCGGGTGGTTTGTGAGGCCGTGAGGGGCCGTTTTGATCAGTCCCAAAACATGGGACAGTGTTAGAAATTCTTGGGGATTTTCCTGCATCAGTGACTGCCCGGGAATTTATTAGACGGCTGTTGAATTTGTATTAAAATGTTGCTTTGCAAATGTGTTGTATGGAAAGAGCTGGGAATGGGCCGTAGGATCGATCCCGAACATGGGACCGAATTATTGGGAATTTTGCGGAGATTCTCGGGCTGTCAGTAGCCAGTCGGGAAACTGTGGGCTGATGTGGGGATTTGTAGTTTAATTTCAATTTGGTGTTACAAGACGGGAAATGGGTAGAAACTGAGGTTCCAAAGTGAAAGCAGAGATTGGACCGATGGGCTTGGCTCCGCGCCACCCCCTCTGTGATGCGAGCCATCCACGAAATCCCAGTGAGTTACCTTTTAACATTTAGAGTCTGTGTGACCGTATTAACTAGCCAAACCTCTATAAAATTTTTTCTTTTATTTATAACTTAAGGATTTGGTAAAATCTTGCGAAAAACCGGCAGCAGCGGGTGCACATAGTCTAAATTCAAAATCTTTGTATACATCACGATTTACTTTATATCCAAATATGGCAACCAGCATACCATCAATTTCCATCACACTAAACTATGTACATACATATGTTCCATATACAATTCAAAGTATATTCTTACAAATATTATTAATACACCACTGACACTTAAAAGCGTCATGGGACCAATCCTATTAGTATAAGTATTATTTGTACTATACTGGAAAATAGTTTTAAAATAGAAAATAATGAGCTCAGCAGAGAACTACCCGGTGAGTGTATCTTTTATAAGCGGGTTCTTTTCTGGAAAACATTTCAACATGTAAAAACTCTCTTTTCTGCAGAATATTTTCAGGCTTTAGCTGCTCTTTAAAGGGATTTCTGAAACTTTTCTTTGCCCTTTGTACTTGCTTGCTTTTATACTTGCTTGCTTTAGTTTATAAAACATGCTTGCTTGAGCTTTGTTTTGCTTTTCTTTAAAAGCACATGAAACCTCTTATTTCTTACACTTGCTTGAGTTTATAAAACTTCTCATAATTTTCTTGCTTGCTTGCTTTATCGCCTTGAAAAGTATTCGACCTTTCACAAACCTTTGCTTTAAAGTTCCTCAAACTTTTTCATAAAATAGGAGCTTGAGCTCAGCCCGTGCTTTGAAAATAAAACCCACGGGCTTGGCCCAGCAGATCGTTTGGAGAATCAAACGGGAGCTTGGCTCAACCGTTTGCTTTAAAACTCTCGGGGAGGCACGCGGCCAGGAACCAATAGTTGATTTTTTTCAAAGCTGTATATCGCTTTGTAAAACATCAACCCGATGGAAACTGTTTTATTATCATGCCCCTGGTGATACAGACTATGTCCACGTCGCCAGGTGGAGGAAGGACCTTTGTCAGCGTCATACACACAATTTTCCGGTGAATATGGTGGAATTGACCTCGTGTCGTAGCTGCCATACTTAGTTGAGGCTCATAACCTTATATGCCCTGTACGTGCCACGGTCTCCTTAAATGTAGTGTATGTCTAAGTTTTGATAACAGCTACTGTTATGTATGCTAATCCTAACACCACCAGTGCACGTCTGGGATACCTCGGCGGTTTGCTTGCCCAAAACTAGGGAAGGCCTTGTTTTCACAGCCTTTCATTGCTTGCGCTTGCTTGCTCTTTTATAAAATGGTTTTACATACGAAGAACCATTTGCTTGCTACTTAGCGAGAAAAATGGTTTAATTATTCAAGCCATTTGTAATTGCCTTGCTTCAAAAAATGGTTAACTTTAAAACCATTTACTTGTACTTTGCTTTGCTTAAAGTATGGTTTCAATTTAAAACCAATGGCACTTTTCAAAAATGGTTTAATAAAAACCATTTGCTTGCTTTATCATTGCTTGCTTCTTGAAAATGGTTTGATAAAACCATAAAATACCAGTGTAAAGCAATTTGTAATAATAATAATAATAATAATACTAGTATTTGGAAAAAATGAGGTTTAGAACATACTCTTTGCTTGTAACTTGAGCACCGTTCCACACTTGTCACTTGCACTTTAAACCTACAACTCAAACAAATACGACGACAAATTAATCGCATAGCTTAACGTGCTTCTAGACTTAGTCACCTCTTCATACTCTTTTAAGTTAAGGTGCTGGGTTCTATTCAACTGGAATCACCCAATTAGGAACCTTACCCGAAACTCTCGAGTTCACGTTAAACAACCCGGACTACTCTATGTCCAAAGCTGATGCAGAATTTTCTTGCACATGGCCCCACTTTGTGTGTGAATTTTTGGGCCACTTAGGATCAGGGTGACGATTCCTACTTCTTAAGTTTTGTTCTCCTTGGGGTATTTTACGTGTGTGGAATCACTCAAATCGGATAAGAAATAGGAAGTTATGGCTAAAATGCAGCTTCAATTGAAACAGGAAAACAGAACAAGTCTACCGGTAGGACTTAACTTCTACCCGGTAGGACTTGGCGAAAAATGACCAGAAGCAAAGTCCTACCGGTGGGACTAATGTACCGGTAAGGACTTAAATCTTTGAGATTTTTTATTCTCCCTTTTTTGTTGCAATTCACTCCATACATAACTTCTATAATTCATAATACCTCAAAACTAACTTGGAAATTATCTAAAAACGATTCACAACATGTGAATTGGTGTTTGGAGCCTAGAAACCAAAACCAAAAACCTTAGGTAGAAAAATCCAAGAACACTACCTAAGGTCACCAATTCTTTTAAACATCATGCTTAATTTGATGATTCCAAGTTTCTTTACATCAATTGGGGTTTACTCACACTGCCCCAACAATTCAAAACCAATATTGCTCTTGCAAAAACCTAGATCAAGGAGAACCAATGCCATACCACAAAAAACTCAGAAATCTAATGCGCACGATTCTAGAACCAAGGCATACCTGATTTTTGATCCTCTCCTCTTTCCTTCTTCTTCCTTCTCTTCCTCTTGCTCTTGGCTCTCTTGCTCCTCTCACCATTAGTGACTGACGAAGTGTGAGACAAAACAAGATCATTTTGTTTATCTCCCCCTGACCAGCCTCATGTGCACCTTAGTGCAGAATTAACCTCTTTGCTGTTGTTGCATGATTACTGACATGCTATTTCTGCTATGGCCCCATCTCTACACTTAAATTTTGATTTTTCATATTCTTTTTGCTAATGACCATTTCACCCTTGGTTTAATACCACAAATTCCGGGTTCCATAAACTTTCATTTCCCACTTTTAGTCTCCAAATATTTCAGTGTGACACTTAGTACTCTTATACACCCCTACAGTATCATGTACTGTAGACTCTCTCGGGACGGGGTGTTACAAAATCCTCCCTCCTTGGGGAACATTCGTCCTCGAAATGGCACAAACTCCCAGGCGGAAGGGGAAACATCCTCATCCGGAGAATAAGTGAAGTGCGCGTGTTGTCCCAGACCTGCAGTTGAGTAGTTGCCTCCCTCTCATGATTCTTCCATAAGACTTTAACTAATGGAATCACTTTGTACGAACACTGTTCCTTGCGATCTACAATCTGCAAAGGTATCTCCTCATAAGTCAAATTCTCCCTTGGCACACCGGTTGCTTTCTCTCAATACATGTGAAGGTCGGGACCTGTTTACCGACCTTCGATACATGGAATGTATCATGAATCCTTGACAACTGCGGGGGTAACTTCAATGCGTAGCCTGCGGCCCCACTTTGCTCACGATCTCACATAAGGTCCAACCACTCGGACCCCTAAGCTTGCCTCGTTTCCCAAATCTCAGCACCTTTCCAAGGTGAAATCTTCAAAAAGACTTTATCACCTATTTCAAACTGCAAGTCTCTACGACGGTTGTCCGCATAGCTTTTCGGTCTATCTCTTGCTATCTTTAAGTTATCGCGAAGCGGCTTTCACTTTCTCTGGAAGTGATTTGTACTAGTTCGGGGCCTACTAGTCTTCTCTCATAACCTCATCCCAGCACCTTTGGAGTCCACCATTTCACGCCATACAGTACGCCGAATGGAGCCATATCTATCTTGGCTTGATGGCGACTGTTGTAGGCAAACTCCATTAGTGCCCAGTGAGTATCGACTTCCTTTGAATTCCATCACACAGCTCTCGACATATCCTCTAGCGTCGAATAGTCTAATGAGGCGGCCATCCGTGCGAGGATGAAATCTTTGTCTTGAAATGTAGAGCGAGTGCCCTACTTATTTGCTGTAAGCCCAAACGAAAACCTAGATGTGAACACAGGGGTCTCGATCGACACCTCGACCACTTTGGAACCCCATGAGTCTCAACTATCTCATCTACATCTGATTTAGCCGACTTTTCTAATGAACCCTCAACATTAACTGTTGAAATGAGCAGACTTTGTCAAGTCGATCTACTATCACCAGTATCGCGCATCATGTTACTCTGAGTCGTGGAAGACATCCCAAAATCCATAGTAATCTTTTCCCATTTCCACAGCCAGGAATAGGGGTAAGCGTATCTTCCGCGGACCTCGTGCTCTGCCTTCACTGGCGGCGAGGTTAGGCACACGGAAACAGAGGCTTCGCTATCTCTTTCTTCCCCATCCCTCCCACGGTAATGTTCTTTGAAGTTCTATACATCTTGAGTGCTTGCCCTGGATGCATAGCATACGCAGATGAATGTGCTTCTTCCATGATGTCTTTCTTCAGTTCGCCATACTCTGGCACACACATTCTCTGACCTTTCACTAGCATGCCATTATCTCTAATTTGAAACTCTGCTTTCTTTCCCTTTTCTATCTCTTCTTTAAGCTTAATCATCTGTGGATCCTGTGTGGCCCTTATTTCTTCAGAATCTGGTCCACTAGGAGCGAATACAACATGAAATGTGGCTATAGGCTCCGAATCCCTCAACCTCCAATATCTGCCCTAAAGCTCTCGAGATCAACGATAGTGGAGAGATACTTGCGATCTCATATGAGACAAAGAACTCTCTGGTCGCCTACTCGAGGCTGTCTGCTTTACGACAGTCGCTTTTCTGGATGGTATTTTCGTCTGATCGTAGTCCTTAATCAACTCAAGCCATCTTCTTTGCCTCGGGTTTAACTCTTTTGGGTGAAAATATATTGAAAGACTTTTATGATCTGTAAGATCTACAGGAACACCATATAGCTGGCTGTCTCATATTTTTCGGTGCAAACCATTTCTTGCAAGCTCTAAATTAGGTGTGTGGGAGTAATTCTCCTCTCATGCTTCTTTAGGCATCTAGAGGCATATCCTGATGCACTATATTCTGCATCAAAACACAACAAGGCCTTGCTTGGAAGCATCCTTATAAACACAATCCATCTCTTCCATTGGGGTAAAAGCTAGAGGCGGGTACGAGGGTCAATCTATCTTTCAACTCCTCAAAACTCTTTTGTGAGGCTTCTACTGATCATACTTAACATCTTTCTTGTCGGCAGGTGGTGGGGCTGCTATCTTGGAGAACCCCTCCCGACAAACTTCTGTAATACCTGCTAAACCCAGGAAGCTTTTGACCTCGACACATTCTTCTAGTGGTTTCAATTTACCCTTGCTTCTATTTTACCGGGATCCACACCTCACCCCTCTGCTGAAATTACATGACCGAATGCCACCTTGTCGAGCAAGCGACACTTGCTCAACTTGGCATATAAGCTGTCTCTCCTTAAGTGCATCAATACAATCTCAGGTGCTCTGAATGTTCCTCTGAATTACCTGAATACACTAGGATATCATCGATAAAAACTATGGCGAACTGTCAAATACGGTTGGAATACTCGGTTCATCAAATCATGCATGGCCCAGCCGAACGTGGAAATCAAACAAATAGCATCACCCAGCTTCATAATACTAGTAGCGTGTCACGGGCTGATCTTAGGTACATCACTCCCTCTGAACTCTCAGCGGTATTGCCGACCTGAAATATCTTGGAGTATACTTGAGATCATGGGATTGATCAAATAACTCGTAATTCTGAGAGTGGATGCGATTACGGGATGGTAACTACATTCATTTACTTTTGTAATCTATACGTAACGCAAACTCCCATCTTTCTTTTCACGAAGAGAGCTGGGCTTCCCCATGTGGGGTTGTCCTCGGTCTAATGAATCCTTGCTTTCGACAAATCTTCCTAAGCGGGCCTTAAAGCTCCTTCAACTCTGCGGGAGCCATCTATAGGAGGAATGGAAATGGGCTCGATCCACAGGTCATCCAGTGGTGAACTCCTTCTCTTTACGGGGTAATCGATATCATCCGGGAACACATCTGGGAACTCTCTAATAACTGAAATCTCATCCAATATAGTCCCCTCCTTCCACTGTCTCCTGCCGTAAGCTAGATAACACGACATCCTTCTGAGCAGCATTTTAAATGTGTCATGGGAGATACAAGAAGATAACTCTCTCGTAATCCTGCAGACTTTACCTCCAACTACTGGCCCGGATTCGGCTTTACTTCCTTTTTATAACAATCTAATGTGGCTCTATGGCGAGATAGCCAATCCATGCCGAGAACCACATCGAAGTCCCCCATATCTAAAGCTACAAGATCGGTGGGAACTCCACGTCGATCAGAACTCTCTTATCTCGACTACTGCATGCGAGTAATGGATCTCAATTTGGAGGAAACTCTCATCGACCCTCCCCAATGGTTGGGTCTCTGTCACGGACACGATCTAAGAATGGCTTGGATGCGAATGAATCGTAGCTCTGGGTCTACGGGTATCATGCATCGTAACCGAGAATAGAAATAATGCACCGTGACCCGCGTCGGGGCGTGCATGCGCATCTTGCTGAGTCACGTATGCTCTCGGCACGAGGTCTGGGAGTGCAATGCGTATCCACCGGGGCGCGCGCCTGCACCTCTACCACGGCGGCCTCTGCACTGCGTTTGTGTGACCCTCTGCTGGGAAGCCTCTCCCCAGTGCGACTTTGTGTGCTCATCTGCGGTGCTGGGGTAGCTAGGCGGCCCGCGATGTCTCGCGCGATCAGGTGAGGACACTCCTAATAAAATGGCCTTCTTGGCCACGATGGAAGCTTACCGTGCGAGATCTCATGCACTCCCCATGGTGTCGCCGACACATATGACAAGCGGGAGGAATACTCACCAGGTATCCTTGCTAGCAGGGACTCACTTGATCCACTGAATAGAGATAGCTCTCGAGCTTTGCACCTCGGCCTCACATAACCTCTGCTCTTGCTTTTCTTTAATCTTATCTGAGCTTTGTTGGAATTGCACGGTGCCTCCTCTTACTCTTACTTTCACACTGCCTCACTACGATACATGGCGCCAGTGCTTTTGTTGACTCTCGGGGCGGCCCTCAGCTAAGTCCCCAGTCTGATACCGAGACCAGCGATAAATGCACTCTGATCAGGTCTTGTAGTCGATAAAAACCTCTTGCATTCGGGACTTCATGCAACGCTGAATGTATGGAACGAATCTAACTAGTTAGAGAATTTCTTCTCATACTCGGATCTGACGCGTATTTCTTACATTTCTACTTGAAGGAACTCCTCGATTGAATCCTTGTGACTTTGAGGAAAGAATCGGTCAGTGAATTCTTGTTGAAATTGGTCCCATGCTATTCCATCAGGATACCTTCTTTTCCTCACGACATCCCACGATCTTGCATACATCTTCCATCGAGAAAGGCTGAAAACAAGACCCTTTGCTCATCCGTGCAGCCCATAACTCCATAAATCTTGTTTACTCGGTCTAACCACAACCAGGCTGCTTCTGGATCACCACTGCCGTCATATGGCTTGGCGCCCAGTTTTTGTACTCTCTCTATTGACCTCCCCGGTTCTTCCATGGCCTCTCTAGGTGGCGGTGGAGGTTGCGACTGCTGACGTGTCGCTATGGCTATATACCGTGCAATCACATTGCCACTTGCTCGCGTAAACGTTCCATGCGCCAGGCTCCTTCGGTGGCGCGGATGGTCGGCGACGCCCACCGCTACGTAGAGGTTTGATTCATAGATGCGGTGGTGGAACCTACTACGTGCTCATCCTTTCGAATTGCCGGGGCCTTTCGGTACTTCTTGGAACTACTCTCCTAGGGCGACCTCTCGTCCTCTTCGACATAGTCTTTGTAATTTCAAAAATAACAACAATTTAATACTTTGAATCACTTGATATGTATCGTACTCTAAGTTGGAACATGCATGGTTTGCCATTGCCCATGCTCACGATACCACTAAGTGGTATCATATTTCCCTCAAGTCCTAGGTAAGTTGTATCTATTTGCTGCGATACCACCTGACACCCCACCCCTGCCGTGAGGGCGTCTGCGCCCTCCCACCAATCCCGGCGGTGCCTTTGCGACTAAGAAATTCTGTGAAGCGGCCGTGTGCTTGCTTAAACCTCTATAAAAATTTTTTAACTTTATTTATAAGCTTAGGATTTGGTAAAAATCTTGCGTGAGCTTGTGACGGGTGCACATAGTCTAAATTCAAATCTGTATACATCAATTTACTATATATCCAAAATATGGCAACCTGACATACCATCGCATTCCCATCACACTAAACTATGTACATACATATGTTCATATACAATTTCAAAGTATATTCTTACAAAATATTATTAATACCTGACCTTAGTGATGTCGGGGACCAATCCTATTATGCTCCCGGCGTCTTGCGTACCTATGCAGGAAATAGTTTTTAAAATAGAAAATAATGAGCTAAAAGCGAGCTCACGGTGAGTGTATCTTTATAACGGTTTTTCTTTTCAGGAAAACATTTCAAACATGTAAAACTCTCTTTTCTGAATATTTCCGAAGCTTGCTTTGCTTTGCTTTCTTTAAGTTTAAGAAACTTTTCTTTGCTTACTTGCTTTTAGTACTTGCTTTTATAACCTTGCTTTTAAAAGTTTATAAAACTTTAATACTTGCTTGAGCTTTGTTTGCTTTTCTTTAAAACTTTGTAAAACTCTTATTTCTTTGCTTGCTTAGAAGTTTATAAAGGCTTCTCATAATTTTCTTGCTTGCTTGCTATCATGCTTGAAAAGTTCTTTAAAACCTTTCACAAAACCTTTGCTTTGAGGATTCCTCAAACTTTTTCATAAAAATGGGAGCTTGAGCTCAACCACATGCTTTGAAAAATAAAACCCGCGGGAGCTTGGCTCAGCCGATCGTTTTGAAATCTAAGCGGAGCTTGGCTGACCGTTTGCTTTAAAATCTCGGGAAGCCTTGGCGACCCGGGGAATAATAGTTGTTTTCAAAGCTGGCATATCATGTTTGTAAAACATCAGCGATGGAGGCCTGCTTTGCGGCATAATGCCACAGGTAGACACGGGAACCTATGCTCCGATGCTAGGTGGGACCTTTGTCGCCGTCACCTTTTTTCATTTTCCGGTGAATATGGTGGAATTGACCTCGTGTCGCCATCACCATACTTAGTTAGAGCTCATAACCTTATATACCCCTGTACGTGCCACGGTCTCCTTTAAATGCATGATGTATGTCCTAAGTTTACCGACCAGGCAAAACTACAATGCATGTATGTAATCCTAACACCACTGTGCACGTACGGGATCTACTAAACCCGGTTTGCTTGCTTAAAACTAGGGAAGGCCTTGTTTTTCACAACCTTAACTTTCATTGCTTGTAGCACTTGCTCTTTATAAAATGGTTTTACACTTTGAAACCATTTGCCTTCTACTTGCTTGAAAAATGGTTTAATTATTCAAAACCATTTGCTTAGTGCTTCTTGCTTCAAAAATGGTTTAACTTTTTCAAAAACCATTTACTTACTTTGCTTAATTATGGTTTACAATTTAAAACCAATGCTTGCTTTTTCAAAAATAGTTTTAACTCAAAACCATTTGCTTGCTTTATCTCATTGCTTGCTTCTTGAAAATGGTTGCATTTAAAACCCATAAGAAATACCAGTGTAAAGCAATTTGTAATAATAATAATAATACTAGTATTTTGGAAAAATGAGTTTACGGAACAACTCTCACAGCATGTGACACCGTTCACACTTATCGCCTTTACTTTAGCCTGGCTCAAGCGAATGCGACGACAAATTAATGCGTATAACTTAGCATTACTTCCTAGACTTAGTCACACTCTTCATACTCTTTTAAAGTTAAGGTGCTAAGGGTTCTATTCCAGCTGGAATCACCCAATTAGAACACCGAAGAAACTCAAGTTACGTTCGAAACAACGGGACTACTCTAGCAGCCAAACTGATGCAGAATTTTTCTTGCACATGGCCCCTTTTTGTGTGAATTTTGAGCACTTAGGATCAAATTTGACGATTCTACTTCATAATTTGTTCTCCTTGAGAGTCTATTTCACGTATTAGCCACTTGAATCACTCAAATCGGATAAGAAATGAGGGAAGTATGGCTAAAATACAGAAAGCTATTAAGCAGGAGAAACCAGAACAAGTCCTACCGGTAGGGGACTTAAGCTCTACCAGTAGGACTTGGCTAAAAATGGCCCCGGAAACGAAAATCTACCGGTAGGACACCTGTGCTACCAGTAGGACTTACCGAAATGCCCAGTTTTGTTGTTTCTCCCACTTTTGATGCCAATTCACTCCATACTCTTCTATAATTCATAATACCTCAAACTAACTTGGAAATTATCTAAAAACAACTCCACAACATGAATTGGTGTTTTGGAACCTCAAAACCCAGGCATTAAGTGAAAAATCCAAGAACACTACCTAAGGTCCACCAATTCTTTTGTATCATGTAATTTGATGATTCGAGTTTCTACATCAATTGGGGTTTTGCTGCATAGCTGACAATTCAAGGCTTAATGTGCTCTTTAAAACCTAGATCAAGGAGAACTGAAATCTCCATACCCCAGCCACTAGAAATCTATTACACTTGATTCTAAGACAAAGGCATACCTGATTTTTTGATCCTCTCCCCTTCCTTCTTCTTCCTTCTCTTCCTCTTGCTCTTGGCTCTCTTCTCCTCTCACCAAATCTACATTGAAGCCACAGCGAAGTGTGTGAGACAAAATGAATCATTTTGTTTGTCTCCCACATTTAGCCTCATATTTTGCCTTAATTGCAATTAACCCTCTTCTTTTAATTATTGCAATTGGAGCTTATCACTATTTCTAATATGGCCCATCTCTACACTTAAATTTTGATTTCCTTATTCTTTTTGCCTAATGACCATTTTACCCTTGGACATACGCAATTCGGGTTCCATAAACTTTCATTTCACTTTTTAGTCTCAAAATGGCTGGTGTGACACTTAGTACTGCCCATACGCCCCTACGATATCGTATCTTGTAGACTCTCTCGGGACGGGGTGTTCTGGTACGTGGGCCCGACCCTTTGCGATTTTGGGGCCCGGTAAAAACAGTCCGGGTTTTGTGAAATGGCCGTAAGGCCGGTAACCATTT
>JAEQBH010001415.1:0-125000 GCA_016808115.1 Tetrastigma voinierianum | reverse complement strand
AACGCCATGAGTAACCCGTAGTCTCCTTTGTACCTGTGGAGCTCTACCCAAAAACAAGACTGTATGTACCGTCTCCAAACAAATTCAATATATGCAATATATATCCAACGCGCCACTTGGGCCCATAAACACTACTCACTATACATGCCAACTCTGAATCCAACTATATACCCAATAGTTACAAGAGTTAATATGTTTTATTCCTTATACAATACACACATTAAACTCTAAAAAGTTCTAATACATGTATACATTAAAGCCACAACCCTAGCTTTCTTCTAATACAACCCTGGGCTGACGAACTCGTCTCCTCGCACGCTCCCCCGTACCGTAAAAGGGGGGATCCCACGACTCCGGGGCGAGCTAAAGCCTCGCAGGAGAATCGCCCTAAGTGGGCCACTTCACCACCTATGCAAAGGCAACGTTCCAGTAAGAACACACATTCAAGAAAATGCATGATCCTACTTGAATGTCTACATGACCAACTCAGATCCCGAGTCCTCACCGACTCTCTCACACTCGCCTAAGCCTCAGAAAGAGAATTAGTTTTATTAGCTTTAATAACCCTCCGACGTATATATATATATATATATATATATATATATATATATATATATATATATATATATATATATATATCAATTGGTCGCCCGACGATTGATATATATTCATTTTCATGGGATCATCTACGAATATATATCAACAACCCGTCCGACGCTGGATATTATTTATTTGGACTACCGATACTTATATTTTGTGACTACCCTCCGAACCATTTTTCTACTCATCTCATGCACTATCTCCTATAATCCTATGATGTTCCAGTGTATATGGAATGCACGCGTGCTTATTCCAATACGCCTAATCACATGCAAATATATATACATTTAATATACTCGCATAATCCAAATCACACAATCTCATATGTAATTATACATTTCATCACATCAAAATTAGCTCATACTGGGGCTAATGATCAATCACAAGTAATTCAATTTGAATCACTTGACCAAACAATTGATATTTCACACAAAATATATTTTGAAAACATCGCTTCGAATAGTGAAACCCTACATTATCTCTGTACAACTCAACTGGGCTCACTTAGTGAACCCGTTAATCCACTCCGCCGCTCCCGACCAATCAAACCAATACATGATTAACAAGAAATATTTTGGAATTAAACACCCAACAAACTCTCTAAATTTTTGGGCACTACGCCAACCAAGAAAATCCCAAAATTTCCACAAATTCATTCCCATGTTTGGACCGATCAAACGTCCCTCACGGCCTCAAACCAACCTAAACATTAGCAAAACATTTAAAATGGACAAAACCCAAGTAGGAGAAAACTACCTCAAGGAGTTTGAAGAAACTCCGATCCCGAGTCCACGCGCAGCCTCGCCCAAGGCAGAACCTTCTTCGCCCGAAGACCGCCGACCTGGATCTTCCGATATTCTAGAGTAAGCACTCTCTCTCTAAAAAGCTCTCAAACTAAAGCTACTGCATCCCAAAAAATGGCTCCCAAGTTTCTTTTGGTTGGCTTAACAAAGAGATGGCTAATTATTGGATAATTTTGTCATTTAGTGACTTAAAATCAAATCTCATAATGACCATTATGTCCCTCTTTTACCAGATTTGATATTCGACACTACCTCGACAGTCCATTTTCATCATTTCTACTCATATCACTTATGGTACATGAGTACTTGTTATATGTAATTTCAAGCATCGAAAATTGTTTTACTAAGACCTAAACGCAATGCTCGAAAAACGTGTTAACTCAAATCGCTCCTAAAATTATGAAATTTTATCGTGGCCGAATTAGATTTTCACGACGATTCCAACGTTACAATCCGTTTTGTCATCTGAGATTTAGAGAATAAATTACGAATTTTTTTTAGCTGAAATTTCAATTTTATAATCGAAATTACGGTTTTGCCCTTATTCCAGAAATTGGAATTCTCGGGTCTTACATTCTCCCCTCCTTAAAAGGAATTTTGTCCCGAAATTCTGGACCATTACAATCAAACACATGCATATGCAACGTGCACTCTACCATGCATGTAAAACAATATCTAAATCTTAAACAACTAAAACTAATGCATCGTCATCCCTAAACAAGAAGGATAGGTGGCCCAGATCGTGTCCTCCTCGTGCTCCCACGTTGACTCCTCCACCCACAATGCCGCCATAAGACTCACTAGTTTCACTGGCCTTGCGCCGGCAGCACCGATCACGGCTATCAACAATGCACACCTGGCCCTCCTCGCGCCCCATCCGTGTCAATCTCAATTCGCCCCCAATCCATCTCATGAGCCGGACTGAGTATATTTCCGAGAGTATGGAGACGTGAAACACCTCGGACACTCCGACATGCCGGGCAAAGCCAACCGACACGCAGTCAAGAATATCCTCTCGAGCATCTTGAAAGGCCCAATAAACCCTACGATAGCTTCCCGCAAGGCGAACTCGGGATCACTCCTCCCAGGCATCACCTTCAAGAAAACGCGATCACCAACTCCGAACTCTAAGGGTCGACGCCGCACATTAGCATAGCTCTTCGTCGCTCGTACCGCGGTAAGACGTTATCGTGATCGCCTCACCTTCTCGTGAGGTACCAATCAAATCAGACCGCTGATGGAACTCTCTTCCACCTCGGTCCATCATAACGGTGACCTACATGGCCTCCCATACAATGCCTCCTATGGTGCCATTAGTACACTCGCCTGATAACTATTGTTGTAGGCGAATTCCACTAAGGGCAATTAATCCTCTACCCTTATGATCCAAGACGCATGCTCGCAGCATGTCCTCTAACACCCGTATGTAATCCATACAACACGTAACCCTACACAACACTAATCTCTCCAAGGTCACAATCACTGACAATCTAATGGACTGTCAACCCAATCCATGCCATGCATGACATCCATTTACCGAGCCCTTTCCAGCTCAACAACACCCAATGCAATTTCCAAAGGGGTATCCAAATCTCGAGTCACTCTCTACTCCTATCACTTAACTCTAAGTCTACGTGATAACCTGACAGTGTGTTTTCATCTCGTGCAACATCACTCTTCGGCTTACACTTCGAGCCTCTTCAATTCAATACCGGCACTTCTGGATATCCACTGCCCTTACACCCACAACTCCAAAGCTTCTCACCCAGGGATTAACGACCCCCTTCTGGCTACCAACACACCTAATCAAGCCATTTTCCCGCATCGAGCCAAGAGTCTCTATCAACGAGTCTCAAAGACAAACTCGACTCACACTCACCACGAGTGGTGAATGAACATACCGTGCACATAAACGTAATGATGTCCTACTGTGACAACCAATCCCGGTTCCACCATGAGCAGAATCTGAGAGATCTCTCACTCATAATCCCGACCTATCAGGTCAACTCTCACCCTACATCTTAAAAAGGAACATCTATACTATTTCTCTAAAAGGCCTTAACCTCTAAGCCCAAATCCAATGTCGTGTCTCAGTATGACAACCCGGCCTAGGTCTCACCATCGACGCACCGATGGTTGTCAACTCTTCCGTACAAGCTTCGACATCAATAACCACAGTCTACCACCCTAAAGTCCATCACGCTCCACTCCGCAACTCCGGGATCCGTCCCCGACTCTCGACCCACACTCCTCGCCCCTCCTAGCCTATCCTCGTTTTGCCTTCGCTTCAGAGTGCTTCAGATAGCACCCAGAACCGAAATCGGTTCTCTAACCCTCACTGTGGCGTGGAGGAATGAATTGCAAACTCTCCTACTCTGCGCCCACCGACTGCTGTCCCAAAGTCTGGGATCCTTGTCTCCTCGGGGGAAATCCTCACACTCATGCTCAATCCTCGGCCCTAGTCCCGAAACCAAGCAGAAACAGGTCTTCCGCCTTCGAACTAGGAGAAAGCTGATCCTCCCTCTTGCTACCAACACCCGTATCCCGAGTGTTCCAAGTATACTTAATCTCTCTCTCTATGGTAAGGGTCGTCCCAACCATGGAGTTCATATCCCGTAGGCGAAGTCCTACGGATCCCGGTCCGACGGACAACTTCAAACCCCCATTCTCATGTCTCGAATACCCACCAATCCCAAGAACCACGATCTCGAAGATTGACATCTCTGGGCCTCCCAACGCATCATTGCCTCAACTCCCAGTCGACCGACACTCCTGATGCCGACACCACGTGTCCCAAAAATCTCACCCCAGCTTCAAAACCCCACCCCATCGAACTTAGCGCATAACCGATGGTCTCTAACAGCTTGTAAACAATCCTCAAGTGATACTCATGCTCTCACTCTGACTGGGAGTAGATCAAAATGTCATCCACGAAGACTACGACAAACTGATCTAAATAGGGCCGGGAACCTACGCATGTATTACATGAACAATGCCAGCGCATTCGCCAATCCAAAGGGCATCACCGTGAACTCCAAAGTGCCCATAACGCGCCTCTAAACGCCGCCTTAGGATATCCGTCTCCCTAACCCTCACCGATGGTAACCGCGAAGGTCTATCTCTGAGCATCGCACTCCTCTCAACCGGTTAAATAAATCAATCCTCCGTAATGGGTACCGATTCCTGACTATAACCCATTCCACCGCTCTATAGTCGCTATACGCTCGAAGGGTCTTGCTCCTTCTTCTTCGCAAATAGAACCGGAGCGCCCCATGGTGAAGTGCCTTGGGCTTGATAAACCCCTTGTTCAATAGCCCTCAGAATCGGACTTCCGAGTTCCCGCACTCAACTCAAGCCATCCTATGCGAGTCATGTGAGATGGGTGAAATAACTGTGGTGTAACCTTAACACCTAAGTCTACATCCCTATGTGTGGGAGGTAGTCCGTAGCCTATCCGAAAACATCCACATATTCGACACCACGAGGTAGATCTAAGTCCGAATTCTCGCCCCCAGTGGTAAGGCCTTCGAGCCAACCCTGGGCTTAACTCGTTCCTCGACACTTGACACGTATACTATTTCAGCAAAATGCTCGCTCGAAATACAACACGAGTACCGTCCCGCTTGTAGCGGTAACCTCCTACGCCACAATCGATAACGATCCTATAAGCTATCGCCCGCTCCATCCTTAGGATGCAGACATCGAACTCCTATCCATGATTCTCGTGTCCATCAGGAGTGTAGTCCTCGAGATCTCTAACATGCAACCTCGACTCCATCATTTTTATTCCCCGCCCTAATCCCTAGGGGAGACTCACGTATAATCCTAAGCCCTAAGGTCTCTGTAGAGGTCCTCCCATTTCCACCATATATAGGCTCCTACTTCTCTCTAGCCAGGAACGCAAAATTAGTCTAATCCCTATCGCCAGGTAACTCCATACCTCTAATACTTTCGGCTCTCCGCACGAATCCAATGGCTTACCACCATCTGGATCCTTTCCCCCGTGAATGCCTGGAGGGTGATACGCCCCAAACCTCCGGGGGTTACTAGGATCTCACCGACTACCCCGCAGTACTAGCCTCAGGCGATAGCATTCGGCCGTAATACCTACACCATCACAAGTCTCACAACAACACCTATCAGGCCCTAGACTGTATGCCCCGTGGACGTTCTTCACGCCCCGCCCCTCTACTAGCCATCTACATTGGTCAAATGGCAACACGATTCATGAAGTTTTCATTTCGCCTAACTAGCAATGCAAGATATCTGACATTAATGGGGACTTGACAACCATGAACTCCATCTGCTTTTCATTTCTAAGTGGTGTTAAGTTCCAACCACTCAATTTATTTATTTCAAGAAGGTTCTATGCCCTCTTGTTCCTTTCAGTATCCAAATCCTTAAGGTCATAATTCATAACCTTAGCATTCACCCTTTTTCCTATACGCATTACACCATGCATATAATTTCCTACACAACTACCGCGCAACCATGATTTCATATGGTAGTTAGTTCGCATGTTGTCTCTAAGGCATAAATACAAATTTCTGAGATACCAATACACATAATCAAGTATACATAATCAATTTCGCTTAAAATATTTGTTTTCAAATAAATTTATTTTCAAAATTTTATTTTTATTTTTGAAAATTTATTTTTCTAAAATTTTATCAAATTTATTTGATTTTATTTCATTTTATTTAAATTTTAAAAAAATTTTTTTTTTTCGAAAATTTGTAATGAATAAGAACATTTAGTGACTCAGAATGCGATCGAGTCAAACCGAGCTAAAACACCGAGTCAGTGGTGCACAAAACCCCACCGTTAAGCTGAAAGCACACCTGTGTGCATCGGGCCGCTTAGCGGCCGCTCGCTTCGCCAAGGCCGCTGAAGCGCCTGCTCCATACTGCGGTTCGCTACCACGCGCGCTCAAGGCTCGCCGCCGCCGCCAGCCGCCGCGCCCGCCGCCCTCGCTCCACTCGCCACGCGCCGCCGCAGCCGCGCCCGGCCGCCGCGGCGGGCCAAGGCGCCACGCACGCCAGAGCTCGCCGCACGCCCGCCGCTTATCGCTTAACGCCACTGCACAAGACGCGCTGCTGGGCCAAGGCACTCCCGCCACGCCGCGCCCGTGGCCGGGCTGCCATGCTGACCGGGGTGATTGTGGTTGGCTGGCATCAGACAATGAGCGCCCGCCTTGCCAGCTTCTTCATGCTCTATCGTATTGCAATACAAAGTAACTATCCCAAATTTCTCACCTCAAATCTCTCGCAATACAATTTTTTCTTGCAATACAAATGGGCAAAGAAATTTCATTCCATTTTTTTCGCACAAATTTTTTTCAATTTTAACAATAATAATAATTATTATTTTCAATTATTTCCAAAGACTGAAAATCACCAAAAAATCACAAAAAATCATTTTTTCATTTTTTTTCTCATTTCGACACTCAAATAAATTTATAAAATTTATTTAACCCAATTTTCTTAAATTTTCAGACCATATAAAACCTTAGAAATTTTTTTTTCACATCATAACCAAATAAATTTATAAAATTTATTTTCTTTTTCCAGTTTTTCGCTGAAAAATTTTCCCCACTCAAATAAATTTCTAAAAATTTATTTTCTTCCATTTTCTTCAATCCTCATCCAATAAATTTATAAAAATCTATTTCTTCAGATTTTCTTCAACTTAGAAAATTATTTTCATCACTCACTGTGCCAAATAAATCTTATGAAATTTATTCTTCTCATTATCTTTTCCAGCTTTTTTGTACCTCAGATCACTCAAATTGCTTTCTACACATTCATGTACTAATCACCACACACATATTCCATAACATACCTCTACAACATGGCATTCATACTAAACACACACAATTCACCAAATCATACAAAACAACACACGTGCACGTTAGTGTCCTGGGCTAGTCCCGTGATTTTCCTAGAACCTGGCGCCCACATTCCGACATCAAACCACACCTAGTGGTGATGGATACCCAACCCGGTGCTCCCTGTATTCAGATACCCAAGCTCGATACTCAAGCCGTGACGCCCCAAAACCCGGGGTCCGTCGACCACCGCCAACCTCATGGAATACAAGTGGAGGCCCAAGTTACCCGACGCCTACCTCAGGCACCCAGTAGCTCCTTTGTACGGAGCTCTACCAAAAACAAGACTCGCGATGTACTGTCCCACACAAATTCAATATATACTATATATCCAATGTGCGGCTACTGGGGCCCATAAACAATACTCAATATACATGCCAACTATGAATCCAACTATATACCCACAGTTACAAGAGTTAATATGTTTTTATTTTATACAATACATACATTAAACTTAAAAAGTTCTAATACATATACATCAAAGCCACAACCCGCTTTCTTCTAATACAACCTCAAGGACGAACCGTCGCATGCTCCCTGCACTTCGTAGTGCGGGGATCCAGACGACCAAGGAAGCAGCTCAAGAGGAGACCGCCTGGCGGGCTATTCACCACCTAAGTGCAAAGGTAATGTCTAGCGGTAAACACACATTCAAGCAAAATGCATGATCCTACTAATGTCTACATGACCAACTCGCATCCCGAAATCCTCACCGACTCTTTCACACTCGCCTAAGCCTTGTATGAGAATTATTTTTATTAGTGGACAACCCTCCGATGTATATATATATATATATATCAATTGGGCCGCTCCGACGATTGATATATATTTGTTGTGGACTACCCTCCGATGAATATATATCAACTGGGCCGCTCCGATGGTTGATATTATTTATTTGACCGCCTCCGATACTTTATATTTAGATCACCTAACCATTTTCTAGACCATCTCATGCACTATCTCCTATAATCCTAGGATGTTCTAGTGCATATGGAATGGCTAAAGCCATTCCAATACAAATTTAATCACATGCAAATATATATATACATGAATATACTCTCGTGATAATCCAAATCACACAATCTGCTATGTAATTATACATTTATCATGATCAAAATTACCACTAAGCACGATCAATCACAAGTAATTCACTTGAATCACGACCAAACACATATTTCACACAAAATATATTTTGAAAACATTGTTCTCGAATAGTGAAACCCCGCTACTATTCCCAAAAAATCATTAACTCAATCCGCTCACCTCACTGAACCCAAGAATCCACCTACCGCTCCTCTCACCTCCTCAATCAAACTAATACATGATTAATAAGAATATTTTAATTAAAACACCCAAACAGCTCCTCTAAATTTCGGGCAGTCACTACCAACCAAGAAAATCCCAAAATTTCCACACCCGGTCCCATGTTTTGGGACCGATCAACCGCCTCACTTCGCCTCAACCAATCGAAACATTAGTAAAACATTTAAATGGGAATAAAACCCAAGTAGGGAGAAAATCCTACCTCAAGGAGTTTGAAGAAACCCCTTATCCCAGTCCACGCGTAGCCCACTCCCACAGAGAACAGCTTCTTCCTTCGCCCCGAAGACCGCGACTCATTGATCTTCCGATATCTCTAGAGAGAAGCACTCTCTCTAAAAAGTTCTCAACCAAAGCTACTGCATCCCAAAAATTATTCCCACGCTTCTTTGGTTGGCTTAATGAAAGAGATGAAGCACTATTGACAATTTTGTCATTTAGTGACTTAAAATCAAATCTCATAATGACCATTATGTCCCTCTTTTACCAGATTTGATATTCGGCACTACCTCAGTCGTCCATTTTCATCATTTCTCTACTCATATCACTTATGGTACATGAGTACTTGTTATATGTGACTTTCGTTTCATCGAAACTGCTTACTTCAAGACCAAATGCGATGCCTCGAAAAATGTGCCAACTCCAACTGTCTCGGAAAATTATGAAATTTTACTTGCTGTCATTTGAGATCTAGAGAATAAATTACAGATTTTTTTTAGCTGAAATTTCAATTTTATAATCGAAATTACGATTTTGCCCTTATTCCAAAAATTAAATTTCTGCCCACAATATCGAGGTGTTTCACGTAAGGTCAACTAGTATGCCTAAGGATAGAGATGTGGGTGTGCAAGAATGAAAACTATGTCGAGATGACAATCGCTTGATGATGACATTATTGCTGCACTAAATGATATGCATGCTCCACTTAACAAAGAAGCTGACTCAAATGAATATACTAGTCATGAAATGGGTAGAAATGAGAAGAATATTGATAATTTGTTTGGTGAAGCTTATAAAGCCAGATCCGTGTTGTACTAAGTTTTCAACATTGACTTTTCTCGTAAAGTTGATGCATATAAAGGTGCTCAATCGATGGACCAATAAGTCATTTGACATGTTGCTCAAATTATTACTTAATGCTTTTCCAAATGGCACAAGTATTCTAAAATCACATTATGACGTGAAGAAGATGTTGCGTGATTTTGGTTTAGGATATGATTCATGCATGCAAGTATGATTGTGCATTATTTTGGAAAGAGAATGAGAAGCTTCATAATTGTCCTGTGTGTGGTGAGCCAAGATATAAAAAGGGAAAGATTCCTCAAAAAGTGTTACGACATTTTCCATTAATGCCAAGGCTACAAAGATTGTTTATGTCAAGACATACATCAGTTGATATGCGATGGCATAAGGAAAAAAGACTACATGAAGATGGGGTATTAAGGCATCCGAAGCAGATTCGAAGTATGAAGGATTTTGACAATCAATATCCTCGTCTACAAGAGGATGCTAGAAATGGAGGTTGGCTCTCAGAATCGATGGTTTCAATCCATTTGGTACTATGAGTAACAATTATAGTATGTGGCCTGTTGTCTTGGTGCCATACAATATGCCACCATGGAAGTGTATGAAGGAAAGCTTTTTCATGATGTCATTACTTATTCCTGGGCCACAAGCTCCAGGTAAGGATATGGACATATACTTCGCCTCTTCGATGATAGCTTAAAGAGTTGGTGCACATGGTATCCATACGCTTGACATGTCGTGAGATTATTTTCGCATGCATGCTTGTCTACTATGGACTATACATGAATTTTCCTCGCTTATGGAAGCTTGTCCGGCCTATAATGTGCGGGTGTTGCATTTCCTACTTGTAAATGAAGACACATCATCACAAGGCACGGCTAAAAATATGTTATATGGGTCAAGAGGAGATTCCCAATTTTTTTAATCACAATTGGAGAAGGAGTCGCCAACATGATGGTAAGTCCAATGATCGACCACCACCAAAGATACTATATGTGATGACATTTGATAATTAATCTCATGCTCATGATCACTGCATACACAATAATACAAACAGGAAATGAAAACGAGGGCCTCAAGAATTGAACTGGACAAGAAAGAGTATTTTTTTTGAGTTAGAGTACTGGTCACAACTTAAGATGAGACATAATATTGATGTGATGCATGTTGAGAAAATGTTTGTGAAAGTGTAGTAATCTATTAAATATTGTCAGTAAGACTAAAGATACCGAAAGCTCGTTTGGACTTAGCGTACATGAAGATATGAATGAGTTACATCTTCAACTGAAAGGAATAAGCTATTAAAACCCCATGCATGTTATACATCGACCTTGGAAGAGAGAAGGGAGTTTTGTACCCTTTAAATCGCTTAAGTTTCCCCGATGGTTATGCAAAGAAATATATCAAGAAATGTAAACATTAGTGATGGAAAGATTTCAGGTTAAAAAATCCCATGATCACTATGTCTACTTCAACGACTTCTCCCTGGTATTCGTCCTTATTTAAATAAGGATGTGTGTGATGCATTGGTTGAATTATCCCATTCTTTCAAAAGTTATGCTAAGACATTGTATGTCACCGACTTAGAAAGACTCGAGGAAGGAATCAGAATTATATCAGGTAAACTCTCAAAGGATATTTCCTCCAAATTTTCTTGATATTATGATCCACGGTGGCGCATTTGCCTCGTGAAGCTGCTTGCCGGACCAAGAAGTTATCTGTGATGTATCCATTTGAGGTAATATGTCACATACATTCAAATTTATCAAAAATAAGGAAATTTGTTTCATGTTACCACATGACAAAAATTAATTTTTTTTTGGATACTATTCTCGCTTACTTAGGAACCTAGGCACATTAAAAATATGTGTGAGAAATAAAGCTAGACCGTATGTCCTCCATTGTCGGCTTACGCTAATCGGGAATGAAGCTTAACGCTCGCTCAATGTACCTTCGTGGTATTGAAACACGCTTCTCTCGAGTTGAAAGTGAATGATGACGATCGAGAAAAACAGGCTCGTGGCCATTTACCTATTTTCTCACAACAAGCACGACCGATAGGTGGTAGACAATTAGTGCAACTCTCAAAAGAAGAACTGGAAAAGGCACATTGGTATGTCATAAATGATTGTCATGAGCTACAACCTTATTTTTATAAGTTTATTTCAATCTTATTAAATTCTTTGTTTCCAAATATTTGTGATATGTTAGAGTTTATGTAGCTGAACACCTTATTTATATCTTTCAAACAATACACATATATACCTCAAGATGAGTTACAAAACACACGCGCTTCAGGTACTCAGAGTGGAACAAGAAAAGTCTTTTCCAAAGTGGCTTAAAAAGATAATGTTATTAATTATAAATTTCATGTTTCATAATGATAAAGTTTATCTTTTAATACTTAATAAATTTCAATTATTACAGATGCGAGATATCCATCTTAAGCAATCATCCGGGGTCTCAAATGAACTATATTCATCGCATGACCGATGCTCGAATTCACACATATACGTAATGTATTGTAAATGGAGTCTTCGTTACACTCAAAGATCGCGGACGATCATCGAATTATTCCAAAAGTGGCATTTATGTTTCAGGGACATGATGGGGAGGATGTTAATTTTTATGGAGTTTTAACTAATGTGGTGGAGTTAGATTATTTATTCGGGGTATAAAGTTATCCTTTTCATGTAAGTGGTTCGATACAAATCGCAAATATAAGAGAATACAACAAGATCCACACTTCCACCACTGGCAAGATACTGGTTCACTCGTATGAGAATGATCCATTTGTACTAGCTACTCAAGCTCGCCAAGTGTTCTATTCGATGATTATAAAAATGCATAAAATTGGAAAGTTGTCCAAAAGGTTCAACATAGACACTTGTAGCTTCTTATAGAAGGATAATACTAATGTAAGTCGATGGGAATTTTGACAGACGGCTTGAAGATGATGCTTATCAAGAAAATGAGTCATGTGATATTGAATGGTCATTCGACTAGATGATCAATTAGGGCTGCAACGTTGACGTAGATAGATGTTAATCCGTATAATAAATAATAACATTTTTTTCTATGGGAGATAGAAATGATGATGATGACTTCATTTGTGAAGATATAATTGAAGAAGTATTAGTATTGATATGCTAACATCGGTGGAGGAGTGGCTTTCAAGTGAAAGTGAGAGTGACTAAAACATGCAAGTACAAGCAATTCAGTGATAAATGTTTTTCATTGTTATGTTCTTACTAATTTATTATATATGTGTGTGTGTGTGTGTGTGTGTGTGTGTCTATATATATATATATATATAATGAGATCTTTGATTATAATTTCATTATTTTATTAATTATAGGTTATCACATTATTAATGACATCTTTATTTTTGTATGCATATTATCAAACATAGTTACAAATGGCCCTAAACAAGCACCGTCCACTCATCATTCAAGCTTGTTAGGAGGAGGAATTTTGAATCCAGGTCAAATTGATTTCTAACTAAAAATTAACTCATTCAAATATTTATATGACAAATTTCTTTAATGAGTTAATGATGTCAAATGAATATTTATAATTTAAAATGGTATGCAGGCAAGAAGAAAAAAAATGACATTCAAAGAGTTAGTGCTGATCAACACATCGAAGGTCATGAATGCATTCCTCCAATGGTACGAACTAGTGGGATACAGAGGTTGAGACCAACCTCACTATGGAAATGAGTTTTGACACTGGTAAAGAAGTTGAAATATTTTATACAATTTTTTTGGAATAAGTTTATATTAATTAACAAAGTGTATGTCTTTGTCAAAATTTAGGACAAAAAAGGACCCGAAGTGGAAGGATCATAGGGACAAGCCCAATAAAGGAGGTTAATAGCAACATAGAAAGGATTATAACACCTCCCAATGCACAAGTCAATGGGTTGTATTTTAGTCTCAACAAAAATTCTACATGTAAGAATGTTAAATTGATTTAATTCGAGTATTAAATAATTTTTATTTTTGTAGATATATCAATGTTTAGTGGTATAAAAATATTGAACTTGTTATCTTTATATAATTTTTACATTTATTATAAAAATATTTATTTTATATCATATTCAGGAAGATGAAGTTGTTATAGTTCTAACTTAAATGATTTCTTAATATTAATTGATTGTGATAAGTTCTTAACATGCAACACATAAGATGAATGATAATAATAATAAAAGATGAGCCATAGATAAGAGATATAAAGTTGTTGGGAATGTGGAGGACACTATAGATAATGCAACATTGGAAGCCAATGGAATGCAAGCTAGGCATAAAAATAACTCCACATGTAAGCATGTTGAACTAGTTTAATTGAATAAGTTACCTCTTACAATGTGATTTTGATTATTTTTTGAGTACTATATATAGACTTATTAATGCTAAAGCTATAAAATATCTTAGTGTTGAACAATATCATATGTTTCCTTAACTAATTTTTGTAATTTCTCAATGCTCGCAGGATGACTTGTAATGACAAAGGATGTAAAGTTGATACAAATCAGCCTTATGCAAGATATTGGTAATGTAGATTACATATCAAGTGTTATCCTAAAATTGCAAGATTATAGAAAACATAATAATCTTCACAAAATTTCCACACAAGTATGATACCAGGAAAATTCCACATTGAGTATGGTGAATTAGTTTAATTAGACATGCTCGAAGAAAAAATGAATTTTTCTTCTTGCTATCATAAACTTGCAATTGAAGCAATGTTGACATTAAAGAAATAGTTAATTTTACTTTCAAATATATTGGAATATAATTAAAATTATGAACTTTGGTTGTTTATTTAACAAGTCTATTTTTGTTAAATGAATTACATGTGATAATTAATTATCATAATTTTCAATGTTTAGCTCAAGAATGACTCGTAGTCATACGAACAATGTAGATGAAGTCATCAGCGCAAGGTCAAGGGATGTAGGAGGATACCATACCATGCAACATTGAACACGAGTCGATGTCTTCCTATCCCGATAACACCTACCATGGATGGTGATTCTACCACTGCAAGATATCGATTAGCTATTGGACATAATATTAATACTTGTTATATCTTAAATATGTCTAATCCTATATTTATTTGATTTAATGATTTTACTCTAAATTTATTACTTAGAATTGTTTAAGTTGAACTAAAAATATATTAACTACTGGATGATATAATGTAGTCACTATAAACATTTGAAAGTTTAAGGTATGAATAGATATATTTTTGCATGTCAATTAACTTATGGAAAACATGATAACAATTAAGCATGCATAACATTTTCTTTTTTTTTAAAAACAACAATTTATATGAACTAATTAATTTTAATTGTGAATGTATAGAACGTAAGAAATTTCGAGAGATAATGGTGTGT
Source organism: Tetrastigma voinierianum (assembly GCA_016808115.1). Classification (NCBI taxonomy): domain Eukaryota; kingdom Viridiplantae; phylum Streptophyta; class Magnoliopsida; order Vitales; family Vitaceae; genus Tetrastigma; species Tetrastigma voinierianum. The sequence goes on along the minus strand of JAEQBH010001415.1, from coordinate 109,963 downwards.
TGGATCGACAAATTGATTCAAGCAAATGGAAATCGTTTAATTCAGGTTGAAATTAAACCAGAATATAATGCTCCAACCGGTGTCAATAGTAGTAGAATGAAATCGAGATAGTAATCATTGTAAGAAACTACGCATCATTGGATGTTGGAGAAGTGGGCCGATATATCCGAGAGTGATAAAGTTTTCATGAAGGAGAAATTGTAGGTATGATGTTTAAAGACAGTCATAATTTGATATATAGTCGCTTAATTATTTTTGTTCACTATGTTAATAATGTGATTAAATTTAGATCACTATTGAAATGATATCATATAATATATGTAAACCTAAACATGTATATGAACGAAAAGTAAAGGGACTCTTTTTTATTTACAGTTAGAAGTGTTACATGAGTGTGTCATACCGATTTAAAGTTTGCATGCTTTGATGGTGTTGTTAAAATTGTTTTGTTGTTGATATCACATGGGTGTATGCTTTTGCATTATTATCATTTTTTGTTATCATTATTATTGTTATAATGCGACTTCCATTTTTTGTTGATATAGTTTGTAAAATTTTATGTTATCTTTAGTTTGAACATATGAAAGAAATACTTTTGTTTTTTTTTTTCCATTTTATTCTTGTAAATATTATGAGAAATAAAATTTAAACACTAAATTGCGATGGAGCATTGATTAACTCTAAAATTTAGTTTAAGAACCAAACCAAATCAAATCAATTGTTAGTCCTTGAATTACTTTATTAATATATTATAACTTCAAACTTCTCAGGAGTTAGTGATACTTGTTATTTTATTATCTTTTCAATCTTCTTGCTATTATCCTTACATTATCACGATATCTTATAATTTAGAATGTTTTGTGACCATCTCCAACTAGAATCCCATATAGAGTAAACATTTATCTTTTTTTTTTCTTATAATTTTTTATTTTCTCTAAACATTGAAGTATTAGCTTGTTTCGACACAAATGAACTTTTAGTGATAGATTTAACCTTGTTTTTTTTTTATTGTGACATGGAATAAAATTAAAAACCATCCAACTATTATGGTAAAATTTTTATATATAAGTTGTTATTATCCATGTTTTATCACTTACAAACCTAAATATATTTAATTTTACTTATGACGCCCCCCAAAAACCCATCTCATTGACGCTCCTTCAACTCCGTGCGAATACAGCTGGATGTTCGTTACCCGACGCCACTCAGGAAAATCTGGCAGAGTCTCCTTCAGACGGGGAGCTCACCCAAACACGGCATTCGGCATACAAACCTGTCCCAAACAGTCCAATATAATCCCAAGATAACAAACATGGATAAAAACGGCCTCCGGGGCCCATACAACAATATCCATCAACATATCAACCATGTCCCATAGTCTAAGAGTTAGTAAATGACTTTTATACAACACATATATTAAATTCTAACATTCTAATACATGTGAAGAAACCAAAGCTTCACACTCCTAGCTCTTCAAAACTCACACCTCAGATCGAGCAAATTTCGCACGCTTCCTCGCACTGCAAAATAAAAGGATCCCATCGACTGGTGAGCTAAAGTCAAGAGGAGAATCACTGGAACGGGCTACTCACCACCTAAGTGCAAGGTAATGTCTATTCTTAAACACACATTCAAGCAAATGCATGATCCTACTCTGAATGTCTACATGACCAACTCGCATCCCAGTCCCTTTCACCGACTCTCTCACACTCGCCTGCCTTGTATGAGAATTTATTATTTTATTAGTGGACAACCTCGATGTATATATATCAATCAATCATCCGACGATTGATATATAAGTTGTTTATGGACTACCCTCCGATGAATATCAATTGGGCCGCTCCGACGATTGATATTTTTGGTTTGGACTACCCTCCGATACTTAACATTTTTAGACTACCCTCCGAACCATCTTCTCTAGACTTATACTATGCACTAACTCCTATAGTCCTAGGATGTCAAGGTATGGCATACTGAATGCATGTATGCTAATTCCAATACAGTTTAAACCACATGCAAATATATATACATGAATATATTTACATAAAACTTTAAATCACACAACATGTTATGTATTTACCCATTCAAAATTAGCTCACTGGGGCTAATATATTGAACACAAGCAATTCGAATTAATACTTAATCAAGCACATATTTTCCCAAAATACATTTTCGGTCACTATTCTTGTGAACAAGAAAACCCTAGGCTTACTGCTCCAACACTAAATAAAACATTGGTTCATATTAAGAACTCCGCATTTCGCGTGCCACTTCCGGCCTCAAATCCATTCAACATATGATTACCACCAAGAACACACAAATTACACCCATTATCTGCCGAGGCGACGGTCGCTCCATTTGGCCTTCCTCAACTTTTTATATTATTATTCGATCCCAATGTTCGGGGACCGGATCAAATGTACCCCCACGGCCCCATCAACTCAAACATCTAAAAGTACTAAAATGGGAATAAACCCAAGTAGGGAGAAAAATTCTACCGAGGAGTTTGTCAAAACCGCAAATCCGGGTCCACGCGTAGCTCGCCCGCCAGAGAACGTTTTCCCTTCGCTCGTTGAAATCCAACGATCCGATTTCCTCGATCTTAGAGAGAAGCACCCTTCTAAAAATTTCAAAACCAACTCATCGCATCTCCCCAAAAATCCCCCTCTCACGCTTTTGTATTTTGGCTAATGAGAAGATGGAGTACTATTAGCTATTTTCGCCATTTAGTCACTTCCTAAAATCAATTTCTATAATGCCCATTATGTCCTTCTTTACTGTGATTCGATGTTCAAGACTATTTCGTCATCCATTTTCATCATTTCACTCCTACCACTTACGGGACATGAGCACATTGTCTCCAGGCTCGTCGCGACAGAAAATCTGGGCTTACTCAAGACCCGAACAATGATGCCTCGAAAAACATGCCGACTGACCGGCCCTCAAAAATTATGAAATTTCCATTTGTACACTAGATTTCATGAGACTATCCCAATGGTATGATCCGTTTTAAGCATCCTGATATCTAGAGAATTAATTACTGATTTTTAACCTAAATTACAATTTTCAGAATCAAAATTACGATTTTGCCCTTATTCCATAAATTGAATTTCTGCCCATATTATTGATGTGGGTTTAGGAAAAGTTTATAATTGATCTTACCCAAAATCATGTGAAGAAGGCCATCGAAAAATAAAATGGTCAGACGGTATGAGAGTATAGAATAAGTGTCACAAGCATTTCAAGAAGTTTTCAACAAAGAAGTTGAAAACAACATCCATATAAGCATGTTAGTGATCAAAGTGCAATGGATTGCTATGTGATAGATTTGTCTCGAAAAATTTCAGTGAAGTTCTCATCAAAATCTTGTTTGGTTTGATTTGCTATGTGAAACATGATAACATACTTAATGCTGAAATTTTGATTTTAACTTTAATCATATAGAGGCTTCAACATTGAACACTAAAATAATGAAGTTGCCTTTACTCATCGAGGATCACGATCCTTGTACAATATAGGAAGAATTGGTACAATTTTAAAAACAATTCTCCAAATTTATTGATGCTTCTAGAATTACGATTATACTTCATCGATTTTCTATAGTTCAATGAGATATATCAACTTTATTATACTCTCTCATCAATGATTTTCTATATCACCACGTACCTCAATCCCTAAACAAGAAGGGTAGCCCGTGATCGTGGTCCTCAAGGCTCCCACGTGAACTCCTCCACTCCATAGTGTCTCCACAGTACCTTTACTAGCCTCACGGTCTTGCGTCGCAAAACCTGATCACGGCTATCAACACGCGCACCGTTCTCCTCGAAGGTCCCATCCGTGTCGACTTATCTCGTCCCCAATCCACCACATGAGTTGGATCTGGTGCGCACTCCCGAGCATGGAGACGTGAAACACCTCTGCGTGGACACCTGACATGTCAGGTACGCTAGCCAGATGCACCGAGCCTACCCTCTCGAGTATCTCGAAGGTTCAATGAATCATACGATAGCTTCCCCGGCCACGAACTTGACCACTTTTGTGCATAACTTCATGAAGACATGATCCCCTAACTCGAACTCTAAGTGGCCGACGTCGTACATCCGCAGATAGCTCTTCTCACGGCTCTGAGTCGTGAGAAGACGCTGTCGTATCAAGTTCACCTTCTCGCAGGTGTCCTAACTCCAACCGTGACCAATGATTGAGCTCTCCCACCTCTCTCCGTTCAACATACCGGTGATCTACATGGCCTCCCATAGCAACTCCCCATACGGTGCCATCTCGTATGCTCACCGGTAACCGTTTGTCGTAGCGACCACGAAGGGCAAATGCTCCTCCCAACAACCTTTATGATCTAGGACACATGCTCGCAGCATGTCCTCTAATACCTCGTGATAGTCCTCTGCATCGACTCATCTATCTCAGGTGGAACGCCAGACTCATAGTCACCACAGGCTCCATAAATTTTTAGAAACTCTTCCAAAAGTGCGCCCAGAACTCATTCTATCCGACACTAGGATACCGGTATCTGCGTAGTCTGACTATCTCTCGAATGTACAACCAGTAGAATCTCTCCAAGGCGAAGGTCATCCGCACGGCTAGAAAATGTGCCGACTTCGTGAGCCTGGCCCACTATCACCCATACCGTCACGCTCGCTGCGCTCGCGGCAAGTGGGTCACAAAGTCCATCGTGACGCGCTCCCACTCCACCTACCCACTCTAATGGCTGCAGGCCCCGCCGCTTCTGCTCACTTTAACTGTTGATTATGTGAGACATCGTCGAACAAAGTCCTACTGTCTCTTCATCCCACTCCAATAATATCAAGACGAAGATCCCGGTACATCTTCGTACACTGATTTACGGCAAATCGAGCAATGAAACGTCCTCGAGAATCTCCTCTCAAATTCCATTAATCAGAACCACTACCCGTCCCCCGTATCAAGACTACCATCCGCGTGAACGGCCCAAACTTCGCCACCCGTATTCGATCGTACTGGCCCCGATGGACACCATCTCGTCTTCACATCGACTCAATCACTCGCTTCTCACCAAGGATCTGCAGCCACTAAACTTCCTAAGGTACCCCGAGTCCCGCTCGCCAGACTGTGAGCCCAAACCGTCCCACGCCCCGAGCATCCGCCAATCCGCGGAAGCCACTAACCAAAGCCCTCGTGACTTCCGACCGAGTGCATCAGCCATCACATCTGGGCTTTACCAGCGGTAATGCCAGTGAACCATAATCCTTCAGAACTCAATCCATCTCAAGGTCTCATGTTGAGGTCTCACGCGTGAAAATATACTTTAGACTTTTTGGTCCGAGCATTGGCCCTAACTCTCAATCAGATAAGTAGCTGGGCGCCCAAATCTTCAAGGCGAAGACTACTTGGCCGCTAACTCCATATCACGCTGGGTAATTCTTCATGACTTTAACTGACGAGAACCATAAGCTACCATCCTCCCCGGGATCGCATCAAAACACATCCCAAACCGCCCTCGAGGCATCAAGCAATACAATCGCGGTAACTTCGTCCCCTATCCCGAACTATCAAGATGGGAGAGCCAAGTAAGTCTCCTCTTCAACTCCTGGAATGCCTCCTCGCATCGATCATCCCAATCAAACTCGACCTCTTCCGGTCAACTTAGTCATAGTGCCGCTAACCGAGAAACTTCAATGAATCTCCCGTAATACCCAACCTAATCCCAAGAAACTACGATCTCGAAGACTCCACTTCGCCTCCTTGAAGCCATCACCACGCCAACTCTCCCGGGTCGACCGACACTCCCCGACGCCGACACCACATGTCCCAAAAATCTCACCTCGCAAGCCGTAACTCACACTTACCGAATCATGCATAACCGATGGTCTCTCAACAACCAAATGATCCTCGCGACACTCATGCTCCCACTCGACCGAGTAGATCAGCATGTCATCCACGGACTACGACAACCGATCGAAATAGTACGGACATCCCCGCAGATCTATGAATGCAGCTACGATCGCCAATCCAAAGGGCATCACCGTAAACTCATAGTGCCCATAACGCGTCCTAAACCGCCTTAGAATATCTCAGATCCCTAACCTCACCGATGGTAACCAAGGCGAAGGTTCACCCTTGGAGCAGACTCGCGCTCCTCTCAGCTGATCAAATAAGTCATCAATCCTCTGTAATGGTACCGATTCTCGATCGTGAACCCGATTCAATGGCCGATAATCACGTACGTCGAAGGGTCTTGTCCTTCTTCGCAAATAGAACCGGAGCGCCCCACGGTGAAGTGCTCGATCTAATGAACCCCTTTGGTCCAATAGCCTCGTGAATCGACCTTGAGTTCCCGCGAACTCAACTCTGCCATTCTATGAGTCATGAGACGGGCGAAGTACCGTGGCGCAACTCGACACTCAAAGTCTACTACCCTATGTGGAGGTAGTCCAGGTAGCTCATCTGGAAAACATCCACATACTCGCACACCACCGGCTGCAGATCCGTGTCCTGACTCTCCTCGCCCTTCAGTGGTACAAGTTCGCTAGCCAACCCGCCAACTCGTCTCACACCCAGACTGAGGTCGTCTCTGTGGCAAAATGTCATGCTCGTCTCCTCTAAATACCACCCGAGTACCATCCCGCGTGTGTTTTAACTCTCCCGCCACAATCGATAACGACTCGTAAGTCGCCACCCAATCCATCCCCGGGATGACATCGAACTCGATACGTTCATGATCCTTCAAACCATCAGGAGTAGACCTCGAGATCTCCACCGCAACCTCGATGATATCATCCCTATTCTCGCCCTAATCCCTGTGGAGAACTCACATATAAAGGTTCCTCTAAGGTCTTAACTCCTCGGGCCCAAACATCACCACGATGCAAAGAATGAATGAATGCGAAGCACCGTAATCAACACTCTGTACCATAAAGTAGATAGCAAAATGTACTCCTCAGATACCGGCTGATCTGGGCTCGACTACCATGTGTGACGCGGCGTGTAAACACGCCCCTCGAACCCCGAGGTCCCCGCCCGCTGGCCTCGTCCTCCGCCCACTCATGCTTCCGCCCCGCCCGGCCTGCAGAAATGTGGGTGCCCGTAGCCTCCCCGAAAACCGTGATCGGCCCGTCCGCATCAGCCATAATGCATCAGATCCTCCGGTTCTGCCATCGACCGGGACCGGTGGATGTCCCAAAACCCCGATCCCCAGGCTCTCCGGGCAATCCCGCCTCATGTCCAGCCGACAATGGAAGCACACCATCCGCCCCGCCTCGACCAGCAACTTCTCATCCTGGTCCCCCGCCCGACTGGGCAACTCAGGTCTGGCTCAGTCTCTGATGCCGGACTCGAGATCCTCGCTAATCTTCAAAGGCCTCTGCCTCTTCCAATCTGATGAAGCACTGACTGCTCCTTCCTCTGCCATCACTAACACTTGCATCCCAGGCCTCGAGCATCCTCCATATCTCTCCCTACGGGGTCGTGGGCCGTCCAACCATGTAATCCATGTCCCTGTAGGCTGAGTCCTACATCTGCACCAATGGACAACCTCAAATTCCATTCTCAAACCTCCTAACTCCAATATCGTCCGTGGCCACGAGTCATCCGCAAACTGCTAACCCGTGAATCGAGCCAATGCAGTCCATCACCTGCTATCGCTCCTCGTCAAATTTCTAGGAACTCCCGAGCTTTGCATGTCTTCATAGCCTCTTGAAAATACTTACCCACACACTCCCTGAATCCCGCCTACAGTCATGTCCCCAGGTCTCTAGAAGTCCTAACCCATTCCCACCTCATACTCAAGTTCCGCCTCTAGCTGAACAATGCACGAACCTAACCCCTAGTCAAAATGGCTGCGACCTTAGCAGCCTCTCAATGCCTTCCTCAATCTCGCATGAACCAATGGTCTCGTCACATCTGTCTCCTCCCCTGGAGCTCGGGAGGGTGGTGTGCTCTAAACTCGAGGTTACTAGGACTCCCCGACATCTCGCCATACAACGTGCAATAGCAGCCGTCAGAATAATCTGGCGCCTCTACAAAGGCCTCGGCGCACTGAAACGTTTGTGGTCGGTCAAATGCCCGGCAGCTCCACCAGTTGCCCCCGCGGTTTTCCTCTGCGCCCTCGTCCTCTACTCGCCATCTACAGCAATTAACATGGCAATTAACTAATACAAGATCTCTAAGGCATAAACACGTACCCAGATCACTAATCATACACGCAGAAACCTGTATACACATCGGCCCTCGCATTTAAAAATATTGTTTTCAACAAAATTTATTTTTGAAAAATTTCATTTTCGAGAAATTATTATTATTTTATTATTATTATTTTTCGAAAATTTCATTTTAATTTGCAAGTTTAATTAATGAAGTATCTCTCGAGACAAACACAAATGAGATACTATTCACACACCGGTGAAAAAAAAAAAATTTCACACACTACGCCAATGTGATTATAGTAAATGCAATATGAATATCTCATATATTAAATCACCCCAAGAAAATTTTTAAAATTCTTGCATTTTTTTTTTCCGTGAACAGCTGTTCATGAACAATGTCAAACAAAGGATTCCCTAAACAAAGGCACCGTCACAAACTGGTTTGGTGCACAAAGTAAGGCGCACACCTTAACTCAGTCGCTACTAAGACACCGCGCCGCGCAGCGCCCATGTCGTGGCGCCGCGCCAAGACAGCCAAGCTTGCCGCGAGCACGCCGCTACGCGCAGCCTGGGCCGCAGTCGCACGCATGCCAGCGCGGCACTCGCTGCGACACGCCCAGCACCGCCCCAAGTCCCGACTCCACCACGCGTCGCGACATCAAGGCGCCTGCAATCATGTCGCCGACATTCAGGTAGATGCGAAACATGTCGATGATCAACGATCGCAAGATCGAGGCGCTGAACATGTCGCGACATCAAATCGATGTCGCGACACCAAACCTCCTGTCGCCAATCCACCCAGGTCGCGACATCTATTTCTTGTCGCGACCTCACGCTGACCAGACCAGGTCGCGACCTCAAGTCATGTCGCGACTCGCAACCGCTTCACAGTCACCACATGACCTCATGTCGCGATCAGACCCTTTCCGTCCTAATTCAGCCGTGCCATGATTAATTAAAAGGATGTCGCGACACCAACTCCTCCTACCCAGTTTCACAGACAAAAATATTTATTTATTTATTGGCTTTTCAAAATCATCCAAGAGCCTTTCTTCCTGCATTTCATGATTAACTCCATCGCATACATACAAATTCCAATATATTTATAATTTTTTTTCATCTTCTTCGCTTTACATCAGAAACCTTAGAAAATTATTTTCTTCATTCATTTACCAAATAAATACAAATATCATATTTATTATTATTATTTTTTCATTTCATCAAGAGTTTCTCTGTTACTTTCCTTACATGCAAGAATCAATATCAAGATCCATATGGACAAAAATTTATTGTTTTATTTTATTCTTCCAATAAACCAAATAAACTTCTAAAAATTTATCTCTTTGATTTTATTCTTCCAGTTTTGTTCACTGTAAAACTCCCAAAAGTTTTCCTATGTGCTAATCACTAAGCACACAACGTTTCACAACTCATAACATGGTATACATACCATCACACACACATTATCAATCACAAAACACCAAACATATGCAGGCAAAGTCCTAGCTTCTTGTTCTGATTTGGTAATTCATACAAACTCAACATAGAGCCACACCTAGTGGTGACACCCATACTCCCAAAGACTATGGCCTAAGCCTCCAAATCCCCTCGTCTGTAGCCATATACCCAAAGCCCGATACTGCCGTGACGCCCCAAAACCCGGGTCCGCTGACCGCCTTCAACTGTGGAACAGGGGCACTGCCTGGGCGTTACCCGACGCCACTTTGGGAACCCGCAGTCTCCCTTCGCACGGAGCTCTACCCAAACACTGCACCGCATAAACCCCGTCTCCAAACAGTCCAATATAATCCCAAGGATAACAACATGGATAAAACTGGCCTCTCGCCCATAAAACAATATCCATCAACATATCAACCATGTCCCATGCGCTCTAAGAGTTAGTAAATGACTCTATACAACACATATATTAAATTCCAACATTCTAATACATGTGAAGAAACCATCAAAGCCACACTCTGGGCTTCAAACTCAACCTCTAGGACGAGCCGTCCTCGCAGACGCCCCCGCACCCGTAAAATAAAGTAGTGAGTCCCACGACCAGGGTGAGCTAAAGCTCAAGAGGAGAACTCGCCCTAAATGGGCCACCACCACCTAAGTGCAGTGCAATGTTCCAATTTAAACACACATTCAGTTGAACGACGATCCTACCAATGTCTACATGACTAACTCAGATCCTGAGTCCTCATCACTCCCTCTACACTCGCTAAGCCTTGTACGAATTATTATTTTATTAGTGATAACCCTTCCGATGTATATATATCAATTTGGGCCGCTCCGACGATTGATATATGTTGTTTATGGATTACCTCCGATGAATATCAATCTGCCGTCCGACGACATATTTTCGGTTTCGACTACCCTCCGATACTTAACATTTTTAGACTACCCTCCAAACCATCTTCTTGACTTATACCATGCACTAACTCCTATAGTCCTAGGATGTTGCAGTAAAGGCATGGTGGAATGCATGTATATGCTAATCTAACATAGCTTTAAACCACATGCAAATATATATATACGAATATATTTACATAAACTTTAAATCGCCAACATGTTATGTATTTACCCCATTCAACATCAAAATTAGCTCACTGGGCTAATATACAAACACAAGCAATCTTGATTCGAATTACTTAATCAAGACATATTTTCCCAAAAACATTTTCTGGTCAATATTCCTAGAACAAAGAAACCCTAGGGCTTACCCGCTGTCTACCTACCAAATAAAACATCTGCTCATATTAAGAACTCTATATTTCACGCCACTTCCTACTTCTCAAATCCATTCAACATATGATTAACACCAAGAAATTACACAAATTCATACCCATCTGACCGTGGAGCACCCACGGCTTCTTCCATTCGGGGCTCAACTTTTTATATTAATTCCGATCCCAACAGTTTGGGATCGATCAAATGTACCCAATGGCCTCCATCAACTCAAACATTGAAAAGTACTAAAAATGGGAATAAAACCTTGAAGCAGGAAGAAAATCCTACCGAGGAGTTTGTCAAACTCGCAAATCTCAGGTCCACGCGTGAGCTCGTCCGCGCAGAACGCTCTTCTGTCTGCTGAAACCAACGGTCCGATTTCCCGGGATCTTAGAGAGAAGCACCCTCTCTCTCTAAAACTCTCTCAAAAACCAACCTACTGCATCTCCCAAAAATCCCCTCTCACGTTTTCTATTTTTGCTAAATGGAGAAGATGGAGTACTATTAGCTATTTCGTCATTTAGTCACTTAAAATCAATTTCTATAATGCCCATTATGTCCCTCTTTTACCGTATTCGATGTCTTAATCATTTCCGTGACGCCCCAAACTGAGTGTGTGTCCGTTGATCAATTCGTCAACCTACCTGAATTCCCATACATCTCGCATCACGAGACTATACCCCAGCAAAATAGCGCCACACGGGGCTCATACATCCATACTCATATAACAAAAAATAACTCACAACTATTATATTCTCATAGTTTTCATGTTTGTTCTACAAAAAGATCATTTTATACATATTTACAAAATATTTTCTTTGGGCTTGACATTTCGCTTTCTTTCCTCAATAGATACCCTATCACAAGACCGTCCCTGATACCCCCGCACTTAAAGGGGGTCCCACGACGGTGAGCAAAGCCCAAAGAGAAAATTCCTCCTACAAGGGTTAATTTCTCACCTTAAAATGCATACGCAATTAAGATATATAAACAATCAATCACATTCCATACAATTATTCTATATGAAATGTCTATAACATGCATGAGATGCAACCCTCATGTCACACCAAGTCCCAACCGACTTCACACTCGAATGCCAAGCATGACTAAACCTGTCACACACCATGACTAAACTATCGACACCCTCCACCATATTTATCAAACCCGACGGATTCTTCTTTTCCTTTATTTTGTGGGCCACGGATTTCCGGGTTTACACCGTAGGACGCCGCACGCCTTTTCAATATTTTCACGAACTTGCATCGTCGGGATTCATGTTTAACCGTGAGTAACTGGTGGGACTTTCACCCTGGGGGGATCTACCCCAACTTGCTCAGCCCAAAACATGTAATTTATTATTTTGATCATTTACACCCTTGTGAATCTCTACCTTGAACTTTGTCCCATTTTTTCCGAGCTCACGACCCACTCACCAACACCGATGAACAAACCTTACCCTCGCACCCACACCCGACCGACGCCAGGATCGTGCATATGAAATGCATGATGCCAATGCATTTTCCTCATGTTACATGCATGAATGAGCACTACATGAAACATTTACAAACCATGGAAAATTATAATTTATACATATAATCTACCTCCATGCAAAACATATTAATACATCAAAAAGCATGCATCAATATAACATTTCCACACACTGCATGTTATTCAAGCAAGCCATAACACACAACCAAGGTCTCAACTTGGAACCATTCAACAGGCACTCACGCCTTCACAAACATGAAACCATATTGGTTCCAATCATTGTCATCTCATCAACAGACAACATCTAGAAACTTTCGCCTAGTAAAAACCTAACTTCCACAATATGCAACCGGTCATGAATCCATATTCCCTGATCCCAAGTACTGAACTAATTCACGGGCTCTCACGGCCTCCCATAAGCAACCCCTACCATTATAAAGCCTTAGCCAGCAAACCGAGTAGGAAAATATATCTTGCACCTCTCTTGGAAGTCAAGAAACCCCAAAAACCGAGTCCACTGTCCTCTCCTCAGAACACTTCCTTCTTGTTTCCGAAGGAATCCGGCACCATTCTGACGCTCTATAAATTTCAGAGAAGGAAGACGTTCTCTCTCTAAAATCAAGAGCAAAGCTGCCTTCACCGTAATTAAAACATGTACAAATTTCTCATTAATTGGCTACCATGACTATTATTCAACCAAGTAACGGCGCCATAAAACTTGTTGACACCAAACAAAACACGTATAAAACCACCAATCTTCTTAGAGTAAATCATCATTTTTTTAAAAGTGGGTTTTAGTCCGACATTCTGAAGTGCAATGTGCTCGACAAGTAATAAAATGGATTTAAGTCCGTATATCGATCCTACGTAGATCTCAAGAATTTAAATCAATCAATTCCGACTACTCAATTTCCATACTATTCGACCACAAATGATAATAGATCCAAAGATTAAGGTGCCGGAACAATTAAACGAACAAAAGGAAAATAATTAACTACCCAACATACTAAAAGAATAAGAATAAAGAATAATGAATTTCTAATAAAAGAACTGAATACTGAACAGTTATCCTCAGAAGACACATTAATAGAAACGCTTATAGTGAACTATCAATTCCTCGTAGTTATTCCAATAAAATTTCTTGGATTAACTCCGCCTGTAACTGGTCTACATGCTAGAAAAGTACCTGATTCTCCATACTCCATTTCATTATCTAATTTATGACCCGATTCTCGAATACAGGAATTAGATAACTACTTAAAGAGGGACTTCCTTTAACTGGTATTTTTCTTTTCAGAATACTCATACCCATTTTATGGACTGTAAACCTTAGCTCCCAAGTTATCTACACAAGGATATACAACTTCCGTGAGATTGCTCCTCTCGAAATTGTATTGATCAACCTTTCCGATTAGATCTCGGGCCTAACACGGATCGCCTCACCATCCGACCGAGGTGAACTCTTTGCTTGTTTAAATAGATAACTCATTCAACTCGTTCTTGATTTCAAGTGAGAAGAGGATTTATCTAAGTGAACTTACAAAGCTCAAAGGATCCCTAATAGTAGGTTAATATACCTTCAAAGAAATGTACATTACTCTCAGGAATGTCTTCCCTGTGTCACTCAGAAACCATACCTTCAAAGAAACCATACCTTCAGCTTCCCTGAGGCTTCCCCTGCTCGAGTTCTCGCTTTCTTCTCCTTGGTCTAACCGCCTTCCACGTGAGCTTCTCTCGCAATCTTCCTAAAATTCGGCTTCCAAATTTTCCCGAATTTGGAGCCATGCTTGTGTATCATTATCCCATGTGCCCTATCGATGGCCTCGCTTTTATGAGACCCACTCTCTAACATAAACGGCTTCCATCCTTCCTTCCTACCATATTGAATAAAACTCTCTCACCAAAGGCTGTATATCCTCGGCTGTGTGCGCAGACTCTCCCATCCTCTCTCGCTTCTATCATCTCCTCGGAAGGAGTCAGGTTTTTTGAATCTCCTTTCGTAACAAAACCTTCGTTAAGATAGTACTTTCCATCGAATAAGCTTCATCTGATATGAAATCTTCTACTTCTTCTTCTTCTCTCCTCTTTCCTTTCCCCTTCTCGTCTCGTCTCGAAGTTGTCTAACTTCGGCTGACGGCATCTCCCGTCGCTTCTTCCCGACGATCTCATCTAACTGCTCTCCTCGCGAGTTTCTTCTTCTTTCTCGATTGTTCGTGTTCCCTCATTATCCCTGCCTAGGTTAGGAACCAGTGGTGGGAATTTCAGCCATTGGAAGCAAGAGAAAGCTTTTCCGATTTCGCTTGGAATGCTGGGGCAAGAGGTCGAGATTCGGGAGGAAGACGAAAAGCTCTAATGGTTATGTGGGTCGAGTACGAAATAGTTTCCAACACTTGCAATGCACCAATGTCAGGCTAGTTAATGATTCAATTAAGAATTGTCGCGACTTCAATTCCGCCTCTTTTTATTTTAGGTCATTAAATTTAGGGCTTTTTAAGTGAGTGGTTGGCACATGTCGCACTTTAATGTCGCGACCTACCTAAATATGTCGTGGACAATACAAGGTTCTCAAAGATCTCGTTTGATGTATGACAATCCTTCTTCTTTTCAAACTTAATTCACTGTCGCGACATGCATTTCTTCCATACTCACTAATTGTTCTTTCCAAAGTGGTCACGCATCAATGTTTTGTAAGACAACATTTTGTCGCGACATAACTCTTGCTGTCGTGACTCAAGCTCCTTTATTCAATGATTTCAAAACTTTGAATTCTCTTATTATTGTTCCTAACCCGTGTACATCTCTCGTGCATATTTGCCAAAGATTTAACAATTAACTCAAATATATCTACAGAGTTGGGTTATGGGGAAAGTTACTCCCCTTTTTCTCATGTCGCGACTCCTCTGCAAGTTGCTGGAATTACTCCTGTAGTTGCCTTGCTATTCATGTCTTTAACCCGTTCAGAAAATCACTGCAATATTCAAGAAAATTCTAATTAAACTACAATCTATTTCTAAAAATTAAATCTATCCTTCTAGAAAACAAATCTGACCTAATTTATCAGCAACTAAAAGAAAAGAAATAATTCAAAATTTAAATTCAGAATTTAAATCCTCATGGGTTGCCTCCCATTATTATCGCTTTAAGTCCTTAGTCGACTTCATTGCCAGGGTTCTTCTTTCTTTCCTCAAGAACCAGTCGTGAGTTCTTCACTTTCCTCTTCCCCGTTGAGATAATGCTTTAACCTTTGTCCATTGACCTTGAATTCTTCCCCCATCATCAGATTCTCGTTGTTATTGCTCCAAATGTAGTACTTTGATACCACTCGTGTACGGCCCACTCCAATTGGATTTTAAATTTTCCCGAAACAATCGCCTAGAATTAAAAAGACTGCTCCCCTCGTTCGAACTCTTTCCTAAGGATTTTCTGGATCATGCCATTTCTTTGTCTTGTCTTTGCATATTCTAGCATTATCGTAGGCTTCATTTTCGCTCTTCCACTGCATACTGAGCAATCTTTTCTTCCTTTGCAGCCTTGAAATCGAAGTTTAACCTTTTAATGGCCCACATTGCTTAGATTCTAATTCAAGAGGTAGATGACATGGTTTGCCAAAAACAACTCTGTATGGGGACATTCCAATGGGGTCTTGTATGCAGTCCTGTAAGCCCAAAGTGCATCATCAAGTTTGAAGACCAATCCTTCCTGCTGAGCTCACAGTCTTTTCAAGTATTCTTTTGATCTCTCTCGTTGGAAATTTCGTGGTCTACTGGGTCCTGGATGATAGCTAAACTCATTACATGCTCGATCTCATACCGCCATGAGTTTTGCAAATATTTTGTTTGCAAATGGCCCCCATCACTACCATGGTTCCGGGGTTCCAAACCTCGCTTCAAAATATTCTTTTCAGAAGAAACTCACAACTCAGATAGCATCATTCCTCGGGATAAAAGCAATCGCTTTCCACCCACTGGGAGACACCCATCGCAAGAAGATGTATAGGTTTCAAATGATGGTGGGAAAGGTCCCATAAAATCTATTCCCCAAACATCAAAATTTGTATCACCATAATACCTTTAGCGGCATTTCATTCCCGTCGCTGATATTTCCAATCCGCATCGATCACACAATTTTACTCCACTCGCACAATCTCTCCAAGATGGCCAATAAACCCCGATTGAGTATCTGTATACTGTTTACCCTGAAAATGTCCTCTATATGGTGATGCATGGCATTCATTTAAATGTTGCCTTGTTCAATTGGCCGCACACATCTTCTTATTATCATGTCAGCACCTCTTTCAATAAAAGCCGGTCATCCCAAATATAATATCCGCGTCGCCTGAAGCTTCCTTCTTCACAGAAGCCGACTCAAGGCATTACTCCGCCGATAATAATTCACAATATCAGCATACCATGGAGTTGAAGGAAACCTTGAATAATTGCTCATCCGGGAAGTTCTCCGTTAACTGCATTTTTCTTCTTCATCATCGCTTTTCTGTTTTGACAAGTGGTCATATCACATTGTCACATCCCTTTACTCCTTATTTCCAAATCAAACTCGCAACAAAGAAGACCTACCTTATCAATCTGCTTAGCCTTTTTCGACATCGTACTGGATTGGCGCATGATCAGCAGGAATTTACCACATGGGATCCCAAAATGTATTGCCTAAATTTTTCACAAGCAAAACTACAAGGCATTTTCGCTTGTCGAAAGGCTTCCGTTTCATTGAAGGTCTTACTAGCATAGTATATGGTCTCGAATACTTTCTTTTCTTTGCCCCAACACAAATTCTATAGCAAAATCACCGGCATCACATTATTTCAAACCCTCCCCGATCCCATTCTCGTGCAAAGAATTATAGGTGCTCTGTATCTAATTTGAGCTTCGATTGGGAAAGCATTCTCAGGACTCATCAAAATTGAACCTTGTATCTTTTTCCAAGACCGCATAATGGTCCTGCTATTTTTGAAAAAATCTTTGATAAATCTCCCGTGAAAACCCAAAGATGCCCCAAAAGCTTCTTACCCTTTAATCGTAGGTGGTGCAAGAGTTTTGATAATGGATACTTGACTTATCAACTTCTAAATTCAAAGAAATGGTAAATTTTACGCCCAAGAACAATACCTTCGGCACATAAAATGGCATTTTTCCCAATTCAGTTAAGCAATGCTTGTCTCGCATCTATTAATCAAGCTTTCCGCATTGTTTAAACATTGATCAAAGCTGGATCCATACACAATAAAATCATCCACATCATTTCCATCACTTCTTCAACCAAATCTGAGAATATAGACATCATGCACCTCTGGAATGTAGCTGGAGCATTACATAACCCAAACGGCATCCTTCTGAAGGCAAAGGTACCATAAGGGCATGTAAACGTGGTCTTCTCTTGATCTTCTGGTGCAATAGCAATCTGATTATATCCTGAATACCCATCCAGAAAACAAAAGTGAGGGTGTCCTGCTAACCTATCCAACATCTGATCAATGAAAGGCAAAGGAAAATGATCTTCTCGCCGCGCATTCAACTTTCTCAGAATCAATACATACCTCCATCCTCGTCACTGCTCTTGTTGGAATCAATCTATTTTTCATTTCCCTCGCGCAACCCCCTTTCTTGGAACCACACGAACCGGGCTCACCTACACCGTCTCGAGATAGCATAGATAAAACCAAAGATTTAACAAATTTTAAAGACTCCTTCCGACTACTTCCTTCATCATCGGATCTGTAGCCTCCTCTCTCTCTGTTCTACGATGGTTTTGAAGTTCCTTCAAGCAGAATCTATGCATGCAAATTGATGGACTGGACACTTTCCCAAATTCTTCAATGGACCAAGCTAGCGATTCCTTATGCTTCCTTAATAATTCCAAAGAATCTTTGTTCATTCTCACTTAACTGGCCAAATGACGTTTTTTCTCGTAATTCTAAGTAGTGCCACTTTAAAAACGACATGGCAACTCTTTCAAACTAAACCCTTCAGATCGGTTCTTGATGAATTTCCTCTCTTTTCACTATCTTCCCCATTATCTTTTCTTCTCGTTTTGCTTCAAGTTCAACACAGCTTCTATAGCATGAAAAACTCGCTGCATGGAAATTCGCATTAGACATCTTCAAAGATACCGAAATTCATCTCTTTTTTCATTGATAAAACCGGAGTGTTACAATCATTGTTAACATCGTGGTCAGGGAATAGAGACAAAACTCGCCTACATTGTAGCCTCTTTTCCCTATCTATACTTTGCATACTTTTAATCGTGTTAAACACAAAGAGCTTTCTTCTCCAACCCTTAAGATAAGAACTCCGCATGTCAATCAAGGTCGCTTCCAAAGCTAGGAATGGTCTTCCATTAGTAGGCATTTGTGAATCTTCTTCCGTCCGTAATGATGAAGTCTACCGGGAATACAAATCCTCCCAATGCGACTAACACATCTTCAATGACCCTTCAGCTCTACCCATCGATCCGTTCTCGCCATTCGAAGAGTAACAGCCAGGGATTAAGCCCCAAACTTAATTTCTCGCACCGTAAAGAGGCATCGATTTGATATTAGCTCCCGAAATACAGAGCTTCCTCGAATTCCATTCCTCCAACAATACAAGGAATTGTGAAACTTCCGGGTCCTTCATCTCATCGTAGTTCTTTCTCTGACACAAGATCAGCAGTGGCGTGAGATTCACTATTCCTTCTTCTACTATTTTTCTTTCTCGCTTCTCAAGATGTCCTCTCGGGAATTTTGCATACAATGGCATCCGAGTCACCACTTCAAGAAAAGGCATACTCCGATCTCCAAATTTTCTGAAAGCTTTCAAGAACCTTGCAAACCGCTCCTCCATTTTCGATTCGCAAATTTTTGCGGAAATGGACCGTTGTGCTTGCCTCTGATGTTCTTCTTTCTACCCTTTCACATTCTCCATCAGTTTCTTCCCTTCGGTCTTGCTACTTTGTTGGTCGGGCCACCTTTTCTTTCCTCTCTTCTAACTCCTGCCTCCCACTCCTCGCCGCACACCATGCATTTTCGGGTTCTTCCTCAGATCACTGGGAAGGTATCTTTCTTCCGACTTCAGGTTGCAGGCTAGCCGCCTCTTAGCTCAGGTCCCCAGTTCTTCAGGATGCATCAGGAATTAAAATTTGAGAATTGCAGTGGTACTCGCTTCCACTTCAAACTTTTGTTCATGGAGGTTCAAATGCTTTATTATCCCCTCATAAACTCGCAAAGATCTGCTCTCAAAAGACGTGGCCCTCCTCCGACCCCGTATTCGCTTTCTATGCTCATTTCGCCGCCGAAACTCGTGGCCGCCGATACCCCTCGCTGGTGGTTCCGCCCCGCCTGCCTCAGAAGCCCCTCCACCATACGAAGCTCATGGTTCCCCGAGCTGGTGATAACGCTTCAGAAAGTCAGGATTGCCTGAATGGTAAGCCTCGCTCACCCAAATAATTAACCTCTTCAGCATCATAAAGTCCTTCAGTTACTCTTTTAGCACTCCCCTTCATTAACTCCCTTTCACCTGTCTTATTTCATGAGCTGTGTGTCTTTTCTTTCGCTTGTCTAACCTGCGGCATAATGGCATCCAACTCGCCTCCAACGGCCGCCATCTCGCCGCCTCCCATGATCCCTTCTCTCGTCAAGCTCTCTCGAAGTCTCGAAGGAGTTTTCTATGTTACATTTGCTCGCATCTTCAATCACTTTTCGGGCTTCTTCAAAGACTTCTTTTTCGCTTGAATGCTCCATTAAGATGAAGCATCACGATCCCTTTGATATATCATTCATGCAGCATTATATACAATGTCCATCTCGAGTCTTCGATCTATCCCATGGTATCGATACCTCGCAAGAATCGTCAATCTTCCCATGCTACATACAAAGCTATCTTCCCCTCAAATAAATGCATCGATTTCCTCCTTCTTCGTGGTGAGGGCTTCGTAAAGACCCACGCAAGAGTTCTCTACTAATTCCTCCCAAGTATCAATGTAACCATGGTAAAGATTCATACCATGTAAACACGATTCTTAGAGAATGGGAATAGATGCGCTTTTACGACTTCCGGTCTCACCTCATCTGGGCCTTAACAACATCGCCATCCCGAGGAATCTTCCCGGTGTGCTCGCTTGGATCTTCTTCAAGTGATGACCAAGAACCGCGTCGGACCATTGTAATCAAGTGCCGGCTTTGACCAAAATTATTAAGATTCCACTCCGCAGGCCGCCCGATCACGAGTATTCTCTCCCGTATAATCGGGTCTCCGTAAATCCTCCATCAGACGCTGGTCGGAGATCTTCTAGCTTTTTCTATATGTATTTCAACCCGATCCTCGTTCATCCGCCATACCGAAGCCGCCGTCTTTCTCGCTTTCCGAGCCGCCCTTTCTATTTCCGTGTCGCACCGGAATCGATCGGGTTCCGCTTTCCTATGCATCAAAGTTATTCGAAAGCAAAACATACTCCCACATTGTGGATGAGTCAAATCATAAAATATATTCACAAGGATTGTTAAAGGTCGTTGGTTACAAGAGTCATCGCCAAATGTCGTTTGTTCTTTCTTTCAAAATGTCCAAATTAGTATTTCTTCTTTCATCTGAATATTGATTTATTTAAATTCTTTCGATCCTTGAATCCGCGCCCATAAAACTTAGTCGACCACTGAAAACACATGTGTACAAATTTCTCGACACTATTACCAAGGACTATTATCTTAATCCACGCAATCCGGGCGCCATAAAACTCATTAGACCTGACCAAAACACATACAAATTTCTCTGACACTATTACCAAGGACTATTATCTATCTCAAGAATCTGGGCCATAAAACTGTTTGATACCAAACAAAACACGTATAAACCACTCAATCTCTACAGAGTAAATCATCATTTTTTTTTTTTAAAAGTGGGTTTTAGTCCGATATTCGTAAGTGCACAGCCTGACAAGTAATAAAATGGATTTAAGTCTCGACATCGATCCCACGTAGATCTCAAGAATTTTAAATCAACTACCCCGACTACTCAATTTCCATACTATTTGGACCACAAAATGATAATAGGATCCAACATTAAGGTGCTGGAAAAATTAAACGAACAAAAGGAAAATAACTGAACTACCCAACATACTAAAAGAATAAGAATAAAGAATAATGAATTTCTAATAAAAGAATCGAATACGAATCGCTATATCCTCGAAGACACATTAATAGAAACGCTTATAGTGAACTATCAATTCGTAGTTACTCCTAATAAATTTCGACACTCCAGCTTCAAAATCGGGTCTAAGGCGCTAGTGCAGCCGATCTCCATACTCCACATTTCATTATCTATTCTACGACCCGATTCTCTCGATCATGTGGAATTAGATAACTACTTTTTAAAGAGGACTTCCTTAATCAAGTATTTTTCTTTGCAATACTTCTCATACCCATTTTATGTGGACTGTAAACCTTAGCTCCCAAGTTATCGGTCAAGCAAGATATACAACTTCCGTATTGCTCCTCCGAAATTGTAGAATAGATCAACCTTTCCTTTGATTAGATCTCAAATAACACTGATCGCCTCACCATCCGAATCGAGGTGAACTCTTTGCTTGTTTAAATAGATAAACTCATTCAACTCGCTCTTTGATTTCAAGTGAGAAGAGGATTTATCTAAGTGAACTTACAAAGCTCAAAGGATCCCCTAATAAAGAAAGTTAATATACCTTTCAAAGAAATGTACATTACTCTCAGATCGTCTTTCCCCGTGGTCACCGTGAGTGACCTCCTTGAAATCGAGCAATGACGCAAATCTTAACGCGTATAAGAAACCGATATTCGCATCCCAAGAAAATAAACCCAAAACCAAGTAAATTTATTAACCGAAATTAACAAGTCGAAAGACTATTAAAAGATAAATTCGACTATAATCGCTCACTTAACGGGAAGTCGGATTCCTCACCATCGAATTACACGATACAAGATTCAACATCATAAGAATGATCGCACTGAAACGAAATAATCGACCTTAAAATCAATTCGAACTTCAAACATTTCGTGTAGTAATTTGAAAATTAAAATGAATTATGCATCTGCCTTTAGCTCAAACGATAACATCCGCATTCAGGAAATACAAATCGAAAAATAAAATACGAGAGCATGATCTCGCTCTAAAACGACTAAATGAAAATTAAGAAAAAATAAAAGAGAAGAAAAAAAAATAAAAATAAAGAAAGAAAATGAGCTACCATCCGCAGACTCGTCGCCGCCTGCCGCTTGAATGAGCCGGATAAATGCTGTATTTATGTGGTTTTCCAAATGGGCCCTAATCCCAATGTAGCCTCGTTAGGATTCGGTATCCGTGCCTCAAGTCACTGCTCAAGTCGCGACTTCAGTTTCCTTGTCGTGACATCATCGAGGTCGCGACTTCGATCCCACGTCGCACTTCAGCTTACTCTATGTAGCCTTGATTTAGTCATTTTCTCGTGTCACGACATCACCACCACGCGACATCTTCACGCCGCTCGCGTGTTTCAATTGTTTCTTCGGCGTCGCTAGACGCCGATATCTTTGTCGCCGACCTCAACTCAAATCACCGCAGCTTCAATCGATAATGCTGATGTCGCTGACATCGATCTCTCGTCGCGACATCATCTAAAGAACCGTGAGGCTTCAACTGTTGCTCATGTTGTCGCCGACATCAATATCTCGTCGCGATATCTCTTTTAAGGCTCGTGATCATCGACTCCGTCGCCTCTTATGGTCGCCACTTTAATCTCGCATCGACATCGCCTTAGTTCTCTCGAGGCTTTCGACCGGTCAAGCTGATGTCGCGATTTCGAAGGCCGCTTGGCTGCGGACTCTCACTTCATGAAACTTCACCCTTCAATCGAAAGGTGTCCGTGTCACACTTCGATCTCATGTCGCGACATCACCTTTGTGGCTTACGTTCTCTCTTTGATGGTTCTTGATGTCGCGATTCTGTAGCCTCTTGTCGTGATATTATTATCATGTCGCGACATCAATCTCACGTCGATATCAACTTAAGTTCGTAGCTTCATCGCCCAAACCTCTCATAGCTTAAAAGGTGTTTGTCATCGCGACCTCTTATCCCCGCCACGGCATCAATTGTTGTCACACTGGGATCGTCGTCGCGACGTCGCTCTCTTAGCCCCGACACACCCTTCACCGATCCGGTACTTAACGTCACACTGCAGATCAAATTCCTTTAATTTTCGTGTCACGACTCGTAATTTGATCGTGTCAACCCCAAACTCAGATCAATGAATCAGCCGTTCTTTTATTTCTCGTCCGCCATCTCGACCGCACTTTCTTCCTATTATCGATTTTTCTACTTTCTTTCTCTCTTCCCGCTAATAACACCAGCGAGTTTCTTCATATTTCTCACAGATATTAATTATTCATATCTAGATGAAAATAGAACAGAAAATATCGGACTAAAAAATAGACGACTTTAAGCTCATCAAAAGCCTTCGCATCCCATTTCTTTTCTTCTTCCAATGCCTCTTCCTTTTGCTTTACTTCTCGCTTTTCTTTTCTTTTTCTCTTTCTCTTCTCATATTTTCCTTTCATTTTCTCCTCATTTCTCTTCATTTTCTTTTCTCCTTGCACTTTCTCCTCCTTTTGAATCATTATACGTATGAGACAAACATATGGTAAATTTCTCCTCCTCTCCCTTCCTCAAACCAATTAAAAGGCCTTCCTTTTTCCCCTATTTTCCTTATTTTATAATTCCTCTTTATGACATCATTTACATGGCTCAATGTGAGCCATGGAATCACTTCCATGCCGCTCATCGCATCATTCCTTACGCTGCAGTCACTTTGCGCTAAGCAGATTCTTATCTTTCACATGTCATCCGACACCCCACGCCGAAAAACGTGGAACCCACCACCCTAATCTAAACGAAATTGACGTGGTAGCTCAATTTCGTAAGACGAGTTCAACGAAAGTCCGCTTTCACATCCGAGATCTGAAAATCTCGATTTTCAAATCAAATTTCTATTTCAATTCCCTCATTCAAAATCTTGGATTTTCCGGGGTCTCACAATTTCTGGCCAGTCCATTTTTCATCATTTCTAATTCCTACCACTTATGGACATGAGTACATGCTATCCGTGCCTTTCGTCGCATCGGTAAATTGGTTTACTATGATCTCATCAATGTATGCCTCGAAAAACGTGCCGACTCTGACTGTCTCGGAAAATTATGAAATTTTACGTGCCAACTAGATTTTGAGACGATTCCAACGGTATGATCCATTTTTCCATCCGATCATCAGAGAAATTAATTATAGACTTTAACCGAAATTACAATTTCAAATTAAAATTACGATTTTGCCCCTTATTCCATAAATTGGAATTTCTGTCTTAATACTATTTCACAGGGTTTAGAAAAAGTTTATAATTGATCTTACCCAAAAAATCATGTGAAGAAGGCCATCGAAAAATAAAATGGTCGCACTGTATAGAGTATAGGAATAAGTGTCACAAGCATTTCAAGAAGTTTTCAACAGTAGTTGAGGCAAAACAACATCCATATAAGCATATTAGTGATCAAAGGCAATGGGATTGGTTATGTGATAGATTTGTCTCGGAAAAATTTCAGGTGAAGTCTTCATCAAATTCATGGTTTGATTTGCTATGTGAAACATGATAACATACTTTAATGCTGAAATTTTGATTTTAACTTTTAATCATATAGAGGCGCTCAACATTGAACACCAAAAATAGAATGAAGTTGCCTTTTACTCATCGAGGGGGATCACGATCCTTTGTACAACATGTGGAAGAATTGGTAAAATTTAAAAAAACAATTCTCCAACTTTATTGATGCTTCTAGAATTATTACGATTATAATTTCATCAATGATTTTCTATAGTTCAATGAGATATATCAACTTTTATCTTCCTTCATAATTTTCTTATCTCAATATTTATTGTTATTATATTGAATCTTTTATGAGACTTAATATTGCTATTACATCCTTTATGTTTGGTTGTCAAGTACTTTGCCGCATCTAAAATTATTCTTGAGTTATAAAAAGCTATGGTGCATGTCATTGCAATTCTATGCATTAAGACTTAGTGTGAGTGAAAATTTTGAATATTCTTCTACTTGCATGTCTTGTTTGGCCTTAAATTTAATGTTTATTTACAAAATAAATGTATGTCTAAACAATGACGATTATGTTGAAGTTGTATGTCTTGTTTACCCTTGAATTTAATGTTCTTTATGTTAAGTGTATTTCTATACAAGAACTACTATGTTAAATTGAAATAGGATAACATTTGTTTCTATAATAAAGTTTTTATGTTATTTACATAACTTTTATATACAATGTCCATAATATTTATAGCAAAGATGTAATTTTTTTTGGATATTATATGTAAGGAGGTGATTTAAGGCAATGAATTGAATTTTAAAGTTGGAAATTTGATTGTTTATATATTCATGTAAAGATATCTTGTATTATTTTAATAAAGAGATGGTTACCAACGTAAGTATGTGTCAATTAATTTTTATATGTGTTTTTAACTATTTTCCTATAAAATAGATATTGTGACTTGTACATTTTATAATATACATTTTTTATACAAAGCACATACATTTGTTTATTTCTTCGTAAGTGAATCAATTTATTATAAGCATTATAGTTTTGGCTTGAAAAAAAATAATAATATAACAAAAATTATATTGAAATACAATACGTAGAATGACTTTCAGATTACTATGAATAACAAATACAAATATGTTTATTAATAAAAGATATTTAGGTTCTTACTAATTGTGATGGTAATGGATGCAAATTTATTTTGAGCTTTTAAAATTATATCTATTGTTTACTTTATTTTTTCATATTGTTATTTAGGCACGACACACTGGACAAGCAATTCTGTGCCAAATAGAACTTTTCAAACCACGACTGACTTCGAGAATGGTCATAAACGAAGGAAGCACAAACTTCTTTGTGAGGTTTCCTTTACAAATCCCGTACTTTGTTTATTTATTTGACAATTCATGAACTTATTGTAATTAATTTACATTACTATTAACAATTGTTTTTCAAATTAGAATTTTGTGTTCACTTGATGATTTGCAAATGTTACATAGAAATGCATTACATTAGTTCTATTAATTTTTTTATTCTATGTATAGTAGGAAAATTTGAAACATGCTATTGAAATGGATCTAAACCTTCCAAAAGTATATACATCATAAAGAACATGCTATAAAACATTATGATATGTACTCCAAATATTTAATTTTTCTTTGTCTTTGTAGGAAAGAATGCCAGAGTCGCAGTGCCAAACTGCTGGAAGAAGGTGGTCAAGCTCCATCCGATCGATATACGTGTCTGGCGCTTGCGCCAAGATCCGGATATATTAAATGTGACGCCCCAAACTGCGTGTCCGTTGACCACCCACAACCCGCTGGAAATTATATGCGTTCCTTCAGGTTACACGACACACACATGAGTAAAATAGCCACATGGGCCCATACATCCTTACTCATAAAACAAAATAATCAACTATATTATCATAGTTTCCATGCTTGTTCTACAAAAAGATTTATACATCTTTACAAAATATTTACTCAAAGCCACATTTCGGCTTTCTTCTCAATAACTACCTCTACTGCGCACCGGCCTCCCCGATAGTCTCAGACCCCGAAGCAAGTCCCAGACGACTACAGCAAAGCCTAGTAGAAAGTTTTCCTACAAGGGTTGCTCCCCACCTAAAATGCATATGCAATGGCATAAATAAACAATCAATCACATTCCATACAATTATTTACTATTATATGAAATGTCTATATCATGCATGAGATGCAACCCCTCATGCTCACGACCCATGTCCCAACTCGACTCCCTCACACCCGGAATGCCAAGTGTGAATAAAACCCGTCACACACCATGACTAAACCATTGACACCCTCCACTTTATTTGTCAAAACCCGATTTTGATTCTTTCCTTTATTTTCATATAACTTGATTCTAGTTTACACCGTAGGACGCCGCACGCCTTTTCAACATTTTTACGAACTTACATCGTCGGGATTCATGTCTAACCGTGAGTAACCGGTGGGACTTTCTAAATCCCAGGGGGATTTTAATCCCAACTTGCTCCGCCCCAAAACATGTAATTTATCATTTTGATCATTTACACACCTGCGGAATTTCTACCTTGACTTCATTCCCATTTTTCCCGAGCTCACGACCCATTCACCAACACTGATGAATAAACCTTACCCTGCACCCACACCCGACCTGACGCGATGTGACCGTGCATATGAAATGCATGATGCCCATGCATTTTCCTCATGTTACATGCATGAATGAGCGCTACATGAAACATTTACACACCATGGACAATTATAATTCATACATATAATCTACCTCCATGCAAAATATATTAATACATCAAAAAGCATGCATCAATATCACATTTCCACACCCTAAAGATGTTATTCGCTGTGCCATAACACAACAAAGTCTCAAAATTGGGACTATTCAACAGGTACCTCGTTCCCTTTCGCAAACATGAACCAACTTAGCTTTCAAGCATCACATCACAACCACAAACACCACACCTAGAAACTTTCAGCTTAGTCCAAACCCTAACTCCCACAACCGCTGATTCCGTGGTGAAACCCACACAAATCCATACCCTTTAATTCCAAAGCTTGGAACTAATTTACATGGCCTTCATGGCCTCCCACAAGCAACCCCTACCATTATAGCCTTTTTAGCAAAATAAACCAAAGAGAGAAAATATCCTACCTCTTGAGTCATTAAACTCCGACTTTTCGGGTATGTCCACATCGTAGATCCCACCACGTTGCACTCCACTTTAGTCCTCGAACTTCGAAATGTCGTGGATCATCAAACCCTGAAATCTTCCTTTTCCCTTTCTTCCTTCTTTCTCCTTTTCTTCCTTTTCACGGATTCTTTCCCTTTCTTTTTCTCTTTCCTTTCCTTCCTTTTCTCTCCTTTTGCTTTTCTTTCCTTTTCTTTTCTCATCTCATTCTCTTTCATTTCTCCTTATTTTCTTCTCTTTTGGTCATTTTCAATTTTTGGAGCCACCACACATCCGGTCAAAGGAGGCAATTCTCCTCCCATCTCTCAAGAGAAAGGTGTGCATTCCTTTTCCATCATTTTTTATTTCATAAATCTCTTTAACGACATCACGCACTCCAAGCGCTCATCACAGCCATAATTCTTCCACACGGGCTCATCATGGAGTCATTCATTCAAGTGGACCACATGGCTTTGCCAAGTGTCACTCTCTTAGGATTCCATGTGGCATCTCCTCACCTTGCCATGTGTCAACCAACACCCCACGCCTCAAAAAAACGCTGAACTCGAACACCTTCGATCCAACTTAAATTCGACGCAGAATTCAAATTTCATGAGACGATTTCAATGGAGAAGTCCATTTCGTCATCCGAGATCTAGAAAAATTCCGGATTTTTACCGAAATTACCATTTTGCCCTTTCTGAGAAAATTGGAATTTTCTCGAGTCTTACATTAAAGGCCTAGGTCATGGCCCTAAACCACCCCCATCCTCATCAAGATCTGGGCATTCTAAGTCACATCGAGAGATAGAATTGGAAAATGAGCTTAAAGCAACACGAGAGCTCATCCAAAGTCAAGAGACTCGAATCCAACACCAACAATCCCAAATAGATCAGTTAGCTAGCTTTGTTAGTGAAATGCGTCAACACATGCACATCCAAAGATCAAGCTCTAGAAGTTCATCTCCTTCACATGATACAACATTCATGGATTCCTAATCACACTTTATGGATATCATAAAACTTGGTTTTGTTTTTTGGGGACGTTATCTCTTTTGGCATGTATATATGGTTTTGCTTTTTTTGGGACATTCATCTCCTTCTCTTCATACACAACTCATGGATTCCTAGCCACACTTTATGGAAACTCATACTGACTTAGTTTTTGTGTTTTGGGGAAATTATCTCTTCTTGACATGTATATATAGTTTTGCTTTTTGGGGACATTAGGTCTCCGACATGTATATATGGTACATTAGATGTTGCGCTTTTTTTTGATGTGATCATATTTTCTTGTATGTTAGTTTCACTTTTCTTTAGTTTTAGGTTATTTCATTTACAAATGTGATGTTAGTCTATACTATTTATGTTATCATATTTTGTACTGTGTGCTAGTTTTCAACTTTTCATTTACTTTTACCTCACATAATATTTTATAAACTGGATAATAATCAAGTAATTTGTCCTTATATATCTTAGGTATTTGATGGAATACTATAAATTATGTGTTACAACTATAGACACATAAGTATTTGATGGAATACCTATAAATTATGTGTGTTAGAACTATGACACATAATTTACTTATTCATTTGTAATTTTATTATTAATCTATAATAAATTCAAATATGAGACACGCTTATGCTTTTATTATATTTTATAATTTAATTTTCAATTTAATTCTTGGAAATTTTATTTAATATGTTATGATAAGATAATAAAATAATATTATTATTATTATGATTATTATAATTATTGTTATTATTATTAGTTTTATTATTTGAAAATCAAAGCTTCTTCAATAAAGTTTATTATTTTTATTATTATTATTATTATTATTATTATTATTATTATTATTATGATTATTATTATTATTATTATTATTATTATTATTATTATTATTATTATATAAAAGAAAAGCTTTTAAATAAAGTTTTGATCAAAATCTATTTAGCAAACGAAATTATAATTTTCATTGTTGTATGCATTTAATTTAGCAACAAATTAACTCATAATTGGGAATTTTTTGCAACAAAATTTTAAATATTTAACAATGAAAATTTTTGTCAAAATATATTATTGGAGACAATAAAAAAATTATGTCTCTATAAGGTATTAGAAACGAAATATTTTATTTGTTGCGAAACCTTCGCGACGAGGATATGACATCCATGAAAAAAACAAAAAAATATTCGTTGCAAAATATTTTTGTGGACAATATTGTCCTTTGGCAACAAAATAATTATGTTGCTAATTACCATATTTCTTGTAGTGAGGTGACCAATAAGATTCCTAAGGAAAGCACTGCCTTATAAAAGTACCATACTTAATGACCTAGATGGACTGAAAGAATAATAGAGAGTTGGTGTGAGAAATTGAGGGGAGACAATGTCAGAACCTCATTGCCGATTCATTGGACATGCACAAGTGTATGTTCACCTAATCGCGCTTAACGAATATAAACCATAAAATGCATCAATGGGCATTAAATCAACCTTATGTCTTCCTCGATCCCTTCGATATTAACCCAATCGTTGTAAGTGAACATTGATCATACCCTATTTCTTTTATTTTGTTTTCTTTTTAGTTTAGTTTAGGAAACCCCTTTTTCACCAAAACGTTGAGCTGCTTAAATAGTGAACGACTTCAGTAGCCGGGGTACTCAATCCTTGCTAAAACCACACATTCCTTATGTGAGACCCCGGAAAATCCAGATTTCCTAAGGAAGGATAAAATAGTAATTTCGATCAAAATCCGGAATTTTTCTAGATCTCGGATGACAAAACGGATGGCACCGTTGAATCGCCTTCGAATCTAGCTACCACGTCATTCTCGTCAATCTCGAGACAATGGAATTTCACGCTTCGAGGCACGAGAGGAGCGCGACACTCGCACCTTATGAGTGGCCCAAGAGGCGCCACGTGTCAAGCTGAGATACCAACATGGAGCTCAAGGGGCTCACATGTGACACATGGCATCATGCCATTAGAAGAAAATCTTAAGCTAGATTGATAACGATTTACATGTGGTAATCCAAGGCAACAATGAGAAATGGACATGTGGGTATCAGAGACTGACTTAATTGACCAAGTCTCCCAAATCAGTCTGTGAGGAAAAGCAGAGAAAGAGACGCAGAGTAGTTAGAAGAGAGGGTTTTTAGAGAGAGAGGCTCTACATTCTCTCTAAAATTCCTGGCGATCGGACCTTCGGCTTCCGGCGAGGCAAGGAGCAAAGTTGTTCCCCACGGCAAGGACTACGCGTGGGTACAAGTTTTGGGGAGTTTCTACAAACTCCGGGAAAGGTAGGGGTTTTTCTCCTACTTGCTTTACTCTTTGCTTAAGGGTTATGTAATGGATAGGATTTGTCAGGCCCTGGATGGCCGTGGTTTCGCTTCCAAAAGCTTTGAACATAGTTAAGAAATCCCTAGAGTGTTTTGGACAGTCCACGGATTGTTTGTGTGATTTGCTTGATTTGTGTGGTGTTGTGTTATTGCCATGAGAAAATAACATGTTTGTGGGATGTTGTGGGTAGTTCCAAGATGGACTGTCGGATTGTGCCTTAAATTCATGTGGAGCCAAGTTTATGTTATTATTATAAACTGAATAACATGATGTATGGGATTTAAATTGTTAATATATGCATGAGTGATATATTAGCATGTGTTGTATGCTTGGTGTGCTATCACATTGCACTTAAGAAATGAGAAAGAACTCCAAAGAGGGAAATTCCACTACTCGGGCTTTGCCTACCCCCGTCGTGACCATTTTTTCAGTACCGAAGACGTGACAGTGACGGGACGATCCTGTTTTAGAGGCGAAGAAACGCCAAGATGGTTCTTTCTTTGTATTTTGTAAAATTCGGGGCAAGAGACTCCGGGGCCAGGTAAATCGTAATAAAAAACAATTGTAAATAAATTCCCGTATAAAATTTATATCGGGTCAGAGGATGTGCTGCCCTATCGGGCCGCTTATTTTTATGTATGGTCTCACTCGCGTGAGACATGTAGGATTTCCGGTTGATTTAAGGTCAACTGACACCCCGATCAGCGCTACACTTTACTGTGGATCGGAGATTCGAACTTGTTAGTCCACCGTATTACTTGTGACTCAGGTGTTTGCGAAAAATCGCTAACAAGTTTTCGCGCCTATCGTCGAGAAGGTACAATTTGATTTGATCGAGCATTCTAGCAAAAAAAGAAGTTTACAATTTGAGCAAAAATTTTCTCTTTCTTTCTTGTTTTTATTTGTTTTTATTCGACTCAGGGACAATTTTCTTTATTTTGTATTTTTTTTTACAAGTTGTTGAACATTATGAATAGCTAAGAGATAAATGAGCTTTTCACCTGTTCGAATCACCTGTTGCTCAAGCACTAAACATGGGAAAATTTAACCCCAATGCAAGCTCAAACCCTTGTGACTCAACAAGACTATAATTTTGGAGGGGTTAATTCTTTCAATAGTACGGGTTACGTCTCTTAACTCAAAAACTACATATTGAGCTACCATCATTCGGGTTGGGGGACATATGACAATTTTTCCTATGAATACCCGAGTACGCAGATTCAAGACAATTCAAGTTCCTACTTTCAAGAACAAGTCATGCAACCGTCAGAGAAGGAGATGTTTCTTGCTTTGAAAGATGAAATTAAGAAAGATAATGAGGCTCTAGAAAGGCGGTTATCAAACATAGAACCCAACATGGAAGCAAACAGGGAAACCAAGTTGGATGCCAAAATGATGGAAGACATGAACACCAACTTGACAAATTCCAGTAGAAATTCAGGGTTTGTTGGGATAAAATTGCATTACATGTTGAGGAAATAACAAGAGCTATAAAGGAACAGTCTTCAAGCCAACTCCCGATCAACTTAAAGAATGATTACATCAGGGAGAGTAAGAATGCTACTTTGAGCCTTGGAGATGAACTTTTGA
Source organism: Tetrastigma voinierianum (assembly GCA_016808115.1). Classification (NCBI taxonomy): domain Eukaryota; kingdom Viridiplantae; phylum Streptophyta; class Magnoliopsida; order Vitales; family Vitaceae; genus Tetrastigma; species Tetrastigma voinierianum. The sequence goes on along the minus strand of JAEQBH010001415.1, from coordinate 76,901 downwards.
ATTCAGAATTAAAAGAAGATAAGGGCATACTAGATAGGGACACAATACCTTTGATGCTTGAGAAAGAATTCCAAGTCCCTTCCTTAGTCATGAAGAATGAGCTTGCTAAGGAGGAAAAGCTACCATGGGAAGAAAGGCAAGTTGAAGAGCAACATCCGTGGAAAACAATTGACAATGTTTTGGCTGATTGACAGTTCAAATTCTCATTGAATTCTTGACTTTGCATGGAAGCCAACCAACAAGTTTTTAAAGGCCCTCCATTGCCAAAGCCAAGTGTGGATCGATGCTCAACATGGGGAAATGACACTTTGGTTGGTAAGGAGAAATGAAGCTCGATTCCACCAAAAACACACCAATCACTGATGAACAAAAGACGACATGCATGCGATAAAGAGCCTATTTCTACCATTCAAGAACTAACACCTAATTTCCTTCAAGAGGATGCTCTTAAAGGATATAAATGTAACGCACTAAAAATACCATAATAGTTTTATAACATGTTCAGGGTATAAAACAAATTAAATTATATTTTTTTCGGAGTTTAAATGGCTAAAAATGAAAATTGATAAAACTCAAAATTCCACAGAGCCAAATAAATTTTGTAAAAGGTCAAATGATGACCTAAGGGTCATAAATGAGTAAATGTAAGTGCCAAAGTATAAATGAGGTGAAATGAAGAGGAAATGAAGCTTTAAAATGAAAATGAAAATTGATGAATTAGTGTAGCCAAACATGACCTTAGTCATGTAATGGACAAAGACCAAATTCTTGGTCTTGAATGCCATAACCCAATATTTTAGGCAAAGGGAGAGGAGAGTCAGCACACTACGTTGAGGAAGAAGAGAAGAACTTGGTGATTTTCCTCCATAGGATCAAGGATTTAGGTGGGATCAAAAAGAGAAAGCAAGGTTAAGAAGATTGAAAGATATTTCCGAGGCAAACTAACCCTAACCCCCTTTTTCTTATGTTCGTCTGGGAAAACCCAAATTTGAATAAAAGTGTTTTTATTGGTTACTTTAAGTTGTTTGATTGATTGTGGTCCTCAAATGAGGAATTTTTGTATAAAGGAAATGTTGGGTTTTTAGAGGAGATGTTGTCAAAATTTTCCCAAAACCCATGTTTTTGTTTTGGTCATCACTCATCCGAATTTAGTTATTCAAATTTCTGGGTAAACTATACTTCTAAGAAAACAAATATCCTTGAAATAAGTGTATCCAAATTTGAATCTCATTGGACCCAAAAATTCTTCAAAAGTGAGGCTCGCTGGGCCAATTTTGCTCGGGCTTTGATACAGCTTTTAATGTTGAAGTGCATTTCTATATTTAAGCCATGACTTGGTCATCACTCATCCGAATTGAGTAATTCAAATTTATAGGTAAACTAGACTTCTAAGAGAACAAATCTCCCTGAAATAAGTGTATCCAAATTTTGACTCCATTGAACCTAGAAAATTCGTCAAAATGAGACATATCGATGCCTAAAAAGAATGATAAGAATGTCTAAGGATGAGGAAATGGGGGAAAATGAAAGAAACAATGTATCAGAAGAGAGTCAGGTAGAAATAAGACCTAAATAGAAACCTTAGAATACCCAACTAATATATGATTGTCATTTGTGATGGATTAGGGGCTAACGAGGAGAAAAGTCCGAGTTGAGGTCGAGATTCTGAGGACAAGAATCGAAGAATGACAATCTGGTTTGTTCTACTCTTTTTAATTCCAAAGAGTTGAATGATTACAAAATGATTTAATCTGTTTAAATGATTTATAAGAAAAAGTATATTGATTTGTTTTAAATGATTTGAGGGCAATTAATTGTGAGTCGATTTGTATATATAAAATTAAAATAGTATCAAAAATGAATTATTTGTATATAAATGTATATACTATATTGTATTTTGCTATGAATGATTTGAACGCCTTTAATAGAATGTTAACCATTAAATTCGAGTTAAGGATAGATTGGTATACCAATAAGAATCAAATTACCAGTACTGCGAACGAACGTAATGATGTGTCACTTCGATTCATAGCCCAATGGACAAGATTTCCAGAGTGTTCACGAATCTGATTTTAACAACTACCAATAGCCTAGCGACCATACACTCAGGTTATAAACAAAATGTTTTTATACCTACCTGCAGCCCAATGGGACCATGCCGATGATTATGTTATCCTGTGCATCGAAAGCATAGGTTAAATTCATTTAAGGGCAAATTGAAATGATAAGAAATTTGTGAAATGCATGATTTGTGTTTTGAATGATTTATTGCATATGAAAGTGCATATTTGGAATGATCAATAAACTATAAATGAATGTATATGAAATGAATATATGTATTGTATTGCATTGATAATTCAAAAAGGTTAAAAAACATTGTTTAGAAAATTTAAGATTTGTATTAAATCGAAATGGAAAAAATAATATATAGAACCACTAAGCATGAAAATGCATAACGCTTTGTTTTTATCATCGTAGGTACTCGAGAGAGAATAGGTACATGAGACATAGACCGCAAAGGGAATCGTAGTCATCACAAAGTCACACCTGAGGATAAGTAGTTCTGGTCACATGCATACATGAAATTATTTGACTCATTTTGTACAAACACTATTGAACTTTGATTTTGTTTTGTAAATATTTGGTTATTGAAAACGGCTAATAATGTCACACTGTATAAAGGTGGGAAATTGACCAAATGGGCATGAAATGCCACATCAAATGAAAAAAAAGTTTTGTGATCAAATGATGGGCCCCCTTTATGTTAAAGTAGTATTTACGTATATATATTTTTTCATTGAGTATTTGAAATGTGTTTGGAAAAGTAATTGTATTTGGATTATTTGAAATGATTTAAAAAAAAAGTGAGGGTCACATCCCCGGGTTTGAGTTCATCCGGCCTGCCGGTCGGGCACGCAAGACGGGCCAGTCATTAAGAATTTGAGGCCAACTCTTTCCCACCAAAGAGCTGGCCACGAGATTACACCATTCCATTATGGAAGTGGAAGAACTCATCCTCACAAGCGATGGGGATGATATGGGGATGATGGAGGAGCATTGACCACAATTGATGAAGGGCCAAAGCGAAGATCTCAAACTTCTCTAATGAGTTTAGCTGGACTCTAAAAACGGAGCAACTCTTGGGAGGCACCCCATGTAACACCCAAAATTATACCCTATTAGTTTTATGACATGTGTAGGGTATAATAAAAGTTAAATTCGTATTTTTCGGAAATTTAAGTGCTAAATGTGAAAAAAGACATAACCGGGATTTTTAAAAAAGTCTAAAAGATAATTGTAAATTGTAAAATTAAGAACTCAAAGGACATTAAGATAGAAGATTATATATTATGGTGGAATAATAATAAGTGATTTGCAAATGAAATAAACATGGAGGACTAAAATGCAAAAAAAAAAAAAAAATTTGAACCAAAATCCCTTAAGACAACAAACTTGTCTTAGAATTGAGGATTTCTCATTTTTCGCTGGGGTTAGAGTTAGGCTACGAGTTTGAGGAAGAGAAGAAGAGTCAACTTTTGGTTTGTTTCTTCTTCTACCTCTTGAGTTCTAATTTGCCTATGTTAAGAAGAAAGGAAGAAAAGGAAAGCTTGGTTGAAGTCTTCTAAGAAAATCAAGGTTAGAAACTTCTAATTTTCTCCCTCTTTGTTTTTGTTTTGGTTGCCTGAGCTGGCTTTAAAGTTGGTTTTGATCTTGTTTTGGTTTGGGTTGGAATTGTCTTTTGATAAGGACCAAAAATTGTGTAGAGAGACATGTATGTTTTTTAGGGGAAGTGTTGTCAAAATTTCCCTAAACCTCGTGTTTTTGTGTTAGCCATAATCATTTTCACGAACCTCCAATTTGGATGATTCCAGCTGAGGGGAAACCCAAGAAACTACTACAAATGTCTAGGAAGAGACTAAGATGTAAATTGTAACGCTTGAAAATGCCATACGCTTTTATAACATGTTTACAGATAAAATAAATTAAATTGTATTTTTCCGGCATTTAAATTGCTAAAAACGAAAAATGATAAAATCCCAAAAATTATACATGAGTCTAATTTGGTAAAAATGTCAAATGAGGACCCAAGGGTCATAAATGAGAAATGTAAATGCCAAAATGAAAATGTGATAAAGTGTATTGAAATGAAAGGAAATGGGCTTTTAAAATGCAAAATGAGAAAAGAGGAATTCCAGGGGTTAGCCAAGGCTTAGTGAAGGATTTTGATTAAAGACCAAATATTGGTCTGAGAGGCATTTCAAGACATTTGGCAAAAGAAGGAGAGAAAGTGCTAGGCTTTTTCTTGCTGTAGAGAGGGAGGAAGATTAGTGATTTTTGCCCATGAAATCAAGGATTAAGGTGATCAAGAGGAAGAAGGAAGATCGTGTTGAAGAATAAAAATTTAAAGGTAAGAAATCAACCCTAACCGCTATCCTTGTGTTTAGTTTACGAACCCCAAATTGGAATAAAAGTGTTTTTATTAATGTAGATAAGTTTTGGGGTTGCTCTAAGTTGTTTTTGGTTGTTTTGATTGGGTTGTGGTCCTCTAAATGAGAAATGTTTTTATAAAGGAAATGTTTGGTTTTAGTGGGAGATAATTGGCTGCAAATTTTCCAAACCCATGTTTTTGTTTTAACCATCACTCATCCCAAATTAGTGATTCAAATTCTGGGTAAACTAGACTCTAGGATAACAAATCTCCTGAAATAAGTGTATCCAAATTCGGGACCCATCGGATTCAGAAAATTCATTACATGAGCCTCGCTTTCTCCTCACAATCTCGTCTCGCTTTGATACGCTTTTGGTGTTTTGGAACAGTTTTGGTATTTAGGTCATAAGTTGAGTTTCACTCATCCAAATTGAGTAATTCAAATTTTTGGGTAAACTAGACTTCTAGGAAATCTCCCTTAAATAAGTGTATCCAAATTTGAACCCCATCGACCAGTAAAATTTGGCCAAAGTGAGGCTCTCATTTAGTCACCTGCCCGCTCTACTACGCTTTTGGTGCTCGTACTCGCTTTTTGGTATTTAAGCCATAAGTTAAGTTTCATTCATCCAAATTGAGTTATTCAAATTTCTAAGTAAACTAGACTTCTAGGAGAACAAATTTCCCTGGAATAAGTATATTCAAATTTAGACCTCATTAGACCTAGAAATTCGTCTAAAGGGATCCCTGTTTTGGGTAAATTCTGGTTCTGTGTTGAAAATAGAATAGTCCTAGATGTTTAAGACATATCTAGAGCTTCGGTGCTCCGAATTGGATGATTCCAATTTCTGAATAAACAGATATATATAACAATGGACTCAAGGAAGTCATAAAATATGGCTAATTTGTTTCAAGAAAAATTTTACAAGTGAAGGTGTGTTGGGTAGAAAACAACCCTAACTATTAACATAAATAAGTCAACTGATATTGTTCTCTAATTGTGATGGATTAGGGGTTGGCGACGAGGAAAACGCGAATTGAAGTCGAAATTCCGAGGATAGGAATCGAAGTGCGATGACCTTTATGGTTTGTTCTCTATTCTTCACTTCTTATTTCAAGTATCAAAATTGTTTGCGTAATTATTGAAATTATTTTCAATAAAACTGCATATTGATTTATTTTAAGTGATTTGAGAAAATTGATTGTGAAATGATTGCCATGAAAAAAAATTGCATGAGTATTGAAATGTGATATTTGAGTATAAATTTATATACCTTATTGTAAATTTTTATTACTGATTTTTAATGCCCTTAATAGAATGTTATCCGTTATATCTGAGTTAAGGATAGATTGATATACCAATAAGGGTCAAACTAGCAGTACTGTGAACGAATGTAATTTAGTGTCGTCACGATCCGCAGCCCGCTGATAGTATCTAAGAGTGTTCACAAATGATTTTTTTTTTATAAATTGTACTGTTCTTAACTAGACCGCATCGTGTTATAAAACCTTTATGCATCACTTTGCACTTCACAGGATCAGGCACATTCCATTATCCTACGCACCAAAAACACATAAATTCTATGGAAAATGATAATAATATTTGTGAAATGCATGATTTGAGTTTGAATGAGTTATTGCATATGAGTGCATATTTTGAAGGATCAATGATTTGTAAATGAATGTATATGAATGAATAAGTATACGTATTGTATTGTACTCGATAATTCAATAAGGTTCAAAAGCATCGCTTTTTAGGAAGTTCTGATGATTTGTGTTAAAATAAATGAAGAGAGAACTCAGAGGAACCACCTGTTAAATTAGCGTGTTGTTTTTATCATCACGCAGGTATCGAGTGAACAGATTCAAAAGCAAAGACCGTGCAAGCGTAGAGTCATAGTCAAAAGCCGCACGGAGTAAAAGTAAAACTTTGATCATGCATACATGAAACCCCATGATCGTTTTTTGATTCTTTTTGTATTAAAACTATGTTGTGAAAATTGAACTCTGATAAATGTTTGTAAATGTTTTTTATATTTATAACGGCTTAAAATGCCGTAATGTATAAAGGTGAAATGAGCAACAGTTTATAATGACATATTTGAATGAAATTATATCGAGAACAAAAATGACGGGGCCCTCAGTTAACATGATAGAGGCATATATTTTCATAAAGATAATTTTATCCTTACATGAGCATTTAAAATGTGTTTATTGGAGAAAGGAATTGTATCGGATTCAAAAAGAAACGAACCGCGTCCCGTATCTCGCCTCGCATCTCGAAACCGGTCGGTATTAGGGCACACATTCCCTCACAAAATCCTACTCTAAGAACCCCGAAAAGAGTTTTACGTATATCATGAATTTTCATTCCCTTTATCTGAGTAGTTTCATATTTTGACCCATATCTTGAGTTAACTGATCCAAATGAGGTGATTCAAATTTATGTACAAACTAAACAAACTTTTATTAAGGAAGTATAGCCAAATTTAGTCCCCATTGTCACCAGAAATTCATCAAAGTAAGGAAACACCATTCTTGAAACTGCCTTAGGAACAAATTCCTGAACTACAGAGTAATTCTGGTTGTTTAAATCATAACTGAAAGGTATTGATCCAAATGAGGTGATTCAAATTTATGTACAAACTAGACATTTTGGGAGAACAACTTTCGCCCAGCCAAAGTATGCTATCAAATTCATGTCCCTATCCTTCCTAGAAAATTTTCAAAATGTAAGACACAATTCCATATTTTATTTCTCAAACTCTATCTAACACGTCTAATGCTTTCAGTCATACCTCATAATTTAAAGGTCCAAATGACCTGATTCATGAGCTTTGGAAACTGTGATATTAGGTAAAATATTTGGGAAGAGTATCACTTTGTCTAAAACTCATTTTGGTCAAATTAATAGAGTTGAAAATGGACTTGGATTCATTTCATACCGTTCGGGGAAGAATTAGTTTATAATGACCTCATGTGAATTTAGCACAATGTTACAAGAATAGTGAAGTCCATTAAACAATCATGATAAATATGTGAAAGAATCCTATGTTAAGATACCGGTATGACTAACTGAAACATAAATAACTGAACATTCTTATGTCTGGCAAGTGGATAAAACAGGCATGCTATGGCTGATCTTCTATGTTGCAGCCACACTTGTAGCCCCGCGAGTCATACTGCTTTGTTATCACCGTCCTATACAAAGAATGCATTTATTGTACTTACTGCCTGCTTCCCCAGCCACCCATCCCATTGGAAGATGCCGCATAAGGCTTCTGGTAAAATAAAAATATATGGGCCAATACAATGAATAATAAGTGCATGCAAGTGCTTCAAATATATGTGTTAAGGTGCACTGTATAAGATTTATGTAATTTACTCGAGATCAGTATTCGACATGGAAATTATGTTATATGCATACTGAATTATAATTTATATGTCATCTATGTTATCTGTTTTCCCACTAAGTTATAAGCTTAGTGAAGGATCCCACCTGATTAATCTTCCATGAACTTGAGGGGGAATTTCCAGCATCGCAATGGATATAGAAACTTTTCCTTAAAACAAACAAATAAAACTATGGAGCTTAACCCCTTAGCAATCCCAACATATCTTTAGTAAATAATGTTAAATAAGTAGATAAATTTTTTTTTTCTTTTCAAACACTTAGATTTTTCTAAAATCAAGCGTAGTTTCCTGTTTTCTGACTCCTTCCAAATCACCCTACAAAACCCGCAAAACATTTACATTTAAAACACTTCTAATCTTTCAATCCTCAACTTCTCAACTCTCCGTTTTAGGACTCCTCGTCCACAACCCAACTGAACACATGATATATGACATAACATTTTATTCATTTCAAATCATCAAAAAACATTCCAAACTCTTGACCCCACATTTTTCAAGATCATTCAGCCACTTAAGCCGATCGCCCACGTATTCCTGCCCACCAGGATCAAAGCCCACGTAGTCTTTCTTTTCAAAATATATACATCTATGCATGGTATGGCTACGACAAATTATTCGATATATAAAATATACAACTATTTTTACAATGCAGTCACATGCGTCGCCTCCCCTCGATGGCTCGACTCCACCGTGCAGGAATACTGCACGTGCAACTGCCTCTGCCTCGAAAAGGTTCTTAAAACATATGGAAAAGAATGATGCCAGCGAGCCAGCTGGAAACATTTTCATTAAAATAACATTTTCAATATATATCAAAGTAATACTTATACAATTAAAATCAATTTATGCCTTAAACATTTATGCTTTAAACTTTCTTTCTTTCTTTATAATAAATACTTATACAATTAAAATCCATTTATGCCTTAAACTTTTCTTTATTTCTTTTCTTTTATTTCTTTCTTCTTTCTCGATGGAACCTGTGGGGAATAAACACACCTAAATCAGCTTTCCGGGTAATCGACTATGAGGACAAATATTCCACATAACCACTGTCAGAAACTTACGCCAGATGGTTCCAAAGCCATAGCACCATCACGCTGTAGCGTATATTACTGCATACACTCCACTCCCTCCCTTGTTAGTAACCTATAACTTTACCCTAAATCCTTACACGCTTAAGCGTATCTCTACGATATCATCATAACAATATAAAGGGTTTAGAGTAACCATCATGACATTCTAAAACATATTTATAAATACATTTTAAATCCTTTACTTTATCATTAAAATATTACATGCATTCTTTACCCATTTTAAAACTTTCATAATACTTTAACATATGCATACATATTTCATATACATATAAATATATATTGATGCAAGATAAAATATTTCCATATGCTCTTAACATTTACATAAACATTTCCCATTAAACTTTCAGTTTAACATTAAAACCATTCAATTTTTTAAAAACTCAATTTTTAAAATATTTACTACCCACCGTTCACCGCTCAATCCCGCTTGCTTCCCATCGAGTTCCCGCTCCCTTCCGATAGTCCTTTTCACCTTTTTCAAGAAAACCACAACTACACACATTAACCATAATTTCCATTTAACCCTCCATACACTCCAGTCCTATATTCTTATTCCTCTTATGAATCTATTTTACTTAGAATTGGAATCAATCCAATCGGATCATTCTAATTAAAGTTATGGCATTTTCATGCCAACTGAACCATTTACCATTGTACTAGGGACAGTTTGTATTACTCATTTTTCCTAGGTCTTAACTTCATATTTGACATTATCTCTTTGTACTATTTTAAAGCTAAGGTGCTATGGTTCTCTCTCAATTGGAATCACCTTAAATCGGGCAATCGAACTCACAAAGAGTCTGGAAACAAACTAAGAATCATATTAAAAATCAACTATACAAAGCAGTTTACATACGGCCCTACTTTGAGTGAATTTTTAGGCCACTTACAATCAGAATTTGATGATTCCTATTTCTATATGTATGATTTTCCTTGAAGTCTATTTTAACCAGAAACTTGAATCACTCAAATCGGATCAGAAATGAGCAAGTTATGGTCAAAATATGAAAACTGGTCGAAACAGGAAAACAAAGCATTTCCTTTACTGAGAACCAGACAGTGGCTTACATATGGTCCTACTTTGAGTGAATTTTTAGGCCACTTATAATCAGAATTTGATGATACCTATTTCTATATGTTTGGTTTTCCTTGAAGTCTAGTTTAATTAGCCACTTGAATCACTCAAATCGAATAATAAATGAGAGAGTTATGGTCAAAATACGAAAACTGGTCGAAACAGGAAAACAGAGTATTTCCTGCACTGAAAATTCCTTGAATTTTCCAGATTAGCTTTTTTCGCCACTTTGCTACCAATTAACATCATACAACTTCTATAATTCATATAATTCTCAAGAATTTACATGAATTCATCTTAAAAAACAACTCCACAACACTTGAAATGAGGCTATGGAACCTCAAACTCAAAACCTTAGGTGGAAATCCAAGAACCCAACCTCAGTCCACCAATTTATTTAAAAAAAAACCACATGCTTTTGATGATTCTATGCTTACTTTACACCAATTGGGGAAAACTCTCATAATCCTAACAAACATCTAGGGTTTAGGTGATCTCTTCCAAACCCTATACCAAGGAGCATCAATTCTCCATGGGAATTCATACCAAAAACCCAAAAATAAAGGATTCCATACCTGATTTTTTACCTCCTCCTCCTCCTTCTTCTTCCTCTTCTTCCTCCTCAGCTGACTCTCCTTCTCCTCTACGGCTGTCTCTAACCCAAATGAGACCCAAAATGTGATTTTTTTTGTTTGTCTCCACATTAAAATCTCAAGTTTCTAATTAAAATTGCCTCCATCTTCCAAGAATTTTAAGATCAACTTTCCATTAATTGAAATTTAAAACCTCATCTCCTCAATTTTGCAATTGTAACTCATTCTATTTGTAATAAGGGCCCATCTCTAACTAAATTTGATTTTCATACTTTTTGCTTTCAGACAATTGTACCCTTCTTTAATAATTATAATTCCGGGTTCCAGAACTTTCCTTTCTAATTTTCGTCCCAAATTGTTTCAATATGACACTTGGTACTCTTATACACCCTGCGCATCATGTATTGTACATTCTCCTGGATTCCGGGTGTTACTGAAAATCCTCCTCCTTAGGAACATTGGCCCTTTAAATGAATAAACTAAACTCCCAAAAGAAAGAAAGGAACATACCTCATCCGAAACAAGCGAGGCACTGATATGATCCGGGGCCCTCTCGCCCCCAAGTAGCTTCCCTATCAGATGACTCCTCCACAATACCTTCACCAGCTGGAATAGTCTTGTTGCGCAGAACTTGCTCTCGACCGTCGAGGATCCTCGTGACCGGTCTTCATATGTCAAATTCTCAGATCACCGCTGCTCACAATACATGCGGAAGCGGTCTCGTATGCACTCATGAGCATAGAAACATGGAAAACATCGTGACGCGATCGAGGTCGATGGCAACTCCAATCGATATGCCACCTCTCCAATCCTTCAACAATCCCAGATGGCCTAATATATCGTGGACTCACTTCAGACGTTTCCCAAATCTTAGTACGCCCCTCCATGGGGAAATCATCAAAAATACCATATCCCCTACCTCGAACTTTAGGTCCTACCACATTGTCCGTGAGATAACTTTTCCTCTCGTCTGGCCTTGTGCAATTTCTACCATCCATTATAACTTTGATCTTATCACAAGTCACTAACAATCTCCCGACCTACTAATTTTCACCTACCTCATCCCAACAGACTGAGTTCGACATTTCGTCCATAAAGAGCCTCATAAGGCCATACCACGACGTCCGATTGACCTGTTATTGTATGCGAACTCCATCGTGTAGATGGGTGTCCCAGCCCCTAAACCCGTAACACATGCCCTAAGCATATCCTCTGTCCAGATAGTTCTCTCAGACGCCATCCGTCTCGTGGGATGAAAAGCCGCACTAAAATGCGCTTTAGTGCCAAGGGCATTCCTCAGAATCGGGCTAAAACCGTGAGGTAAACCCGATCTCTGTCTAAACAATGGAAATCAAGGTACCATGCGCCCCGATAATCTCTAACGTATAATTTACACCCTATCCAATGAATCACTATTCTTGATAGGTAGGAAATTGGCTGATTTCGTCAGTCTGTCTACAATCACCCATATCGTATCATGGCCATTCCGGCAACGTGGAAGTCCTACCACAAAATCCATAGTGATTCTCTCCCATTTCCACTGAGGAATTCCGGGAGTGGATCGTATTAGTCCTCGTGTCGATGTTCTGGCCACCCGTCGACACGTGAGACATCCGGAGATCGAACTCTACACATCCCTCTCTTCAGTACCCTTCCACCAAGAGGTTCCTTGTGGTATGATAAGACCAGGCTTCCCTGATGCATAGCATAAGCTGAGGAATGGGCTTCCTCCATAATCTCTCTCCTACATCACCTACATCCGTACACACAACCTCCTCCTGGGTCCCATGACCACGGTGACAATCCTCTCTCTCAATGACAAACCTCCGTCGCCTGCACTTCCACTTCACCTTCAACTTCACTATCTCAGATCCCGAACTGCTTCTAATCCTCGCTTCCATCAATACATGACGTACATGAAATGTGGCTACAAAGGTTCCCGAATTTGTTAGTTCCGTACTTCACACCCAAGGACCTCAATTCTATGAGTCGAGAGAAAACGACGAATTCTCAAGTTAGCGATGTGTGGAACCCATATAGCCTTTCCAATTAAGAAAGACCGCTACCACGCTCGCCTTCCGTGATGATATTCAATGGTACATTCATAATCCGATCGCTCAATCCATCTCTCCGTCCTCATGTTCCACTCCTTCAGAACAGATAATCGTAAGCTCTTAAGGATCCTTAAAATCCTGGGCAGTAAAATCATATAAGTAATGCCCCATATCCGCAGCAAATACTTACAATTTATAGCTCAAGGTCATGTGTAGGATACCCCGTTTCATGCTTCTTCAATTGCTCTAGAAGCATATGCAATCACCTTGTCATTCGTGATTAATACACAACCTAAGCCTCGCTGTAGGCATCACAATACACCCAGCTTCATCCCCGCCCCGATGAAGTGTAAGCACTGAGCCGAGGTCAGAATTTTTCGGCTTCATCGAAACTTTATCGACAAGCCTTCACCATAAAACGGTTCCTCTTTCCTTGTCAATCTAGTTAAAGGTGCGGTTATCTCTCAAAATCCCTCAACGAACTTACGGCACACCCCCGCCAAACCCAAAACCCTTATCTCCGTAACACCTGAGAGGCTCTCCACCCAAGATAGCTTCGACCTTCCACGATCCACCGAGATCCCCTGGCGTAAACCATGTGTCCTAAAAAAGGTGACACCGTTCGAGCCAAAACCGACACTTACTGAATTTGGCATATAACTGATGTTCCCGCAATGTTTGCAGAATTATCCTCAAGTGCTCTGCATGTTCTTCTCCACTGCCTGAATAGATCAGTATATCGTCAATAAACACGATAACAAACCGATCTAAGTAAGGCCTGAAAATCCCGCTCATGAGATCCATGGTGCCGGCCAAGTATCTGTGAAGTCCAAATGGCATGATTAGGAAACTCAAAAATGCCCAGATCAAGTACTCACCGCCGCTTCGGGAACATCCTCATCATGCGCCTCAACTTATCCCAATTCACTTCCAATTAAATCAAGGCTCATGACAACATCTTGTAAGCCTTAAATCAAGCCATTAGCATCCTTAAAGTGAAAAACCCAATGCCCTTTCACCTTAGCAAAATTAGCATTTATATCTTAATCAATTCTTCTTCTTAAAACATTAATTCTAACACATTCCATTAGGTATAATCACTTCCAATTGATTAAAATCAAATGGAAACCCCAACTTTCCGCATTTTCCTAAGGTGGTCGTAAACTCTACATGTCACACATTCATAATTAGTTCTTCAATTTCTCTTCCATTTTCTTTTCAACAAATTATATTTGATAATTACTTTCCAATGTCATTGATTTAATACTTTAAACTAAATCAATCCAATGCATTTCCAATTAAACCCTTTCGTCTAACCCTTCATCTCATTTTCTATTCAACTTTTAATTCCATTAATTCCATTAATTCCTTCACTAATTTCAAGTAATGTCATTAAATCAATTAAAACCAATCAAACAACACCACTTCCATTAATATCTGTCGACCTAAATCGACAATCCTTATAATCTCATTCTTTCTTGTCACTTTCTTAGCAAAAATCAACCTAGAATCATGTCAATTTAATAGCTAAAGCCTTAATATAACTCAATTCGAAGGTTTAGGATAAATAATCCATAAAACCCTAATTGCTTCATCGGAAATTTCCCGAACTCCACATCACCCAATTGCTTCGTCCCAACTCAGGCGTGAGCCTGGATTTCAAACCCATGCTCCTCTCATCCCTAACTACGGCCTCTACTAGTTCGGGTCGCATCGTGTGTGGGGGTCAAGCCGACGCTACCGTGGTCCAAATCTCTCGACTAAAAACCTACATCAAACCTCTCTTCAAGCCATGATATGGACCTTTGGTTTTTTTCATTTTATCTTTATCACTGGATTCAACTTTTCAAGAATGATACATACTCACAAGAAAAATTGTAATTAGACGGAATTAGAGATTTTATTAAATTATCCGTCTCTAACAGAGAGACTGACAGAGACGGATTTAATATAAAATATTTAGAGATTTTAATTTCCGTCTCTAAATAGATTGACGATTTCCTGGCCTCGTATTTGAGACTGATCTCGAGATCTTTTTGAGAATGGCTTCGCCTCATTTAGAGACTAAATAGAGATTCGACAATTTCCGCCTCTAATCGAGATTAACTGAAAGACTTAAATCATTCCGTCTTTATTTTTTCCAGAGATCTTCGAAATAGAGACCTAATACCTGCCTTCTGTCAGAGATCTGAAAACTGCCGATTGTGTGAGACGGAAAGCCTCTGGCTTCTATTTCGCCCCAAATGCAGATGAATGTGCACTGGTCCCAAATTTGAGACGGAATCATCTGTCTCTATTGCAGATCGAAATGTGGCATTCCAATACCCCTCTCGCTCAACCATTGAGGTGGTCTGCTCTTCGAATGGGGGAGACGGATTTCAAAATTTATCTGCTCTAAATGTAGATTCGAATACCCCGTCTCAAATTCTGGATGAAATCATTCCGTCTCTCTATTTAGAGACGAAAATAGAGACCGAACTTTCCGTCTCTAATCAAAGACTAACAGACCAAACTTTCCGTCTTCAATCAAAGACGATTTTTCCGTTTCTCGACAGAGACGGAATTATTCGCCTTCTATTTTCGTTTCAATGTAGACTTAATAATTTCGCCTCAAATTGGGACGGAAATCATTCCGTCTCTATTTAGAGATTCAAATGAGACCGAATAATCCGCCTCCAATTCCATTTCTAATTATCGACTAAAAAAAGTTATGAGACAAAAAAATTCAAATTCTATTCCTCAAAACAATCTAGGTTTTATCCTAATATTTGTTCTATTTTAGAAAATATCATATTGGTCATTCATCTTTTCGTCCTATAATATCTTTGAATTTTTTTATTGACTTTTTTATAAGTACTGAAAAAACACAAAATGAAAAAAAAACTAAATAATTTGTTTATAAATAGAAAGTCTAGGAATCACAACATATACTAGTTACCTCAATTGAAAAACATATACTCCTATAATAACAATAAATTAGAAAATGGTCCAAAATTTTCCACATCATATCTAAGGGAAAAAAACTGAGTACATATGCACAATAAATTATAAATTAATTCATTTGTGCTTTAAAAATGAATTAATTGCTTTCTTAATTCAAAAACCAATACTTTGATTTTTTGTCTATTATTGTTGAATATGATTAATTTAAAATTTCTTTCATTTTTAACAAATATCAAATTTGTCCATCATCTTATATATATATATATATATATATATATATATATATATATATATATATATATATATATATATATATATATATTATTTTTCAAAAAATGTTTGGGAGAAAAATAAATGAATAAAAATAACGGAATAATTATTTTTAAAATAGAAATAACTAATTAATATACTGGTCAAGAACTTTATCTTTTTTTTCAAAAAAAAAAGACAAAAGAACCTTCAAGAAAGGGGATATATATGAAACATAAGTAGAAATTTTCTAGAATTGAGGTAGTTTTTAGAATGATTAATTAGCTAATCATTTAATTAGAAATAAAAAATTGAGGTAGTTAAAAAATATTCAAATTAAATTTTGAAAACGACATTACTAATTTTTAAATTACCACGTTTACCTTTATGTATAGAATAATGTAACTTTTGGATAATATTTTTATTTCTATTTTTTATATTTTCAAGCTTATTAAATTTTGCACATATAAAAGTATAAAAAATAAAATAAAACAAAATCATAACTAAAAGTATTATGAATTTATATATATATATATATATATATATATATATATATATATATATATATATATATATAGTATATATATATATATATATATATATATACATATATATATATATATATATATTATACAAAAAATTTTAATAAAAGAATAAAAATGAGTAAATAAAATTTTAAAAAAATTATTTAGTAGATTTTCCAAATAAGTGAAAATAATATTTTAGTATTATCAAATGAATTAAAAAAGAAATTAAAAAATCATAAAATTTGTGCAATTTAAAAAAAGATAGACTAATAGATATTATGTTTGATGACATTGAGTGGGCGGGAGGGTGCCCGTGTCGAATAGCGCTAAGTGTTTTTTATTGCAAAAATAAATTTGTTAAATATATTTTTGTTTCATTAAGTTATATAATATTATGTTTAATTTTAATAGTTTAACGGGACCCTTTATTAAATAAATAAAGATAAGACGTATTATCCTAAAGATAATTCTCCCTCTATAAATCTTTAAGAGGTTATAGAGGGTTACTTTCAAACACGAATTAATAATAAATTGGGATGTTCTCATAATTCTCAATTTCCATCCAAAGATATAATATATTATTGTTTTAACATGGTAAAGGTCGATGTTGAAGTGATGTAAGAGATGTAAAGATCAATATGGGTGTGCATGGTGCCACATACTATATGACAATTCAGATTTGTCAACTCCTCCATAAAGAAAAAAAATAATAAAAAAAATTAAATAGAAAATGTAAAAATTAATCAAGAAAATTAATCTGAACCAACCTCTCATAGTCATCTCCACATGTACATGGCAACTTCCAACTATACTTATTAGGACTAGTCTCCAATATTAATATTATTAAACATTATAATTATAATAAAATCTAATTAATAAATATTAGTGTGAATATTGATATATAAAATATGAGTCGGCCCAATCTTTATTAATTTAAATAAAGTGTCCTTTACAAGTGTCCCTAGATTCTTATTAATGAAGACAATAACTTATGTCACTTCATCATGATGCTTTCAAAGAATCCTCGTCTTTCATTTTTTTATATATTATTATAAAAGTTAAATGTTATATTATTGGATAACTAGGTAAAATATCAATTTCACAATTCTTACACAATTTGAACTATTTTAGTGAATAGAAAATCATTTAAAATGGATTATTAAATCTAAACTAAGTATGGTGCCAAAAAATGTATTTTAAGTGTTAAAGAATAAAATAATTTTAGCTTCATTTTACATATCCTATTTCAAAATAAGTATAAATGCAAAATACAAATATAATATATACTTATTTTTTTCATTTTCTAATAATTCAAATATTATACATCTTTCATAAAAGTTTAAAAAAGCAACTATATAATAAATAAATAAAATTATATTATTTAATATTTTAATTATTTAAAATATATAATTTATATAGCTTATAGTGCACTTCCTGAATCACTCGACTAACTCAGATGGTGGTTCAGTCACAGATTTCCACATCGACTGGGATGGTCCCGAGACGTACGGGCCGCGTATCGGCCACGATCGCCGATACGCAAAATATGGATAAGTCACTCAAAATTATTAAAATTTTATATAAATCATTAGAAATATTTATATAATTGGCAAACTAAATATTTAATAAAATATTTTTTTATATTTAAAAATGGGGGCTGGAAGGCTTGAACATGTGGAAAATATAGTATTCGGGGTCCAAAACGTTAAAATGACGTCTGCTTGCTTAGGCTAAAACGACCTCGCTTTTAGCCATCGTAATTTTTTTAATTCAAAACATTGATCGACAACGTTGTTTTGACTTTGTCCGGGGACCAAAACGACGTCACGCTTTGAGACTTATCAACAGGGTCCCGAGATGATCGGCCTCGATGTATCGCCAGACGATCGACACGCAAATTTAAATAAATGTAGAGATTATAAGATTATAAATTATTAGAGAATACATGTAATTAAATAAATTAAAAATAAATAAAATAAAAATTTATTTTAGATTTAATACTATTTAATAAATACAAAACATTCACTAAAAAAATTATAAATTATAATATATATTGTATTACAAAATTAGATGTTAATTTAAAAGTACTTAGTCTTTTATCTTACATTCATCTTTAAATTAATTTAGTCAATAATTATTATACCTTTTCGTCTAAATTTTTTTTATTAAAATGACATAATTAAATAAATTTTAACATCAGATCCCGATTATAAAAACATTAATATTATATTAAATATTAAATTTATTAATTAAATAGACACAAACCCACCTTCCCCATTTATTAAATATTTCTAATTTCAAGAAAGGTAATAAATTTTCCACAACTTCTCTATCCTTGTTTTGGTCTTGCCCTTCCTTCATCTTCTCCATCCTCACATCCTCGACTTGTGGTGATTCCCCTTAGCAAACCCTAACCCTCGCTTCGAAACTGCGGCAACCGGGTCCGATGACTCCGGCGACCTCTTACCGAACGCGGGCCGAGGACATCCATCCCGGGTAGTGGTAGACCCTAACGGCCCCCAACAACCCTAACGGCCCCCAACAACTTCTTCCCAGAACTCCTCCTCCGCCTACTTCGTCAAGCCGCAGATCTCACATCAACTCTGACGGCCCCGAGACGACGGTCATGGCATCTGGCCACAGACGCACAAATATTACGCAAATAAGATGATTAAAATATTTAAAAAATTATTAAAATTTTATATAGTCTATTAGATATATATATATATATATATATATATTATGAAGCTAAAAATTTAATAAAATAAATTATTTATCATTTCATGCTAAAAAAATATATATGTAATTATACTTTAATGTATTTGTAAAAGTGTATTGAGATAGATTTAAAATAATGCAAATAAATTTATTTATTTATATATTTGATTATTTAATATTTAAATTTTATGTAATAACCATAAATCTTATTTTAAAATATAAAACATTTTTGCTACTTAATAAATAATATGTAATTTAAAAATAGTCGCATAACAAGTAAAAACCTATTAAATTTATATTTATTAAATAGTGATAATCTAAAATTTTTAAAATCCTAAATCATGTTAAAAGTAAAAACGTAATTTTATCATATATATATATATATATATATATATATATATATATATATATATATATATATATATTTTATATTTATTTTCCATAAATACATAAAATTAGAAGAAAAATAAAGGAAAGATATTATTTTTTGGTTTTTTAACCCTCAAGTTTCTTCTTCTCTCTTAATTTTTCCCCCTGCGATCAACCCACCTCTCAATCCCATGTTTCCTTCTCCCCGTCTCTTCCCTTTCCCTCTCAAGGATCGATAGACCCACATACCGACGCCACCGACAACCTCGCCCCTACCCCCCCGTCATGGCTTCCATCTTCATACGATATCCTTCAACGCCGACGAAGAACGACTCAATCTCCCATCTCCGGCTGTGTTTACAACTCTCTCTTCATCTTCAAAACATGGTTCAAAAGTCGCAGATTTCCATCGACGGGAGGATCCTGCGAGACGACGGCCTCGATGTATAGGCTGTATCCGTCGATACACAACCTCAAGGTGAAAAATACTTTAAAAAAAAAAAAATGAAATATTATATAAATTATAAAATATTATATTATTTAATAGAAAACAAATGTAATTTAGTAAATCAAGAATTAATAAAATAAATTCATTTTATTTGATATTATTTTAAGTAATTATAAAAATTATTCATCAAAAGAATTATAAAATTATAATAATTATTATTGTAAATATATATGTATGGTAAAATTCAATTAATGTTATCTAAAAATGAAAAATATATATATATATATATATATATATATATATATATATATATATATATATATATATATATATATATATATATATATATATATATATATATATATATATATATATATATATATATATATATATATATATATATATATATATAAAGAACTAAAACTATTAGAATATCAATAATAATATTGTGCGGTAAAAGTATAAAGTTAAATATTTTAGCATTTCTATTAGAAATAATATTTGATATTAAGTTATTTTTATGTTCATAGATAATGATTTAAAATTATTTGATATTTATATTCAAATTTATCGCTTAATTAATTTAAATGAAATGATTTTTCTTATTAAAGATAGATTTTTTACTAAAATTTGTAATTAAAATATAATTAAATTATTATTTATCTATATATAGTTATTATTAATTAATTGATTTTGAGATAAATTAGGGATAAAGATTAAAAGTATCTATCTCTGATTAAATAATACTTTTTTAATATCATGTAAGTTAAATATAATTTATATTAATATCGTATTAAATATAATTTATATTAATATCATAATTAAATATAAAGTTTATTTTTAACTGTATAATTAAATATCATATGTTAAATATGTTAAAATATAATTCATATTCAAAGTTACATATCTCCCAAGTTATTCAAATAATTTGATAGGAAGTTAAATAGTCATTTTTTTATGGTTCTCTCTCTCCCTTCGTCCCCGCATTTCTTCCTCTGCCTCGCATTCACCCCTTCGCCTTCACTGCCGCCCACAGCACCCGCCGGAGTACCATTATCGCTACACCACCTGCACTCCACTGGAATAAGAGTTCTTTCAAATAAGCTTCCGATCACCATCACTAAGACCGCTTAGGGTTAGCACGAGGAAAAGTGTTAATCGATCTTTTATTCTCTTTGAGGAGGAATCTCGCATTTCTCATAAAGGTTTGATTTTTTTTTGTTAGATGGTAAGAAACATTAAGAATCAGAAAATCGCTCAAATATCTATTTTTTTGTGATGCTAAGAAAGCACAAAAATCGTTATTTTCCTTCTCGTATCTCGACTTCGTAGGTGATAAATTGTTGATATTTGGTTCTTCAATCTCGAATTTCTCGAAAAAAATGAATTTTTAACATTGCGATGGGTAATCAACGATTAAGAACCGGTAGAATCGTGCTATTTTCTTCTGTAGCTAACGATTCGGTAGAGTCAACATGGGATTTCGGTCGAATTAGCAGAGTTTTCCCGATTCTTTACTGAGTCTACAATAGTATCATATATGGTATCACATTCGGTGCGGTCAGTCTCGAGATGGATATGACTTCGACCCTGCGTCCGTACCAGTTTTTGAACCTGCCTCTGCTGGACCTCCTTTGCTCCTGTGAGCCCCCATGTCAAATTTCCCACTCCTGGACACCATCTCGAGTCTCGACATACTGCTAGAATTAAGCTGGTTCATCTTGGTAAGGAAGTGAAAAAGTTTTGATTTTAGTTATTTTAAGAGGAATCTCGGATTTCTCTTATAAGTGTTTTTTTGTTGTAATGGGTAAGCGGATTGAGAATATATGAAATGAAGGTGTTTTCATTACAGAAGGTCGAGGTTGTAGGAGTTAGCACTCGGAATCTCGGCCGAAACTTTCGAGTTTGGCTGATTCACGACCGAGTTTACCAATATCTTGTATCTACTCGGTTCGGCGGCCACCTTCGGCCAGCGGATACAGCTCGGCCGGTCGATAGGAATCGGCGGGTTTTGATCCTTGTCATATGAGAGACTTGTACACATTATCTTTATTTGCGAGTTCTTCTTTATGATGACTTTGTTGTATATTTAAACCAGATTACTATTTGTTGTGTTCCATGATGAAATTATTTGATTTCAAGCCATGTGCTTGTCTGATACTTGAACTTGTGATTGTAGATCCTTAGGAAGAATGATATCTAATTTAGTTATGTTAATGTTAGAATATTGGTATTGAAATTATTCCAACGGAAAAATCTGATAAAAAAAAATTCAGATTTATAGTTTGAGATCAAACCCAAAATTCGATTTAGCTTCTTATTAGCTTAGTTTGTTTGAAAATCTTGAGTGTTGCAATTAGTTTCACGAGATCATTTGTGATTTTATCTTAGTGTATGTTAAGTTTATCAATTTGCGGTTGAATGTTTCATTGTTAAGGTTAATTCATTTATTTTTGGATTTCAATTTAGACTGAAACATCTAAATGCCTTGGGCAAATTCTATCTATCACTACGAGATATTGGAAATTAGGCGGTCAAAAATTTTATGATAGGCGAATAAAATATAATATTGATGGAGCCCTAGCAAAAGGCCAGTAGAACAACCCAGTACACCGGCATATACAGAGGAGAAAAAGAGCAGAGAAAAAATATAAGAACCAAAAGAAAAAAGAATAAAAAAGGGCCTTTGCATGTGAAAGAATCACTTGATGACTAAATAAATCCGGCCACAGGTCAAAAAAGCACATAGGTTTTCACAAAGTAAATAGGATATGACAGGTTGTTTCTCCCATGCGCTTAAATGACTGTCAGATTAATATCCTCTGAGTTACTCTTAATTGGGAATGCAAGACCTAAGAACTACCAAAAGAACCTTATTCTTAACTCTTGTCTTCACCTACCATTATAAGATGCAATACTTTGTTATTTACATGTATTGATTCATTTCCTTCTTTCTTCTTTCTCACAAACGTTCTCTACTTGCGTTTGATGTAAATTCCTATTTTTTATGTTGTAGTGACTTTACTTTGTAACATAATAAGGGTAGTTTGTGTATGTAATATAAGTCTAATGGTGATGATTATTGTGTAGGTTAAAGTGACTTACAAAAGGAAGGCATGGGTGCCATCACGGTGTTCGATTAATGAAGAAAAACTTGATGCGAGTCTAAGTTCAAATCGGTTAGCTTCTAAGATCGGCGAGCTCAAGATCACTCTAATTCTCAACATAAACTCCCATGGGCAAATTTACTTATTCCATGATACTTAATACCATTGGTTTATATTGTTTCTACCATATTATTTACTTTCCGCATGATATTTAATATCATTGCTTATTATTGTCGGTTGCATTTTCATTACTCTTTGTTTTCCATTTAGGCTACATGATAGTTTCTGTTTGAGTTTTAATTTATTAACTTTCCTAGTATCTAGATCTTGCTATTGCGGTTGGGTACTTGATGTTACGAGGTGGTGTTGTGGTGGCAATGATTATGATTTTCATGGAGAATATTTCCTCTCTTTTTCTTTTCCATTTTAAGCCCAGACTATTGTTTCTCTTTTCTTTTTTTTCTTTATTTCTTTCTCTTTTCATTTTATGGATTTTCTTTTTTTGGATTTGCTTTGGGCTGCTACTGCTCCATCAATTTTTGGGTGGGAGATGTTGCGGGTGTATGTTGGAGAAGGGATGTCGCATGGCTGCTGCTGGTGCTTTGTGTGTCTTTATTCCATTTTGAGGGGCTAGTTTGTAATTAGAGAGGAGAAATGGTGGTTTTGTCGATTCAATTTGTGTGTCTTCATATTTATCATCATATTACCTTTTTTATATCCATTTATTTAGTTACATTATTATTACAATATTAAATGATATTATTAAGCAAGTCCATGTTCTTCTTCTTCTTATTATTATTATTATTATTATTATTATTATTATTATTATTATTATTCTTTTATTATTATTAAACTAAGTCTTAATTTACATATTTAAGTCCACTTATTTCCGTTTTAGGTTTCAATGTTTTAATTCCTCTTGATTTACAATTAATAATTGTTTTATTTGTCTTCACATTTATTAATATTATCACTTATTATATTTATTTATTTTTATCTCCACACTTCACTACCATGCTTCACTTTTTTCACAAATTTATCTCACTTTTATCTCACCATACACTATATTTCACCTTTTTGGTTTAATTAATATTACTTTTCATTAATTTTTTGGTTCCACACTTCAATTAATTAATAAGCCAAATAAATAAAAATCCCCCTTTTAAAGACTCCCAAGCAGTGACTCGGAATTTAGCTTTGTGTTCTTGATGAAGATAGAAATTTAATGGTTAATGATTTTTAATTTATAGTCATTGGTTAGAAAATTTTGGATGCAAACAAGCGATTGTTTTACATGCAATAGTATATTTTTCTTTATGAGTTTTCACTTTAGTTTAACTTATTTATGAAAAACTATTAGGGGAATTTAATATATTATATATATATATATATATATATATATATATATATATATATATATATATATATATATATATATATAACACCTGCATATATATATATGAATCCAATTTTCCAACATATTCTTTTATGTCTCTAATTATCGTTTTTGGAGATGTCCTTTTAGCTTCGTGTTTTGCAGTCGTCATTGTCCATTACATTGCATAGTCATAAATAATACAGGCAACATTAACATTTGCTTCTCTTTATTAGCAACGGAACTAAGAAATTTAAAAATATATAAAATATTGATTGTCTCGTGTTTTCGATACTTGAGGAAGTAAGTATGAGTTACACGACCGGACAATGGATGTATAATAGGATGCGTGGTGGTTATTTAAACCCCGAATTTTGTTGATGGGTGCTTTTGTTTCAATTTGCAATTGGTGGCCAGGATGGGTGATGGATGAGAGCCAAAGATTGTCCATATAGTATGTAAGAATCAGTTTGTAGCGAGAATGTGAGATTACACCTAGTCGCAAGGAACATACCAGATTATTATGAGTGGAGATTTCATGGGAAACTCTGGCCTTCGTGAAATTATAGGCGAAGGTCATACATCCAACTTATGCTCTTTTGAATCACAGTTAGCGTACCATACTATCGTTGCCAGTCGCAGTGGACGACAGACTTTGACACTATGGAGGAGAGTCCGTCAGGCAGTAAAATTGTATGAGATGCCTGGCGGCCGATCAAGCATTGTGGCCGAGTGTGAGAAGCACTCACGAGTTATCTGCGATGGCTGAATTGTTGAATGTGCCGAGAATATCATTCTGGAGAGATGTTATGATTCCTTATTGGAATTTATGAAGAGGCACTACCTCGAGAGAAACACATTGCGAGGAGAGAATTTTTTACGATACGAAGAAGATGGTTGAAAGGATTGGGTCTTCCTCTCTTAGGAAGGTAGATTATTGTATTGTGGTGCATGATATATTGGGGGTGTAGATAGACGCTTTGAAGTGTTGCGAGTTATGTGGGCATCCTAGGTACAAAGTAGGAGAAGGGAGTCATGAGAACATAAGGGTGATGTTCGTATAGAGGATGTGTATTACTTTCCTCTCATTCCTAGGCTACGAGATTGTATGGCAATGGCCCATAAGGATATGCGTTGGCGATGATCGTAGCCAGGAGACGGTGTTATGCATCATCCATCTGACTCGAAGGCTTGGTTTCATTTTGACGAGATGCATCCTTCATTTGCGGAGAGTAGAAATGTCAGGTTGGGATTATGCACAGATGGTTGCGGTTTGAGGTGATCGGGTAAGCGATATTCATGTTGGCCAATCATTTGTAACAGGCGTAATTTTACCCCTGCAAGGAATGTATGAAGAGCCTCATATGTTCGCATGCATTAGTACACAGTAGGGCACAACCTCTTCTGGCATAGATCAAGATGTTCCTTGACCAACGATGGCGAATTATGAAACGTAATTGGGTGTTGAAACATATGATGTGTCTCGAAAAGAATTTTCAAATGAGAGCATCTTTGTTGTGGACTATTAGTGATTTTAGGCATACTCAATGTTGTATGCGGATGGAGTACAGTAGGCAAGTCAGCTTGTCGCATTGTATGGAGTACTTCGGATCATTTTCCTCCCAAATGGTCGTAAGACATCATGGATTCGATAATCATCGAAAATTTACGCCTCACAATCACCCGCCAGACGAAACAAGAAGCGCATTAAAAGGCAAACAATTTCTTCCAGTCACTAGCCACATTAGGTCTGGAGCGAAATTTTTAGAGCATATCGACATGTTGGGACTTAGAAGGTAAGCGCGGAAGCACTTATGCGGATGAGATCCAATGTAACATTTGCCAAAGCTGGTAGTTGTGGTTGGAGCGTGGTATATTTTGGGATTGCCTTATTGGGTACCTGTCGATTAGTCCTGATCTCGATGTCATGCACATAGAGAAAAATGTGTTTGAGAATGTGTTTATCATTATGGGTATTGAGGGCAAAACAAAGACAACATGAAAGCTAGGGAGGATTTAGCGTTTCATCGACGAAAAGTTAGAAGAATGCTAATGAAGTAGTATCGACGAGCTACACTTTGGATAAGAATGAGTAGCGGTATGCGCGAATGGGTGAAAAACCTCAAATTTCCCGATGGATGTCAAATATGGGACGATGTGTGGACTTAAAGTACAAACTTTTGGAATGAAAAGTCATGACTGTATCACGTCTTTATGCGAGGTTAATCGATAGCATTTTGAATTTGATGCCAGCGAATGTTTGGGAACCAACGAAGGCGAGTTGAGCTTATTCTTTAGAACTGCTTTTATGCAGGCTTCGAGGGAGGAAGATGAGGAGATTGGGGTTAGAAATTCCCGAAATTCTATGTAAGTTAGAAGGGATATTTCCTCCTTTTGCTTTCTTTGACTCAATGGAACATTTGCATCGCGCCATATGAAGCAAGGATAGCGAGGCCCGATCACGATTTCGTTGGATGTACCGTATGAGAACTAACTTCTCATGTGTGTTCATGATATTTGATGTTAATAGCATGAAAACAATTAATTGTTGTCATATATATATATGTATATAGGTTCCTTCGTCATTTATGAAAAAAATATCGGTAATAAGGCTCGAGTTAGGGTTGATATGTAATCGTGTTAGTTGAAGAAGCATCGGCTTTGATCGCATTACTTTGAATCACATGTTCACACAAGACAACGGAATGTGCCTCGTAATGATGATGGCGTTCTTTGTTCCAAATAGAAGGTAATTTGTCGATATTCACGTATCACGGGCGATCTTATGGAGCTATAACTAGGCGATTAGTGAACTTGGACATCGAGCCTATATTCTTTTAGTTGTGATGAGGTTACACCACTATATCAGTAAGTATTTTGGAATATTAGTAAAATTATTGATTTTTATTTTAATGGTTTTATTTTATTTGAAGTATTTACATTCTCAAACTCGTGAGCAAAGATCAAGAATTAGCGATCTTGACATTGATCAAAATGCTCGATAATAATTTTGTTGAATGGTTTGAACTTTATGTAAGAGTATTTCGTTCACACATAATTTCATAATCAAATATTTTAAATCAAATATTGACATTAATGTTTTTTTGATAAATGAGCGCATCCAATCCACAGTAACAACGTGACAAACATCTTTGTAAAGGCTCTTCTGTGAAGGACCAAATGGGAACCACACGGAGTCATATCGATGTACTTTGTCAATGAGTACAAATTTCATACTATAGAGCCACCCAGGCTGGTCGAGGCTACCATGAGCAGGTGGTGTTTGCATTAAAGAATTACGACTATGAGTGAGAGTGCTAGTGATTATTGCTTGGTCAATTGATAGAATATTGGAGTTAGAGTATCACGGTTATCCATTCAAAGAACGGTTCTATTTAAATGTATTGATTGGTTTGACCCTTGAAACCGCCAAATCTTATAGAGGCCTTACAGGTACAGGCCATACAAAAGTGAAGTCAAGCGAAAATGAAGTTTAATAAATATGAACCATTCATACTACTTGCAATGCAGGCGTGCCAGGTATATTATGTACCATATCCTTCATTGGCGGGGCTGAATGGATTGGATAGACGTAATGTGCAAGTTAAAGTGAGGGTGTAGAGATGCACAGATTGTCGAAAACTTCTTGATCTGGAATTGGCCTTTCAAGACAATGAAATTAATTTACATCCAGTGAGGTGGTGGACAATGATCTTGGTCTTCTTAATGATCGAATGGTGGAGATATAGGTTACGATGTAGGAGATGATGAATTTGAATCAGAAGATGAGATTGAATTATGTTTTTGGAATCTGAATCAGAAGATGAAGATGATGATGAAGACTTTGCTGATTTGTAGTATTTTTTTGCAATCTTGTTCTGAAACACCCTAGTAAACTTATCTCCTAAGTTATTATAATCACTAGTTGTCCATTTTGTAACTCCTTAACCTAGCTTTTGATGTAATGGGAAGGGATGAGTTTGGAATTTTGTGTTGGTTTCTGTTTCTAGTATTTTTTTAGAAAGAATTGTGTAACAATCCTTCTTTGAGTGGCCTGAAAATTTTTAATGATTAACACACTTGAAAATAGGTTTTATATCCAAATTTCTTCATTTTATTCTTTATTTCCTTTTTATTGAATTGCTTTTGTCACGTGATTTTTCTTAGTATATTAATACCACGGTGTGTAGGCCGGTATTTAGTTGCGACTCCATTGTGAGAGGAGTGGTATCGATTTGTTTTACGCCAGACCCGGCGAGTCAAAGTGTGGACAAGATGAATAATGGCAATAATGCTTTATTTTTAGAATTATGAATACACAATACATATGTGATGATGAATGGTTTTATTTTAGATGATATATGTGTCGGTAATCATAAATAAGAAGGTAATGATTAAAATTAGATTTATGGATTGATTACTTTTTATTTCCATTGTATGTTTGATTGAAAGGACACTTTACTGTAATTTCTACAACCTTAGTGGGAATAATAATTGAAAATACAAGAAGGGTTTCTTTACGTTTTGATGATGTCGTTTGAGCATTTGTTTTGAAACGGGTTAGCTTTCGATGATTGCTTTATCTCCGTCGCATAAGAGGAAGGCGTAGCATGTTTATGACTTGGGCGTGAAGGCTCCCTAGTTTGGTATGTTTTTTACATTTTAGCGAGAGAAAATGTTACGGGAAAGTGTGGTATAATGTTTAATATCTTGTCAATGATTGACTTGACCATGTCGAAAACTCATGTTTGTAGTTAGAAAAATTTAGGTATTCTTGGTCATGATACTTGAGATTTGGTGTATTGACTTCTTTGGTGAAATCTATTACTTGTGTTTATGGATAATGAGATCGACATTTGGCAATAAGATAGTGTGGAATTGTTCTTTTGTTTTTGGCTTCATAAATTTAGGTTGGTTTGATTTTCATATGGGTTATAAAGAAACCATATGGTGGAGCCCATAATTGGAGCTCATGGCTCTATCGAAAAGTAAGTGAAATTTTAATTGACTTTACGGAAAAATTACATTGCTGACTTGGTCATGCGAACATGTTTATGGTTGTAAAACTTGCATTTAGTGGTCATGGTACCGCGAGCTTTGTGTGGACATCTTTGGCTCTTACTCATGTTTTATGAATGAGAAGGGCGACATTTGTCGATGGTGTGAGCTGATTCTTCGGTTTTGGCTCTGTGAAGTGTACATTTGATTTCATATCGGTTGAGGTGTCGCGACTAAATGAATTGGAACTATAGTGGAGCTCATGGTTTCTATCCAGAAGAATTAAGTGAAATCTTAGTTAACGTTATACAAAAATCTGACAACGGAAAGAGGGAGATGAGAAGCCCAGAAAAGGCGACCGAGAAGGGTAGCAAAGGGAGGAGGATTTTGGGAGCGAGGAACGTGAAGCAAACTTTCACGTGATTTCATTGCCAAGTCTTTATTTGCTGCGATTCTTGCCACCTTTTTCGATTCGCAGATATTCCCTAAGTATTTGTGTTCTGTTGTATGGTAGGATTAACGATAAGCGTGCCATTCAAAGTTGGATTTTAACGGTCGCATACGTGGGAACTTTTGTTGGATTATGTTTCTAAGATTGAAGAAGCAGAATCTAAAACCTTAAAAAAATAACTAATTTAAAATCCGATTTCTCTTGAAAGCATCATGGAAGGCGAGAATAGATTGACGCGAATTACCATGATAGCAGTACGTGTGACTCTTATTTTGGGAAGATTATTAATGTAAGTGGGGTGCACCGTGGTAGGGAAGTAATGAATATGAGTTCAGATCGGCGTAAAATTGGCTTTTTCTTCACTTGGTTGGCCCGACTTTGGATAATCCTATGGTGTTATAGACCACTTGATTGATAGAGAACTTTAGTGTTTCTAATAATGATCATGTTTTGAAAATCAGTAATGTGAGAGCATTTTCTTAAATTGCTTTTGTCTTTGCTGAGAATGTTGGTTCATTAGGTGGTCTAAGTTTGAAAAAGTATTTTTTATTGTGCTTTAAAATGGAAATAAGAATATTTGAGGTGTTCGGAGAGTTTCCTGTGTGTAGTTTTGGTGTTTTATGATAGGAAAGGGATGCGTGAACCTTTAAAGGGATTGGAGATGATTTCAATGAAGTAAAAAAATTTGTTGTGTGAGTCCTTTTATTGTAGAATAGTAAATTGTTTGAGGTTCAACGCCTTTAAATTCTTTTATTTTCCTATTATGTAATTATTTTGGACGTCCCATTTGCATGATTGAATTTGTCGGCTCTTCTTTACGTATTATAAAGCGTTAAAGAAATAATAATTTCAATAACATTATATGGTTGTAGTCAATCGATCAAGGGCATTCCTATATCTTTGTTGCATATATATTGGGAAGAGAAAGAGGTAAAATATGTACACAACCAGGAGATGGTGAAAAAGGAAGAAACAACTAGGTCTAATTTCATATGTGGCATATGAGGAAAAGGAGTGAGAGTGGGAATTGTAAGCTTCTTTAGTAGAGCTATTACTTGTGTTTTTCTTTTCTGATTGGATGGACCATTGTGCACTTTCCATATTCTCCCTTCCCTCTTTAAGGCATACTAACCTAATCGGTAATAAATAGATGGATAGATCCCACTACAGACGGAGGGAATAATTGAAAACGACTGCATCCTCCCCTATAAACTATGGGGTAACACAGCTCTCTCTCTTTTTATCTTTTATAATATTTGCTGGGTTTATCTATAAAAAAATGAAGTTATATCCATATACCCCAAACAAAATGATTTAAGGACAAAAGCTTTTGGAGTTCACGAGCAATATCGAATTTAGGTGATATTTTAAATGGTGAGAGCTAACTGCTAATCCTCCATTGGAGCTGTAAATGGTCAGCACATTGGCAATCTTTCTAAAGCGGAAAACAGAAGAATTCGCCAGTGCGAAATACAATGGGAACGTGAGTTCTATCTTATAAGGTAGATGCCAATTTGCAGATTTTCACCGAAAGGCTTCATTACATGGCGCTACGAGGAAAAGCGGCGGCGACAACCGGCCGAGCACGAGCTAAATCCGAGCGCGATGTCTTGAAACCATGCGAAATGCGACGATAATAATTTGAAATAAAGTCTTACAAAGACGGGTGCATGAGAGAGATTCGGTGACTGACATTTGTACTTCTCTTCTTGTTTTGCAGTTCACTTCACGATTTTCCTGCGCAAACCAAACACGAAAACGGCCCGTTACTGGCTGGTGAAGAAAAGCAGATCAACGAGTGAATTGTAGAGCATTATTCGAGCAAGAATTGGATGATCCTAACAAGCGACCGTTCATAGTGATAGAAGTCGAAGAAATGCACCTTTCAAGATTGATTTGAATGGCTTTAACAAGGAATCGCGTAGAGCGAAACGAATTGAATCGGGAGTATTTAAATTGGCGAATTCTTTGGACAAGTATGAGTTATGCTATTTTTGCATACTATCGATGTTATTGCCTGACTACGCGTGATCATATTTTATAATCGGGGAAGGACTATAGTAAGTAAGTACTTACAATTTGTATGCCATTATGCTTTATGCTATTGTGATCATATTTCAATATAAGATCTGACAGTGACTTGCTATCTTGTAAGATTAACCTTTATGCTTGTTGATGGAACTATGGTACCGTTGGTTTACTATATCATAATACGAATGGAGTGAGATAAAAGGAAAGGAGAATCCATGAAGGTAGAGGTAGAGGAGGAGGAAACCATGAAGGTAGAGTTAATAATAGTAGATCGGGCGAGAGTCTATTGATGAGATAAATCGTAATAGGATACAGACATGGCTCCGTGATGTCATCCCACAAATTCCTTGATCTGACCATGCCTCCTCACTTGGCCACAGGCACCACAACAATTGAGGTAACGCACCAAACATCTATTGCTGAATCTACTCATCAGGTGGGTGACATTGATGGTGCTTAGATTTGACCCTAGAGATGATCACCTATTGAGCAGAGAAGTAAGTTTTCATCAACTTAATTTTCTTCTAATAGTACGATACAGGAAAAACATGTCTTTATATAAGACAAAATTTATTAACAAGTTGTTGAAAAATTAGAAAAACTCTCGAAACAAATTTTTCATTAATTAAACTTAAGACTTATTTTGGCCTTGGGGTAGGTTGATGGACTTTCCATCCTGCGCACCTTTTTGTTTTCCTCTTCTTCTCCTGACATTAACCTAATTACGCCAATTTGCATGATCCACGATTCATTATATTATGATAATGAATTGTACTAGTGCTGATGTTTGAAACAAACTAGTGCAAATTATTTTTATCAAAGTGTTCAAAATCTTGATAAACTTATTATAAAATTAATAATTTAAAAAAATAGGTAGGTTGTTTGTTTGATGGTGAGGCTGTGAAAGTTAATGTTTGGGGAGGCTTGAATTAGGTGTTTAGTTTGTGCATTTTTGTAATTGAGTTATCCTCTGTGAGGTTTCCTATTTGTCTGAGTGGGGTATTTCTTTCAGCCCCGGAATGATCTGAATTTTCAGTTCGATAGCGATGATTTTACCAATTTGATTGTAATAATAACTCTTTTTCAGCCGCTAGTACTTGAAAATTTTCATCATAGGTTTGTTTGCCTCCGCAGTACTCACGGATGATCACGCTCCAGGGCTTTTGACGACTTCAGGATGGTGCCTGCTTGGAAAGAACATTCCTCGAGAACACTAAAGATTTGTATTTTGAGGATTTTTCGAACAATGTTTCTTTCAAATATATTGTAATTTTAAAATATAAATGAGTTTGTACTATTATTTGTTTTTTGAAATTTGTAAATGTTTGATGGGATCGAAACCAGGCATGGTCGAATTCTTTGGAGAAGCAGGTGACTATTAAGATGCAAAGAGTTTCATTTGGACCGTGGGGAATGCCATGAAGCAGCTGTGTTTGATGATGTTTCAGGCATGGAATGATGAATTCAATAAGCGCTGAGTATATAAGGCCCCAGCGGCGAGCAAGTAAGTAGGTAGTGGTGACACGCCGCTCTCTTGGGGATCTATGCATTCTACATGCTAAACTCGCTGGTTAGGTTTCACGATAAGAAAATTTGTTCGCAATATTTTAATTGTGTGATCATATACAATTTTTGTTTTGAACTCATAGGAGCAAAGTTCGGAAGAAGCCCGACATCTTATATGAGTTGTTTATTACGTCTCTTAAAGGGGTGATGGCTGCGTTAGTGATAGAAGCGGCTTTGAGATAGCCATAATTAAAAATTTAATGTTTTATTAGCAATGTGATTGATTCTTTCATTCTTCAAATTTATGAGATTCTAATGTGATGTGTTGTTGAGTGAGGGATGATTTCATCCAGGCTACGGGAGAGATGTCGACTTGGAGGAGGTCGTCAGAGACCTCGTCAGATTGATGACAATGAAATGTTTTGGTAAAATGTGGGAGTGAAGAAATCAAAAGACTATATGGTAGTGGCTCAAATATGACACTATCTTGTGGCATTGCCTCTTAGTGGCGCTTCACTGCGTGGGTTATAGCCATGAGTTAGAGGATAAGTGCGACATGCGGGAAGAAAATAAGGCATTACGTGATCAGTTCCAGGATTTGCAAGACCGTACCAAAAAATACAAGAGAAAAATGAAAAACGGGGAGGAGATGCGTAACAAATCACGAGGAAGAAGTCGTGTCAATAATCGGGAGATGCAAAGACCCACATACGAGAAGCGGATGAAATCCGCAGTTGACATTTTTAGTTGTGACGTGATGCGTAGCTATATTTGACATAATATTACCATTTGTTGTTAAGAATACTATTGATTTTATAATTAATTAATGTAGTTCAGTGGTTTAAGAGACTTGTCGGATATTCTTAATAACCAAATTAGGTCTATGGTTATTACTTTAATTTTGATGTTGATAGTGAATAACATGGTTGACCGCCGCATTTGAAGCACCATTTGGATGAATTCTGGCACATTTAAGGATCTCGCTGATTTCGGATCAGCCGGACCTGTTTATTAGGCAGCGGTCTGAAGCCCGGGATGTTCGGTCAGTTACCGGCTAAAAAGCGCTGCGAGACTCTCGGGCTTTCTCTGGTCAGTTCCCCGACGACTCAAGTTGGCGCTACCAATGATAACGGTTTTGATGAAAGCAGTGCACAAAAGATGGCTCGGCAACATTAAGCTCCACCACAATCACGAACTTATCTGGTATGAAATTAAATGATGAAACCCGTTTCATGGAAAATGACCAGGATAAAGTTACCCTTGTTAAGGAATTTATTTCCACTTTTACTTTACTTTCCTTTCTGACTATTGGTCAGAAATAATCTAAGATGTTGGTGATCGGTCGGAAGCGGGGCGACCTACCGGGTGGCGAAAAAGAAATGAGTCGCCTCGGGCCCCACATTTCAAAAGGCGGGCCGCTTCTATTCGGTGCGGAGGCTAGGGCGCTTTTCGATCCTCGTAGAAGAGCTCTCTCTGATCGGGACTTGGCCATGGGTCTCGCGCGCTTTCTCCACGGAAAAGTTTACCACGCAGCGAGGTATTTCTCGATTATTTGGCTACGTTTTGATGCTGGTGTATTTTGGTTTGATGTTGTTACGTTGAGGATTCATGGGCTTTTAAGTTTAGGGTTTTCCCCGGTTGGTGTTGATTTGGCGTCTACGGGATTGATTTGGGGGAATCAGTGGTTTTGGTTTTCTCAAATTCATGTTGATGTACTAAGGTAAAATGTAGGAAAGATGTAGATAGGGAAGAAATAAGCGTAAATCGAAGGAAATATTATCACGTATTTCCTTTTTGGTATCGATCAATCAATATGTTCTTGAGTTTTTAGTTTTTAGTTTTGTCATTATTGCTATTTTTACATATTGATTTGATGTAGTTTTGGCGGATGGTGGTTCATATGATGGTTATGGTGATTTCTAATTGATGTTACGTAACTAATTTCTTTGTTCATTCTGCCTTGATTTTGCGTTTAGTCGGGAAAATTTGGTGTGTTTGGGAAATAAAACAAAGAAATTAAAATTTTGATTTGCCTCTTGCCATCGTTTGGCTCTCGAGGAAGGTCGAGAAAGGGAAGGAAAACAATAAGCATTAGGGCTTGTATACATCTACTTTACGCTCCTTTGGCAATTTTTAGTTTGTGGCCAATTGTTTAGTTCTTCAGATCTTTAAGCAAAAAGTTTTTGGTTTTCCTCCCATCACCTTATCTGTTTAAAAGGATCGAGTAAAGAATAGTAAAAAAGCCAAAAAAGATCTCAACCCACTGGTTTCCATCATGAAATTAATTGAAATGTTCGAGAGCCAGCTGGAGGTTATTTCCTAGCCATCTTGGAAGAAGAAGAATTAGTCGAGCTAGCGAGACCTCTTGGAATTAGGGGTATGGGCCGTCGGCCGTAGGATACTTAGAACGTCGAGATGTGGGCAAGCGGCAGATAACCATGGTTTTTAAGTAAAAATATTGAATTTAACATTTTGTTGTTCTCTGATTTGTTTTCCCTCACGAATTATATTTATTGTGATTGATTGGGTTTTGAAGCGAGGAAAGCGATTGGGAAGAAGAGAGTGGAAATCGGTGGATTGATTAATTGATTGTACCCATTTTTATTTTCCTCGGTTCTTGGAAACCAAATAGAGGATTGATTCTGTTGCACTGCAAGGTAAGTTTCTATTTTCGCGAGTAAGCTGGTTCTTTTCATGTTTATTTTCAAATAAATAGAGTAGTAAGTGTGATAGACTAGTAGTGGTGATAGGAGGTTTGGGGTGAAGAGCACATTGAAAACCCTATTTGTGTGTTGTTGTTGTAGAATGGTTATAGGGGTTTGGGGTGAGCTGACCAACTTATTGTGTGTTGATTGTTTGTAGAATGGTTATAGGAGGTTTGGAGGGTGAGCTTCCATTGAAAACCTGTTGTGTGTTGATTGTATGTTTTCCTATAAAACTTTTATTTTTGTTGTTGCATTTTCCTCCCAATATATGATTTTTGTGTGTAAAATGGAGTTCTTTATTATTGTTATACTATTTAATTTTGATATATTTTGAGTGTAGTAGTGATAGGAGGTTCGAAGGTGGGCGAGTCAAAACCCCTCTTGTAGGAATTGATTGTTGTATTACTTGATTTTAGGTTTTTAACATAAAAACTAAGGTTTTAGGCTTAATATTAATATTACAAGTAAAGATTATACACAATAGGCCCCCTTACCAGAATCTGCCTTAGGCCCCGGCGCCAGGCTAGAGGCCACAGTCGGAAAGGCACGGCCTTGGTGGAGCTCTCCGGGACGGGCCTTGTGCTGGCACTCTTTGATCCAGAAGCCCGGCTGGTAAGGCTTAGCGGAGTCTTCATTCTTTGGGGAAGAGAGGGATCACATCACCAGATGTCCTTTCTCCTCTTAAGACCATGTGTTTTGTTTTGTTTTTTTTTTATCTGAGCTTGAAATGGCTTTAGGCCCCATGCCTTGGCCTGGTCGAACCCACTTTCATATTTTCTCGGGTTGTTGATCGTCTGTTATGAACCAAGGAGCATGTGCGTCATTGAATCGATTTGGGGAAGTGTCTCGTGTAGTTTCACCTTTTAAGTGTTCGGATCTGCCTGTGAGTGACCTCTGGATCAAAACTATATTCCAACCAAAGAAAAAAAAAGTAAAAAAAATAAGGAAAGGAGAAAAAAGACATACCACATAAGGTCTATTGGGACAAAACCGCTGACACTCCTTAGATGTCTCCTTGATGATGTGTTGATTTAGTTTTAACACATTTATTCTTGCCATAATTTCTTGAAAACTCATTTCTTTATCCATTGACATTATCATGTTTGTCAACAAAGTGTTCTTGATTAAATGTTTATTTTGCATCATTCAATAGGACGATACCTTGGGGTGGATTTCTTAGTTAGCAAGCGGGGAGTTCGGCTTTGATGGCATTTTTAGGTACATGCGGAGTTAAAAATGGGATCGAGTTGGTAGGTCGATTGATGTTGCAAGTTTAAATTATGAAGAATTAATTTCAGCAATTGAATGCATGTTTGGACTTGAGGGTCTGCTCAATGACCAAAAAGGCTCAGGGTGGAAACTGGTGTATGTGGATTACGAGAATGATGTGCTTCTTGTTGGGGATGATCCCTGGAAGTAAGTTTTGATCTGTTTGTGTATACCATGCCTTGATGGCGAATACCCCTTATGACATTATAGTGAGTACATTTTGAGAACATATTCGATCATCCATTGGAGTTCACGAGTAAAAAATAAGAAAAATATCTACACCTCTAGGATCACTCCTAGCAATCTAGTGGGGGACTATGATAAGTCCATTTTTTTTCTTGCTATATCTTTACTCTTAATGTTTTTAATATTCATTGTTTTTATTTGGAGCGACTAGCACCATGGGATTTGATTCTACGGTTTGGCGTTTCTAATGCTCATCAATGTGTCATTGCCGGTTTGTAGGCTCGATCCATTGCCTTAAATTTTGTCACCTTCGAAGTCTGTGAGATGAGTGAAGAGGGGATCTGACTTCTCGGCAGCCTGGCAGTTGACGGATTAATGATTCTCCCGAGAAGGTGACCACCGCACGGTTGTCATTGAATATTTGATGACAATCCACCCTCTTTTTGCTCCTGCTGCTGCTGCTGCTTCTTGTTCCAATGGTAAAGATGGAAACCTTGGCTTCGTCACCAGGCATGGCCTGGCCTCATCATGAAATCCTGCCGGGCAAACCCCTTGGGGGTGGGTTGGTGTGCCCTACTTCTGCTGACCTCGAGCCCAGACTCTGGTGATTTGGGTCTCGAAATGCAAATGCCTCTCTACCTTAGGCCTTTTGTTTTGGCTTTTGTATTGTAAAAGCTGGAATGTAGTAGTGTATGAATTAATTATAAATGCAGTTCTACATGTGAAACTAGAACTAGAAGAGGAACCCTTTTAGTAGATGTAATGCACATGGAGGATGACCTTTAAAGAATTTGTAGGAATTAGACCGGATGATATTTCTAATTTCTGCCAGAGCAATTAATTCCTTAAAGCATGGATATGATATGAATATGAATATGAATATGATAGTTCTTAAATTAAACTGGGTTTCTACGTACGACTCATAGGGGAAGATGCTCTTTGGGCAACAGGTGCATCTTTCGTTCTTTGACATTCCTTAATTGGAAAGACAAGGAAAGAATAACCAATCAGTCTAAAGCCCTAGGAAGGAAAGAAACTCCGTAGGTATGGAGATGATCACCAGAGATAAGATGCGAAACAAATTTAGTTATTCTTAACAAGTGATTCCATGGCGTGGATAACCCGAGGACATTTTGAACATATATTCCTTTGTAATACCATGTTAAGTTCGATCATGATGGCTATCGAAGTAAAATAAATTATATTGTCTTTAAACTCGGTTCGCCATCTTTGATCTTTGTCTACCACATCCTCACCTTTAAAGCCCGGTGGCGCACCCTCCCCACTACCCTTCATACTGACATACCAATGTTCTAAAGTTTCCTTCAGCCTATTGAATGAAGAAAACAGCCAAACCTCTTAACTCGAGCAAATCATCGTTCGACTCGAAACATGGTATTTGGCATATTGTGTATCTCACTAATCGGGTGAAATTCAGGCATTTTATCTTTCTAAGTAAGTGGCAGCAAATTACACAATTCTAAAGACAATGGAATTCTATTATTCTACTGATGGAAGTGAACAGGAAGCTACCCAAGGCACAATCAACCAAAAAAATGAAGATCAAAATAAGAAACCTACCAGACTAACAAATGAAACTAAATAAAACTTACAAATATAAAATCCTTCATCAATTCAAGGGCCGAATTTTCGCGATTAAGACGAATTTTCGGTCTCAAGTCCGTCTACGATCGAGAGCGGAATTTGAGGCTTAGAAAAAATTCGATCTTTATCGAAGAGCGAGAATCAATTAAATCTCGATCGACGAATTTGAGATGAAAATTCGAATCTTTAATCGAAGGCCAGTTTGATTCCGTCTCTAATCAAAGTAGTTGGACAAGGTCTACGATCGGGGAACGAATTGAGACCGAAGAATTCCGTCTCGTCGGAAACGGAATTGATTCGATCTCTGATCGGAGCGGAATTTGAGACGAAAAATTCGGTCTTTTAATCGAGACGGAATCAATTAGTCTCGATCGAACGGAATTTGAGACCGAAGCTTCCGTCTTTAATCAGAGACGGATATCATTCCTTCTCTAATCAAAGACGGAATAAGTCTTTGTTTAGGAAACCCAGAATTTGAGCCAGAGATTTCCGTCTCTGATTAGAGCGGAATCAATCACGAATCTTTGAATAGAGAGACGAATTTGAGACTCCGAAAATTCCG
This sequence comes from Tetrastigma voinierianum, assembly GCA_016808115.1. Taxonomy (NCBI): domain Eukaryota; kingdom Viridiplantae; phylum Streptophyta; class Magnoliopsida; order Vitales; family Vitaceae; genus Tetrastigma; species Tetrastigma voinierianum. The sequence goes on along the minus strand of JAEQBH010001415.1, from coordinate 37,196 downwards.
TCTCTGTCGAAGACAGGTAACAGCAGGAATTATTAATTTAGAGACGGAAAAATCCGTCTCTAATTAAGTCTCCCGATTAGAGCCAGACTTTTCCCATCTCTAATCGAGACGAATAAGACGGTCGAGCGAAATCACATACCAAGCGTTTTAAGGCGAAAATTCCGTCTCTGTCCCAGTCACGTAATTACGTTTACAGACGGATTAGAGACGGGTATCGTCTCTAAATGGAGGTTTTTTTGTAGTGATAACTAACTTCTGTTGATACATGACTTGTGGCATTTCTTGGAATAAGGACCTCATATCCTACAATTGATTGTGCAAGATTATGTATAAGATCATGCATTTTATATGTTGATCTATCATTAGAATCGTCTTCTTCAACTTTTTTCAACAATCAATATGACAGCGATTCCTCGAAAATGTCGATCTCATGTCCTCACAATTGCTCATCCTGTTTGAACGTAGAACATTATCATTTCCATGTTAGTATTATGATTTTTCATTAGGCCAGATAGACTCCCATTTGGGCCAGTCGGTTACGATACATTAATATTCCTCCTAAGGTGTGTTTGATGATGAGTGGGACCTGCTGCACGTACTTATACAATTTCTTTTTCCAACATTTATGATGTTTTGCTCACACTATTCTCCTATCCTCCCGAATGTAATCTTTGAAATTAAAGTCCAAAGACTCCTTTTTGCCTGAACCTTCCTGACTCAAAAGATCTATTATTTCAAATGTAAATGAAACCTCGGTATTTCAGGTGGTGGTACTAATGCCTCAGGAGCTCTCCTGGTGGCGGGTCGGCTCTCGGCAGCCTTTACGTAATTAAAATTTAATATGTCATGTGTCACGTATATGATTTTCATCAGCATAAATATTTATACAATTTTAAAATAAAACATTAAAACAATCATATGAACGCAAAATTTTCAAATCTTTATAACATTTTCAAAACCGTGACTCGATACCACGTTGAAGGATCTAGGCCGGATTAACCTCATGAACTGGGGACCTCGGCCTCAGTGGATATAGAAACTTTTCCTTAAGCAGTCAAATAAATCCATGGATGAACCCCTTTACAATCCTTAACATATCTTTGTAAATAATCTGGAAGCGAAGTGATAATTTTTTTTTTCTTTCTTTTCCAAACCTTAGATTTTGAAGATTGACGAGTTTCCTCTGTTTTGGACTTTTTCCCAAATTTACAAAACCTGAAACATTTAAAAACACTTACAATCTTTCAATCCTCCAACTTCTCGACTTCCGTTTAGGACTCGTCCACAACCCAATCAAACACAATATACACATAACATTTATTCATTTCAAATCATCAAAACATTTCAAACTTCTTTAATTCATGCATTTTTTCAAAAGGTGGGCTTGGGCGGACCAGTGGAGCCGCCTACGTACCTCGTCCCGAGGATCATACGTAGTTCCTTTTCAAAATATATACATCTATGCATCTCTGTAATCAAATTATTCGACATATAAAATATGCAACTATTTATACAATGCGGTTCATCGTCGTCTCCTCGATGGTAAGGCTCCAGCGTGTAGGGAATACTCTACGGTGCACTGTCTCGAGTTCACAGAAAAGGTTCTTAAAACATATGGAAAGAATGAGCTAAAGGCCCGGTGAGTGTACATTTTCATTAAAATAACATTTTTAATATATATCGAGTAATACTTATACAGACTAAAATCAATTTATACCTTAACATTTATGCTTTAAACTTTCTTTCTTTCTTTATAATAAATACTCACAATTAAAAATCCATTTATGCCTTAAAATTTCTTTCTTTCTTTCTTTAACTTTCTTTACGATGGAACCGGGGAATAAACACAGAAACGATTTTAAGTGCCGACGGTGAGAAGGGCAGTCACATTAGGTCATGCATTCTGCTGGAGAAAGCTCACGCTTTGCATGGGTTCGATCCATAGCACCTTATCACGTGTAAGGATATTACTCTAGACACCTAATTCCTCCCGCTGTTAGTAACCTATAACTTTACCCTCTAAATCCTTACCACAGCAAGAATTGCCTCGGCGATACTCAATTATATGATCATAGGGGTTTAAGGTAACCATCGGTAAAACATTTCTCAAAATACATTTTATAAATACATTAAATCCTTTACTTTATCATTAAAACACATATACATTCTTTACCCATTTAAAACTTTCATAATACTTTAACATATGCATACCATTTCATATATATAAATATATATATTGATGCAAGATAAAACATTTCCATATGCCTTAACATTTCGTAAATTGTAACACCCCAAAAATAGACCTAGTCATTTTAGAGCATGTTAGGGTATTTTGTAAGCATAATTTATTTGTTCGTGAGTTAAATGTGAAAGCTAGGAAATAGAGAATTTGGAAAGTTACAAAACTTAAGGACAATTTGAAATTGGTCTAAGAGGGAGTATAAAGGCATAGTTGACAAAATTAGAGGCCAAAGTATAATATGACATAAATTGCTTTGCAAATAGAATGAGTTATAGGCTTAAAAGCAAATAAGCAGAAACTTGACCCTAAAAATGGGCAGGTTATTTTGGAGGCCAAACAAGGCCTTGAAAACATGGATTTAAAGACCAAAGATTGGTCTCATGGGAGGAAAAACAAGAACGTGAAGGGGAGAGGGAGAGAGAAGAGAAGAAGAAGAAGAGGAAGGAGAAAGGAAGGAGATCGAAACGAAGCTAAGATCAAAGGTATGGAAGCCCCGAATTATGTATGGTTGTGGAATTCTAAGGCTTGGTTTTGGTTAATAGCTTGTCTCCAAAAGCTAGGGTTTTGTTAGAAATTCATTCATGGATCTCTTGAATTTAGGGTTGGTAAAGCCCTTATGGAACAAGGTAGTAAAGTCTCTCTTTGAGGTTGGATTCTTAGTTTAAATATTAAGCAATTGAGTTAGGGTTTAGAGTAAACCCTAACAAATCCTTGAGTTTAGCTTGTGTATGGGTTAAGACCCATATTGAAGTAATTTTGGGAGAAATTCATGGAAGGTTTGAAGAAGATAAAAATGAAGATGAATTGAATAGAAAAGTGATTCCAAGGTGAATTTGGAATGGTTTTGAGGTGTGTGGAAGTGTGGGAGTGATCCATGGATTAAAGTGAAGGAAAATCAGAAAACACCCATTCTGGGCATTATAAGATAACTACCGGTGATTTACAGTTCTACCGGTAGAACTTCGATACGGTCATTTTGGCCAAGTCTAGAGTAGAGTGGTTACCAGTGGGAGCATGTTACAGTTTTCAGTTTTGACCAGTTTTTATTATTTTAGCCATAACTTCCTCAATTCTTATCGATTTGAGTGATTCAAGTGGCCACTTAAAATAGACTTCAAGGAGAACAAACTATATTTAATAATAAGTATCTCCAAATTTGTCCTAGATAGCCCAAAAAATTCACTCAAAAGTGGGACCATGTGCAAAGCCAAATTCTGGTTCTAAAACTTTGAACATAGAAAGTCAGGGATGTTTGGATCTTCGAGTGCAGTGCTCGATTTAGGTGATTCCAATTGGAAATGAACCCTTATCACCTTAGATTTAAAGGAGCACAAATAACCAGTGTCAAATATGGAGAAAATGTACTGGAAAAATTAATATCGCAAACGCTATCTCGGTAAAATCGGTAAGTAGACTAGTTGTATATGAAATACACATGCTTGAAGTTGGACGATCCGATTGGATTGATTCCAATTCCTGGGTAATGTAGATTCATAGAAGAATAAGAATACATGATTAAGGTGTGATTACATGCTCATCATACCTTACCAGTATTTGGAATACGATCGGTCATGAACGTATAATGTGGCTAATAATGCTCTACTATAAGATAGTAAGTTATTGAACTCATATAATTGTAAAATTGCCTAAGACCAGTTATTGAATGACACGGCACTCTCGATCGTGCTTAGGCACATTAATTGCCGGTACTCGATTAGTCTTGTGACACTCAGTAGTGCTTGGCACATTAGTACTTCGGTACTCTACGATTAGTCTTCTGGCACTCGTAGGTCGCCGGCACACTAGTACTTCGGTGCTCTACGATTAGTCTTTGACGACCTCTCACGTCTTGTACCTTGGTGCCCATTGTCTTCGTAATCTACTCATTCGTAATCTTGGTCGGTAATCTAACAATTATATGATAAGACTGAATAATGAATAAGGAATGAATATGTAGCATTTGAATGTACCTCTGAGTACCTCTGTATATATTACGAATGTACCCTACGGGTACATCTGTATATGTTCTGTAGTAACTACGGGTACCTCTGTATTTGCTCTGTAGTACCTGGTACTTTTGTATACGTAACATCTCTGTAGTACCTACGGGTACTTTTGTATACTAAGAAACTCTGTAACTCCTATGGGAGATCCGAATAAGTATAAGTCCAGTAGTACCTACGGGTACTCCCGTATCGGTAACACCAGTATAAGTCCAGTAGTACCTAAAAGGGTACTCGTGTCAAATAAAATAAGTATAAAGTTACTGTGTAGTACCTAAGGGTACTCCTGCGTATGGAAAATAAGTATAAGTTCTGTAAAATAAGTATAAATCCGGAGTCATACTACGGGTACTTAGTCTAATGAATGCGTGATCTGTTCCTCTGAAAGACCAGTATAAAGTATGCGTATAAGTACGATCAGGCCTTGTCAGTGCTTTGATCTGATCATTCAAAACATGTACTCTGGTACCTTAAGTAAAGAATAAGATCCGAAATACAGAATCAGTTACATGTAACACAAGTATAAGATCTGTAAGATAGAGGCAGTCATGCCTGAAGTATAAGTTAAAGTAAGATAAATATAAGTTAGTATCTTCATGTAAGATCACGATACATGTATAGAAGTTCTGTAACACAACGTATAAGATCCGATACCGATTATAAGTTAAAGGTAAGACCAGTATAAGTTACGTAAGACAAGTATATACTGAGTATACATGCATAAATCGAAATACATGTATAAGTTACGAAGTACATATGCAAAATCCGAAATACATGTATATGCTCGTAATACGAGGATAAGATCCGAAATACGAATAAACTACGTAATACAAGTAGAGAGAATCCAGGTAAGACAAGGATAGGTTACGTAGTACAAGTATAAGATCGAGTACTAATATAGGATTACGAGAGTACCTACGGGTACTCTATGTACGATTAGTTTTACTTTTGTAGTACCTAAGGGTATCTCGAGTATAAGCTCGGGATGGGATAAACTCCGTGGCACCTACGAATTGCTCGTATGAGTATAGGTATAAACTCGGGATAGAATAAACTCGAAATTAGTACCTACGGGTGCTCCCGATAATTATGGAGGTATACGCTCGGATAAGGATAAACTCAGTAGTACCTCTGGTACTCGGTAATAATTATAGGTATACGTTAAGTAGGACTTGTTGGGATATGATACCAACCTGAAGTTGTTATCGAGCAGGACATTTGATCAGTAAGTACTTGCTCCAGTATAAGATTAAGTTCGCAAATCCGATTATACGTTCCGTAATCTCTGAATGATACCTACGGGAACCCCTGAACAAGTGTAAACTCCATAGGATAAGTATAAGTTGCGCCAAACTCCTACAGGTCCCGAATATAAGCTCGATCACGATTATCACGAGTAGAATAAAGGAATAAGATCAGAGCGGTATAAGTATAAGACTGCGGATAGAATAAGTTTGACATGGTATAAGATCCAATGGATAAATTACGCCATAAGTGTAACTCCTGGTAAGTATAAGATTGTTATAGAAGTATAAGTTCGATCTTAGTTTATAAGGAATACGAGATAAGCATAAATATGGATCACATGGGAGGCCTTAAGCATTACGTTAAAGATCCTGAGGTATAAGTTGAAATTATTTTGATGACACAAATAGGAACCCGACCTGAAATCCTGAGAAAATCATGAGTTATGTAAAAGAGATGAATTGGATGCCTTGCCATTGCATATGTCTAAGTTTGCTCTGAATATGATCGACCTGTTATATATTGGTTTATATGATTCATGATGATTTTGATATTTGTTTTTACATTATAAGTTTATCATGATTCGATATATTTGTGTGCATCGATTATAAGTTATAGGGCTCTTCCCCTTTAAGGCGTAAAGCTTAGCGCGGGTTCAATCCGATGAGTCTCTGAGAGAAGACATCGTGGCTTGTCCAAGCCTGGTGGGCCGAAAGCCTTGAGCTTGTAAGGGTTCAGCCCACATGTAGGTTCAGGTGCTCGGTTGTAAATGTAAAGGTTCAGTTTTGTATAAGTAAATGGGACTCAGTTATATGTGTATAGATTTTGATGGACACCACTCCGGTGGTAGTTTATTTGGATTATGTTATATGTTGTGGGCCGTACCGCGGGTACGATATGGTTTTCAAAAAAAAAAAATCAGGTCAAGAGTCCCAGTATTTGGTCTCGCGTCCTGGAAATCGGGGCGTGACATAAACATTTCCATTAAACTTTCAGTTTAACATTAAAACCATTCACTTTTAAAAACTCAATTTTCAAAATATCATTTTCACTCACCGTTCACCGCTCGATCCGCTTGCTTCCGTCGAGTTCCGGTTATTCAGATAGTCCTTTTCATATTTTCAAGAAAACCCTAACACACATTAACCATAATTTCCATTTAATCCCCCATACACCTCAGTCCTATATTCTTATTCCTCTATGAATCTATTTTACTTAGAATTGAATCAATCCAATCGGATCGTCGACTAAAGTTATGGCATTTTCATGCCAACTAGTCCATTCACCCAGATTACACTAGGGACAGTTTGTACTCATTTTTTCCTGGGTCTTAACTTCATATTTGACATTATCTACTCTTTGTACTATTTTAAAGCTAAGGTGCTAAGGGTTCTTCTCCAATTGGAATCACCCAATCGAACTGCAAAACTCACGATCACGTCAAAACAACCAAGCTAATCTATATTAAAAAGCGAACCATACAGTGAAGCACACATGACCCTACTTTTTGAGTGAATTTTAGGCCATAAAATCAGAATTTGATGATTCCACACTATTTCTATATGTATGATTTTCCTTGAAGTCTATTTAACCAGCAACTTGAATCACTCAAATTGGATCAGAAAATAACTGAGTTATCAGTCAAAATAACGAAAACTGGTCGAAGCAGAAAGCGAGCTCTGTACCGAGGAAGCAGGGCGGAGTGAACTGCGTATGGTCCTACTTTGAGTGAATTTTTAGGCCACTTATAATCAGAATTTGACGATACCTATTTCTATATGTTTGGTTTTCCTTGAAGTCTAGTTTAATTAGCCACTTGAATCACTCAAATCGAATAATAAATGAGAGAGTTATGGTCAAAATCTGGCTGGTGAAAGCGGGAAAACGGATATTTCTGTACCAGCGATCCCTTGAATTTTCAGTTGCTTTTTTTTACCACGCTTTTGCTACCAATTAACATCATACAACCTATAATTCATATACACAAAGAATTTACATGGAACTGTCTAAAAACAAACTCCTGACTTGAAATGAGTGTATGGAACCTCAGCATCAAAACCTTAGGTGGGAAATCAGAACTTCAAACCTAGGTCCACCAATTCTATTTAAAACCACATGCTTTTGATGATTCTATGCTTACTTTACACCAATTAGGGAAAACTCTCATAATCCTAACAAACATCTAGGGTTTAGGTGATCTCTTCCAAACCCTATACCAAGGAGCATCAATTCTCCGCAGAATTCATGCAAACCAAAAATAAGGATTCCATACCTGATTTTTTGATCTCCTCCTCCTCCTTCTTCCTCTTCTTCCTCCTCTTAACTCTCTCTTCTCCTCTACGGTTGCCACAACGAAATGAGACTGAATGTGATTTTTTTTTGTCTCCCACATTCAAAAATCTCAGGATTTCCTCTAATTAATTAAACCCACTATCTTACAAGAATTTTAGATCAACTTTCCATTATTGAAATTTAAAACCTCATCTCCTACTCATTTTGCAAGGTATCAACTTATTCTATTTGTATTGTGGCCCGTCTCCCAACTAAATTTTGATTTTCATATTCTTTTACTTAATGACAATTGTACCCTTCTTTTAATCTATAAGTCTAGGGTTCCGTAAACTTTCCTTTCTAATTGGTCATCAGTGTTTTGATATAATGACTTGAGTAACTCTTATACAGCCTACGGTATCATGCTTGTACATTCTCTCGGGACCGAGGTGTTACATAACAGAGTGTTTGGTATGTAGGTATTCGAAAGGTCGCGGAGACATCCAGCGTTCGGCAGGCGACATAGCATTAGAGTCCACCATATGTAGGTTTTTTATCTTGTTTTGAAATGTAAATGTAAAATTTTGTAATATATTATCCTGAATGAATCAGATTGTGCATCGCTCATACAGAAAATAGAATAACCCCTAGCAATATATTATCCTACCGATCCAACCAAACCTTATCAATAAGGAAGGAAAAATAATAACAGATCATACGCGGTTGGATCTCCCGATAAGGAAGAGATTATATAAAACAAAGCGGCTCGCCATATCCTGTGCGAATCCGATGTGGAATTTGGAAATAAGAAATATCCTTTCGATGGGAAGGACTCCTTTCACCATCAAGCCGGTTGAACATCTACTATAAATACAAGACCACCCATCGGTGAAAGATTACATAAACCGCGCCCGACATTCTTACCGCACTCTTATCGCCCGGTACCCCTAAACAATCTAAGCGAGTCTGCTTCTCCGAAGCGGCAGGCATCGGGCTGACCCGCGGGCCGGCCCTCGCCGACCCTACTCGCTGTTTTTGCGAGAGAGTACTACGACCAAGGTTGCGGATCGGTATTGCGGCGGTCATGCCGGCCAGGGCGATCCGAAGCCGCATCCCGGCCCGTAAACGTCCGGTCGGTAAGGCCCGCGCACGCTCGGTAGCCAGTTCGGTTGAAAAAAAGCATCATCGATTAGGCGCCCGTGCGTAGGAACGGCAGTTCCTTTATAGCATCTCGCGATTTCGATTCTTGATGGGTATCAGCGAGGAACCTGGCAGAGGCGGCTTGCCCGATCACTTGAGGATGCGAGTCAGCAGAGCGGCGGATAAGCGGACCTCTAGGGCGGCGGGTATCTTTGAACGATACGAAAAGTGGGAAGCGCCGCCTCGTCGTCGGCTGATGAAGGGTGGAACAGCTTACTAGACAGTTGCAACATTCTCGGGAGATACGACAAACCCGAGAAGACCAGGACCTTCCTCACGAGTGAAGCGACTTCGGTCGTGACATTCCCAGATGGCGTCAGCGAAGCTGAAGTCAGCCCGATCAGGGCACGGACCCCAATTGGCCCCTGCAGAGGAGGAAAACGAAGCAATACTCGGGGGGCAGGTCGCGAACGAAGCACCACATCACCCTCAACCAGGAGCAGGAGAGCAGACATGGGAGCAGAGGTTTCGGAGTCTTCAACAGGAGCTCGGTCGTGTGAAGGAGGTGGTTAGGACGTGCCGGATCATATGGATGTGGGGACCCAGACTTGGATACCCTCCGTATTTCCGGGTGGTCAGCTAATTAATCAGCTATATAATCCACAGGGAAGAATCTGATTAGGACCGCATAGGAGGGGAGTAACACCATGTATTATTTTAATACCCAATTACACATATATATATATATATATATATAAAAACCCGCAACAATTATAAATTAGGTCTCGTAAAAGTTCAATATGAATATCAGAGCGTTCTAAGAGTATTGTGGATTTAGGGGTACAAGTAGAAATGGGCAAGTCGATACATGAGCACAAAATAGATAAATGCGATAAATACGGCCAGTGGCTCAGTGGGGAGAGCGACGTCAAATCTGGCGCGAATAGGCCTACTGGTAATGCGGACCTAGGAGCAGAGATTTAAAACAATAATGTGAGATAATAAATCTCGTGGTGGCATAGTTTATAAGGAAAAATAACATTTTTATATTTCAATGGTTCTCCTCTCAAAACCTTAGTTCACTCTTTGTAAGTTCCCAGTTTAGAAGCATTTCACAAAACCCTGACTTTTTACCCCGAGTCCAGTATATCACGAGATCATGCTCGACCATTAGCCGACCCGATGTTAAGAAAAACATAATACGAGCGTACCTGACATAAAGCCAAGCCTGAAAACATGTATGGCCATCAAGTGATAAAATAACCATGAAATGCACCAAAACCATGGGTATTAAAAATGAATTATTCCATATTTGAAAGTAGCTACTACGCGTCTACCACACCATGAACATGCGAGTGCCATGTATCCATGCCTAATGATACGGGTAAAAGCGGGCCTCAGATCCCACTTAGTGGCAAACCCGAATGCCAAACGTCGGGTCAGAGCCGACCTCACGGCACCGTGGCGACTAATAAACCGTCGAGGTCGACCGACCTCGCGACAGCGTGGCAACTAATAAGCCCGAGTCGAATTGACGAGCCTCCTTGCGTGGCAACTAATAAACCGTTTCCCCATTCTCACATATTGCCTTTCCAGCAATACCGTCATTGAGTCGATCCACAAATCTCAAGATCCACTTTTTTTTTTACAATAGTTTTCAGATAGTTTGCTTCCATCCATGTACCCAAAAATATCAAAGCGCGTGAACTCGTCGAACACAGTAAAACTTTCAAATAGTTAAAATGTTGTGAAATTCATAAATAATAACATTTTATATGAAACCGAAAATCCATGTTTAGATTTTAGCCAACCCTCCAATCAAGCGATATATGTAAAGCATTTAATCGCAAATAGATATATCGGCATATCACCCAAATCATTTAAAAGCATATAAACACTCACTGACTAAATTCAGTGCTCCCTATAAGGAATCGTCCTCCGGCGGCGTGATGCACTGTAATATAGATAACTTACTCCAGCAAGAGGCTCTATGCTGGGCAGAAGCAACCTTAGGATGCCAGGCCTTAGAATAGCCCATTAGAACTATGAAACCATCCAAATTGGACTCAGACGGAGTCCCGATTACACAGTGTGCCACTATGGGCCAGATGCACAAGTGGGGCTTTTCACAGGGAGCTAATTTCGAAATTAGGCGTCGATAATTCCTAAAACATCTAAAATTTCACTAATATAACTTCAATTTTACTTGAATTGACCAATACGTACTCTATTTAGTCCAGAGCTTCTCGGTAGTACAGAAACAACTAAAAATGAAACCTAACCAAGCGATGTCCAAAATTTACAAACCACGCTATCAATGGAAAGCCAAAGAGACCGAGAACTCATTAGTACCATTACCTTGGTCAAAAAGTCGCTGTGGTGGCCGGAAAACTCGATCTAACCTTCGGCCGATTTTGTTTTCGTTGTAACTTCCAAAGCGTTGAGGAATGCGCAAAGGGCCAGAGAAATGAGTTCGAGGGTCCAAATGGTGGAAAAGAGACTGTAGGTGTACGGAAATGGCCGGGTCAAACGATCCGGTGATCACGGTGGCACATGTATTGCGAGCGATTAAGTAGCGTCCGTGAGTTGGCCGTGGTGGCGGTGACCGTCCGGAGGTTGCGCACCTCCCTGTCTGGCGAGTGTAGCTTTGTGTTGGCCAGTGGTGCCTCGTCTGGTCCGATCTCTCACGGCTCTCCAATGAGCAAAAGGTCCAACTCGGTTCAGGTGGAGAAGCTCCTTCTATAAGGTTTTTGGAAGGTTCCAAAAAGTGTCTTAGGAAATTTAGGGTTTCATTTGAATCCCAAACTATGTTTATATAGGGTCTAGGGTCGATTTCGGGTAAAAATCCCGGACAGAATTTGGACACTGATAAAGTGCTACTATTGAACTTCTAATAGTCGTAACTTTTTATCCGTAAGTCGGATTGTGACGTTCTGCCAGTCTATGAACTCGTATCGGCCAATTTCTGAAATAGATGCCTTAGTTAACCTAAAGCTATTCCTCCTCGAAAAAGTCAAACTTGGTCAACTTGGTCAAACTTGGTCAAAACTCGTATTATTTAGTGCAGATTAAGTTACAATGGATACCCTTGTAGTGCAAACAAGCCCAGAGTCTCCCTTCCACGGTAGGGAGTGCTACCGCCCTCAGTGAGTGAATACCACAAAATAAGCATTGATGAGTCTGAACCACAGTTCAGTCCGCCTCGATACTTAAAAATCGGATGGAACTACATGGGTATCGAGGACTAGGTCACGATGTAGGGCATTCGCCACTCGTTAAAAGAGACCGACCTGGCTGGTTCAATGAATTCCTTTCGTCCATCGTTAACCAGAGGGAACTATCCATTAAGATTCGTCTCCATTTATAAGACTGAACATACGAGAAGCTAGGGTTGCAATCTGTTGTAGATCAAACGGGGCTCGAAAGCTGAAGTCGATGCGTGCAAAGGTTCCAGCGCTGAGTCCACGAAAATAGACATGCAGATGAAAGTCGCCATCACGGCATTCATTGCGGGGTTAAATTGTCAGAAGGACCTAATGTTTTCCGTCTCGAAGAACGCAAACAAGCATGGCGAGTGCTCATGAAGCGAGGAGAAAAATATAAGCGTGAAGAGGCCCTCATATCAAAGAGAGGTTCTTCCGCGGAAGAAAGTACAGCGGACAAGCGGCGGACCCGGGCCCTGGGAGACGGAGCGGCCGGAATGAATCCCAAGAGAAAAGATCGAAGCGATCCCCCAAAGAAAGGAGGGGAAATCTCGGGGAGACCTTACGGGCTACCACAATGCGAGAGCGGTATTTGCTCGCCTCGGCGCTTGCGCCTGCGACCTCGGTGTCACGGGTCACGCATGAGGTGCTAAACAAGCAGTTCCTGAGATTGCCAACTCAGATGAAATCAGATCCGCCCTGAGGAATGACTCGAAATATTGCGAGTTCCATAGGGATTCACGGGCATCAGACGGACAATTGTAGCCACAGGCGAGAAGAGATAGAATACTTATCTGGCGGATACCTCAGGCGTTTCATATCCCAGGGAATCGAGCCACAGAATCAGGCCCCAATCAAGCCCCGAGTCGGGACCCGGAATCGGGAGCCAGGCCCCAGAGCTCAGCAACAGCCACCTCGTGACGACAACTCGGCGCTCCAATGACCCAGCGGAGAAATCCGTGATCTCGGGAGGATTTGCGGGAGGAGGAGGATCTAGTTTGGCTCGGAGGCCCTGCGTAGCATCGGATCGGCGGACGGAAATACAAGCGGTAACTAACTATTGCGCGACTCGACCTTGCCATCACATTCGACAGGCAGGGATGCAGTATCCCGTGACGACCCGTTCGTGGATTCGCGCGGTCGTGGCAACTGACGGTCCATCGGGTTTTAATTGATAACGGGAGTTCAGCTGACATCATCTTCGCCTCGACAACCGACGAAATGGGCATTGGGAGAAAAGCTGAATCAGTCAACACACATGCGGGGTTTTCAAGAGAGAAGGTATTACCATTGGGCTCGATTCAACTGGTGCTAACCCTAGAAGCCCCCTTGCCCCGGGCGCTTGACGGCGGCGAGTTCTTAATCGTAGGCAGCCCCGCCGACATAACATCTTCTTTGGGCGGACCCTCCCTCAATATGATAAAGCCATCCTCGTGTATCACATGATAATCAAATTTCGACCATACATGTGTAAGGATGGTCAGGAAGAGATCGGCGGGTGGCCAGGAATGCTACCGCCTCCATGAAACAAAGAGCGGTTAATGACGTGAATGTAGGCAGAAACTGACATGCGCGCTGACCGGATACTCCACTGACCAGGAACTCGGAGGAACTAGAAGCAAAAATTATCGGATGACGACCGGAACATCAGCTATGCTCCGGCTCTGAAGTAACGGAGACCTCAAAAACCTCCTCACTCAATTTTAAGGCGAGAATAAAGACATTTTGGCGTGGAAACGGCGGACATGGGAGAATGATCTACGATAATCACTCTGATTGAACACCAATCCATCCTTGGCTAGGTCAAACAAAAAGCGGGGCTTCGCACGAGAGGTAGAAAGCCATCAACGAGGAAATCGGCAAGCTTCTCAAGCAGGAGCAATCAGGGAGGTAGAATATCAGAGTGGTTGTGACTAATGTTGTCCTCGTCGAAAAGCAAATGGCGAGTGGCGACTCTGTATCGACTTATTTGACATAAGCAGGGCATGCCGAAGGATGACTTTCCTTTGCCAAGGATCGACCTCGTCGTGGTGCCCTTGCGGTATGAAACTTCCTCAATTTTGTGGGCGCGTTTTAGGCTACAATCAGTTAGCATGGACCGGATGACGGAAAAGACCTCTTTCATCACGACTCGAGAGACTACTTTGTTGCTCCAGTGATGCGGATTCGAGACTCTCGAGAACCCGGGAGGCGACCTACGGTAGTGAGCCGGATTTCGAGACGGATAAGAGGCGCTATGGAGGTATCGTAGGCGACATCTTTGGTAAAATCTACTCTGACCAATCTCCACATCCCTCACCTCTCGGGCGTTTCGGATCTAAGGAATTCCTGACATGAAGTGCTTGAACCCGGCCCAGTGCGCCCTTCGGGCGTGTCCCGGTAGAAAAATTTAGACTTTATAGTCAACCACGCGGAATTGAGACCGTCGGATAAATAAAGAAGTTTGTGCTTTCGACATCTTACAAATGCCATTCAGGAATAAAGGAAGTCCATTTGTGGCGGAAGGATTGCGGCCCTAAAGCGGTTGTATCAGAGCGGCGACGAGTGCGACCATAGCGAAGTCACGAAGAAGGCCTTCCCGATAGGATGCGAAGTCGCGAAGAAGCGTTTAATGCGTAAAAGCGTATCTAAGTTCTCCGCCCGTCTAGTAAGTCTGTCGAGGAGAACTCCTCACCACAATACTTGAGTCGTATCGACTTCTCAGCCCGGTAGCGGTACTCGTCGAGACAAAGAACGAGTCTGACACCGGTCACACTATTGCGGTCGAGGCCAAGGAGCGGAGGAGAGGTGCAGGAATGGAAAACTAATGCCGCGGCTGGTAACCACAGTATCGGAAGCTCCGTCCCTGTTCAGGCTCACACCATAGAAGTCCCTACGAGAATATCAGAGTGAAGCAAGTATTGCACGAGCCGAAGCCTCAGGGAGGCGTGGAAGTGGAGCCCGTAGAGCTAAAGCGAGTTCGGCATCGGATCTGAGCAACTGACCATAAAAGCACGGGTCTAACAGGCCGTCATAGATTCACTCCGGCGAGAACTTGCTCAAACCACTCACGAAAGAGCGACCTCCCCAATCTTGGAAGCTCTACGTAGAAGGAAACCTCAAATGCGAGACGGGCGGGTCCTAATTCTAGCCTCACGAAGGATGAGCATTGAATATGCGCTCCAGTTTGGGTTCCATGCTTGAACAAACGGGCCGGTGGCCCGTGATAGCGAACTCAACCTCGCCCATTCATTAGAATTCGGCCGATTAAAGGTATCTGGTGACTCGGCTAGTGGTTAGACAAATAGAAGAGACTACGAAGCCCGAAAGTGAAGCGATGATTCTATACCACTAAAGGTCAGCGATCTATTAAAGAAATTTGTGTTGGTTGAGTCAAACATGTCCAGGCAGAGAATTCCCGGCGGTGTGGCAGCGAAGTTAGCCACAGCCTCACAAAAAGACCTTGGCAGGTCGACGCCCGTTGAATACTTGGCGGAACCTTCTGTCGATCCTTATAGCATGAAGGTTGCCCCAGATGAAGTCCGTAGGTTGGATGGACCCCATTTGGAACTATATAATAGGCGGAAGCTACACGGCGACCGAAGAAGCGACCAAAATAAGGTAGTCGGCCGAGTTCACTCAGCATAAAGAATACTCACCGCGAGATTTTCCTCCCTTTCTTAAATGCATCGCGGGAGAGGGCGTCAGTACGTCTTTGAGAGAGGTACACGAGGGTGTATCACGGGAATCATATCAGACCCGGGCGTGCGAGGAAAAGTTTTTAAGGCAAGGATACTGCGGCCCTGACCATACTCAAGGATGCAGCCGATCTGAGTCAGAAATCACGGGATCTACCGGGGAGCACGCGGAATCTCCATACTCGGAAGTCGGAACCCTTAACATCAATCTGAGTCCAGCCTTTCCAACAATGGGGTTTGGATATATTGGGACCCCTGCCCATTGGTAAGGGACAGTGCAAATTCATAATCATCGCAGTGGATTACTTCGCAAGTGGCGAGGCGAACCTTTAGCCACAAATTCTGGAGCAAAAATCGCAATTTCGTGTGGCGAGCCATCATATGTAGGTTGGCATCCCAGGCCACAGTATCGAGACAATGGAAGCGGATTCGACAATGCTAAGTACGAGAGACACTGTGCGAGCTGAATTAAAAATTATTACTCGTCCCCAGCACATCCGCAATCGAATGGACAGGCCGAAGTCACGATCAGAACCCTCAAGGCTGCCTTGAAGACCAAATTAGAAGATCTTAAAGGGAGTTGGGTAGAATACCTCCCCGAGGTACTATGGGGTGGCCGGGACGACCGAGTCGACAGCAGGGAAACCCCATTTGCCACAGCCTTTGGCACGAGACGATGGCCGTTGAGGTCGAGATAAAGTCTCAGAGTCGAGTTAAGCGTCGGGGAGGGCATAATAGCGAGGCCACCGTCTAAACTTAGAGCTCTAGATGAAACGCGACGGGTTCAAAGGCGTGCGGAGGAATTATCAAAAGGAAGGCAGTAATTATTATAATCAAAAAGTCAACCCGGAGCTACATGCCGGTGACTTAGTCTTAAAGCTCCTGCCGACAGGAAGAGTAGGCACTGCACACGGGAAACTAGGCCCCACATTGGGAGGCCCGTACATCATATCGAGTCAGCTCGGACCCGGTGATTATGAACTCAAGGCATAAGAGGAAAAATCTTGCGACATCTCGTGGAATCTGCGGAACATCTTAAGCGTTTCTACCGGTAAGCATCGGTATGTAATGCTAAATAATGCCTTGCTCCGGATCTCATGTGGCGGATGGAGCGTTTATTGACCATTTGGTTAGACATCTTCAAGCGATTCGTATATGTAGATATAGAAAAGGCAAAATAAGAAGATACATCGACATAAAAGCAAAAGTGTCTCTTTGGCCCTAATTGAATTTACATTCGATTTTGTCCAGTGGTGTCCTCGATTACATCTTGAGTAATATTCGATTTTCAAGCAGTTCTGAAAAAAAGGGTGTGATAGGGAGAAAGAAAGAAAGAGAGGAGAAGAAGAAAAGGAAAAGTGCAAAAGAGTTCAGACGGAAGGAAAAAGAGACAAAGGAAAGAGCAGAATGAAAAATTTGGAGAAAGAGAAGAAAGGGGTGATAGGGAGAAAGAAAGAGGTGATAGGGAGAAAAGAGAGGGAGTAGAGGAGGAAGAAGAGAACAAAAAACGAAGCGTGCGAGATCGCCGCCCTGGGATGCATTCCACAGCGGGCTAGGAATAACATGACTTTCCATAAAAGGGAGACTAGGAAAAACACAACTCCCACATGCGGAAGAACAACGGCGGCGACTCAGGATCTTCGAGGAGATCTCCGTGACGATGATCAAACTTGACATATTATCTCACATGAGATTCGGTTGTGCGTTATCTGAAGAACAAGCCTCCTTGATAGTGAAACCGATATTTATAAGGAAGTCCAGTATTCAAAGTTCGAGCAATCAATCCAAATTCTCGCAAATCCAAATTAAAGGCCTTTCGCCTCTTTCAAGGAGCTGAAAATTAACTAGCAACGAGAGCGTTTGACATATCAAACTCTTCCAACTACGAGGCCCACGGCGCCGGAGCCACGCTACTCAACGGCGAGCTCACCTCGCCAGGTGCTGCCTCATGAATTCGGTTGACTCAAGCTACATCGCCACTCGGCCTTAGCGCCCGGAGCCACGCTGCTCACTTTGACGAGCTCACCTACTCCGCACAGGCCACGCTGCCTCAGGAGTCAGACCAGCTCAGGCTACATCGCCACTCGGCCTTAGCGCCCGGAGCCACGCTGCTCACTTTAGCCAGGCTCATCCTGCTCCGCACGGGGCCCGCGGTGCCTCCCGGGTGGACCATCTCGGGGCTACATGGCCACTCAGGCCTTAGGCGCCGAGACACGTGCTCCTTTGACGAGCTCACCTCTCCCTCATAGGCCCTTGTTGCCTCGGGAGTCGAGGCCGGCTCGGGCTACATCAGCCACTTTCGGCCTTAGCACGGGCCCGCGCTGTTCATGACCGGCTCACCTACCAGCACAAGCCCGCGGCGCCTTAGGAGTCAAGCCCATTTCGAGGTTACATCGCCACTCGGCCTTAGCGCGAGCCCTGTTGCTCCTACGACAAGCTCTTCCCATCCGCACTCTACATGGACGGCTCTGCTCAATATTCATCTGACGAGCTCTTCCCATCGCTCCAGCATGGGCCAGGCTCTACTTTACTATTCATTACGCGAGCTCATCCCGGCCGCTCAACATGGACTGAGCTCTACTTTACCTACTCATTACGGCAGGCTCATCCCATCGCTCAGCATGGGCCAGGCTCTACTTTAGTCATTAATGAGCTCTTCCCATCACTTTCGGCATGGGCCAGGCTCTGCACGCTATATTCGACTACGATGACTCTTCCGAAATCGCTCGGCGTAAGACGGGCTCACACTTTACTATTCATTCTGGCGAGGCTCATCCCATCACTCAGCATGGACGAGCTCTACTTTACTATTCATTCTGATGAGCTCATCCCATCCTCAGCATGGGGCTGAGCTCTGCTTTACTACTCATTCGGCCGAGCTCATGTCCATCACTCGGCATAGACCAGGCTACTGCTCTTATTCATTACGGCGGGCTCCTCCGTCGCTCGGCATATGGCGAAGCCTGCCTACTATATTGTTACGGCCCGAAGCTCATCCCATCGCCGGCTGTGGCGGCTCTATACTATTCATTACGGCGAAACATCCATCACACTCAACATGGGCCAGGCTCTACTTTACTACTCATTAAATGGCTCATCCCGGCCAAAGCCGGCGTGGAATGAGCTCTACTTACCACAATTCGCCACTGACGAGCTCGCGTCCGTCGCTCCGGCGTAGACCGGCTGCTTTCTTATTCATTACGACGAGCTCATCCCATCCTCGGCATGGGTGACTCTACTTTACAATTAATACGGCGAGCTCATCCCATCACTTTCGGCATGGAATGAAATTTATGCTACTATTCATTCGCGAGCTCATCCCATGGCTCGAAGCGCATGGCTGAGCTCTACTTTACAATTAAGCCACGGCGAGCTCATCAGATCACTCGGCATGGATGAGCTCTGCTAATTATTTGACCAGGCTCTTCCATCACTCGACATGGAAAGAGCTCTGCTTCTCATTCGGCGAGCTCATCAGCATCACTCGGTATGGACGACTCTGCTATATTCATTAAGCGGAGCTCATCCCATTAAAGCTCAGCATGGGCTGAGCTCTATTTACAATTCACATTGGCCCGAGCTCTTCCCGTCACTTTCGAAACATGAATGAGCTCCTCCTCAGTATTCGACTGGCGAGCTCCTATCCCGTCACTTTCGGCATGGGCGAGCTCCTACTCAATTATTCATTACACACGGCAGGCTCTTCCCATTACGCTCCGACATGGACAGGCTCCTCCTCGATTATTCACATTGGCGGCTCCCATATGACATGGCGAGCTCTTATTAAGCATAGACGACCTCTTATTCGATAACTCACATTGTGAGCTCTTCCATCACTCCAACATGGGCGAGGCTCCTCCTCGATATTCGATACGGCGAAACTCTTGCTCCTTTCAACATGGGTGAGCTCCTCCATAATTATTCATTACGCTGAGAGCTCTTCCCATCACTCAACATGGCGAGCTCTTGTCGCATGGGCGACCTCTTATTCAACAATCGACATTGGCGGATCCCTTCCAGCGGTGCTGCGATCAAGTCGGGCCCGGCTCCTACAAGGCCCTGACGACTAAGTCCCGGCGAGCTTATTAAATCTCGCTCTGATCCTGTCTAGGCCATTCAAATCATGGAAGATAAGCGCTTGATACTCTGATGAGAAACGTACGATATATATATATATATATAAAAAGTATATATATATATATATATAAATATATTTCGGAAGGGCTACACATGTCTCGGGCTCCGGTCCTGACCAAAGGAGAACATACATATAGATGAACAAATAAAGCGGCACCGAGCGAGCATAAGCATAGGAGATCGGACAGTCGGCGGGAGGACGGACGGCCCGAGAAGAGGGGTGGCCACGGCGAGTGCCGGGCTCTTTGAGAATAGTTCGTAGAAAAGATTCCTCTGCCTCTTCGATCCTTTGGGAGTCAAAATTAAAGTCTAGATCCCGAGTATGCGTCGAATGACTTTGGATTGAAGCGAGCCACCCGAAGCCAACGAACAACGCTGGTCCCTCGGTACGCTAATGACCTCATCCCTCTGACATTATTCTTCATTGATGAAGATCTGCAGACAATCCTTGACATTCCTCGTTTAAGCCAATTCTGCACTTAAATTTACGGCTTCAAAATATTCGAAATGAAGCGATCCTGCAAAGCGCCTTGCACTCGGAAGCCAGCGACGGCGCCGAGTTGCGCTTGCCTCGTGGATCCAGATTCGCGCACGTAATTCCACTTGAAGATCCGCTGGCTCGCCGGGGAGTGTGAGCTCCTCTAACCACGAAGCTCACTCTCGAGACTTGGCCCCTCCAGGAGCCTCACTCAAATCACTTTGTGAAGCACAGACCATTTCGAACCTCGACACGCGCCGGTGTATCCATTGCCGACCTCGTCTTCCCTACTTTGCCTTGCCCGAAACACTAGAGTGATATCGTTGTCGGACTTAAGTCGCTCCACTTCTTCGATTATATACGCTACTTTCAGCCGCTTGGTTCGTTCGAAGTGAAGCCACCTTAACTATAAATTCGGGCAATTCTTACATGCTTCTCATTTAGTTTGGCCTTCTCAGCCAGGCCTTTCAGATGAGTGGCTACCTGCATATCAAACATGAAAATAACGCTCAACACGGAGGCAGCATGGAAGCAAGCACAATTATAGACTTCTGGCAACCCCTGGAAGGGATAAAGCCCAACCTCGATCCAGCAAGCATCGCCGACCTCCGGTCGGAGTCCTTGAGGATGGAGGAGACAGCACCTGTCGCGAGTTCGGTGTTAGAAAGCAAAGAGTCAGGGTTTCGTCAACTTTTGCTTTCGGTTTCTTTCTCTTAGTCACTGTCGCCTTAGAAGAAGCGGTGGCTTCTTCGAGGCGGATTCAGACGGTTATAGGCATAACCACGATGATTGCTCGTGGCCGCACTCTGAGGTCTTTAGCCGCTTAGTCGGGCTTAGAGGAAGAGTGGGGGGCTCAAAATCGGGAGCCTCTTTAAGGAGGCAGCCTTAGCTACGGCTCTTGAAGCGGTAGGAGTGCTCCTAGCCCGAACTTTTGTCGAAAGCAGGCGCTCCTCACTCCAGTGGAGCTCGGTTTTCCTTTTCACTCGGGAGAAGCAGGACCCAGCCCAAAATGAACCAAATCTCTCCCCTGGTAGGGCTTTGTGATAAGCCCAGCGAGGAGAGGATCTAGGAATGGCCGACGAGGCGAAGACCTGAAGCGAGAGGAGCGTAGAGACCTCGAGTTAAATGGACCCGGGAATGTTGACCTTATCAGTGCACTTGGGACGGCGGATATCAGCCAGCGCTAGAGTACATGACATTATCTTGGTAGCTAAGTTCAAGAGGCGAGCCTGCAGGAAACAAGCGGATAACACAAAATCGAGGAAACATCCGACCACCTTCGGATATTAGTCATGCAAAAGCGGTGCAAATGCTCACAGAATGTTGCTCGGGAGCGCCCAGGCGGTAGGCATGAGGTG
Source organism: Tetrastigma voinierianum (assembly GCA_016808115.1). NCBI lineage: Eukaryota > Viridiplantae > Streptophyta > Magnoliopsida > Vitales > Vitaceae > Tetrastigma > Tetrastigma voinierianum. The sequence goes on along the minus strand of JAEQBH010001415.1, from coordinate 15,442 downwards.
TCATCTTGTCGGAAAGTTGTATTCCCAATTGAAGCCATTGTGGAAGAAATAACGTCCCTTCACGGCCTGTGCGAAGATGGAAGATCAAAAAATCAGCGGGGAGCCAGGAACGTGCGGAAAAATAAAGAGCCCTCGGTGGTCTCATTTGGGCGAAAAGATGGCTGAGCGAAGCTAGGGATCTGGGAGCCCTTTATCCCTAAAAGCCAATAACCCCACCAAAATGCCCCAGCCAGTTGGGAGCCGGAGGTTTGGAGAAGGGCAAATGTTAAGTCTTCTTAGACCACTTTTCATGAAAGGGTGCGGAGAGGAAAAAAGCAGGCCATTGTCAGCAGGCCTCGAAAACAAACATCGAGGCACGAAGGTGCACTTAAAGGTTAAGACATCGGGGACCCATGCTCGGATCTGAGGGGAGGTCGATGCTTGATCGGCAAAGGTACTCCCATACGAGAGGGTCGGCCTTACTAGGTCCCACATTCCTGTGACATGTTGGGCGGATTTAAGGTCTCCAGACCCCGGGATATGTAATTAGGTTTATTTTCTCTTTACCCTTATCAACGGGAAGAGGAGGCGCCCGGCCGGTGTTACGGGGTTCGGATATAGGCCGGCAGTGGGAGCATCTCGGCTTTGTACAATGCAGGCCAACAACTAATTGAGTCATCACCAATCCATGAGAAGAAGAGCGGCCGGACCCGTAGCGGAGACAAGCGACGAAATAAAAGCGATCGGTTAAACCTAGTGTTTACGTCATACCAATCAAGCGTCTGGACACAATGGACCGGAGATACAATGAAGGCTGCGCATAAAGGCGTAAACGAGGAAATTTGAAGAAAGGGTCCCGAAGCGAGAAGCGAACAAGGCGAAAGATATCTGAAAGAAGCGAAGAGGCGGAAATAGGAGAAATCAGCGCGAAAACTGAGGGTCATCATTATTACAAGACTTATGGCGGCGACAAAGGCTTTAAGCGGCTGACCGAGCGGACACGTAGAAGCGCAGCCGTCACGAGAAGAATTACAACCCTTGCCGCAGCCGGCAAACACGGTGGGGCAAGCGATAGGAGTTTAAAAAATGGGTTTGCGAGCCGCCGGACCAAGCCCGAGAAGTGGTACGCCTTGACCTTATTGGGCTCCTCGGTGCGCTGAATCGAAGGCCAAGGGGCGGGGTCAGAGACCGATCGAGATGAATTGGAGCCCCGCATCTACCGTCGGATTGTGCATCGTATCTGAGGAAAATAGAATAAGCGGGGATCGACCACAGGATGCAACCTCATGAACCGGGGACCTCCGTGCACTCAGTGGATATAGAAAGCTTCCTTAAAACCATCCCGAAATAAAATCCATGGAATGAGCAAGCACACAATCCTTAACATATCTTTAGAAAATAATGCGGAGACGAAGTGGTAATTTTTTCTTTTCTTTTTTTCAAACACTTAGATTTTTTGGAAAAATCGGCCGAGTTTATACGTTTTCGGACTTTCCCAATTTACAAATATTTTGCATAAGCATTTAAAAACACTTCAATCTTCCAATTTTCAACTTAGTTTTAGGACCTCCTCGATCCTGAAACTCAATCCAACACAATATATATACCATATACATTTATTCATTTGCAATCATCAAAACATTCAAAACTTCTTCAATTCCATGCACGGAGTTTATAAAAAGGTGGGCTTGAGGCGGGACTTAAGCCGATCGCCTAGAAAGTAGTTCCCTTTTCAAAATATATCCATATAATGCATATATACATGACAAAGTATTCGACATATAAAATATGCAAACTATTTATACAATGCAGTTCACATGCGTCGTCTCCTCGATGGCTCTACTCACTGTGCAGGGGAATACTCTACCGGTGCACCTGTCTCGGTTCCTGAAAAGGTTCTTAAAACATATGGAAAAGAATGAGCTAAAGGAGCCCAGTGAGTGTACATTTTCATTAAATAACATTTTCAATATATATCAAGTAATACATACTTATACAATTAAAATCAATTTGCCTTAAACATTTATACTTAAACTTTCTTTCTTTTCTTTATAATAAATACTTATACAATTAAAATCCATTTATGCCTTAAACTTTCTTTCTTTATTTCTTTCTTTCTTTTTCTTTCTTTCTTTCTTTCTTTAGTGGAACCCGAGGGGAATAAACACACCCAGAACGGTTTAAGTGCGACGGTGAGGGCGATCACATTCAGTCACGCCCTCTGGCTGCGAAGAAACTCACCGCTTTGCATAGGGTTCAGTCCGCCAGCACTTTATCACGTGTAAGGATATTACTCTGGGCACCTATTTTTCCTCCCTCGAGTTATTAACCTATCACTTTACCCTCTAAATCCTTGCAGCAAAGTACCTCGACGATATCACGGTCATAACGAGTCATATGGGGTGGGGTAACCATCAGTAAAACATTTATCAAAATACATTTATAAATCCATTTAAATCCTTTACTTTATCATGAAAACTCATATATATATATATGCAAATATACATATGCATTCTTTACACATGTTTAAACTTTCATAATACCTTAACATATGCATACATATATAATTTAGTATAAATATATATATTGATGCAAGATAAACATGTACATTAAATTTTCATTTACATCAAAACTTTTTCATTTAGAGCAATATAAACTTTTCATTTTAACATCAAATCGTTACTTTGAAAACTCAATTTTCAAAATATCATTTTCACTCACCGTTCACCGCTCGATCCCGCTTTTCCGCTTCCCGTCCGATAATCCTTTTCACCTTTTTCAAGAAAACCACAACCATACATTAACTTCCATTGAATCCACCATACACATTCATTTAAATCCAAATGAACAAATTACCCTTAAGCACTAAAAACCCATTCATTTTGGCCAACCTTTTCCAATACTCTATAAACTTTTTTGACCCCAAAAATTATTCAGGTCTTCAAAAATTATGAAACTCTCCAGATCAGTCCTTTATATATCCAGCTGACATCTATTTAAATTTTCAATTTAAAATTCCTTCTCTAAGGCCCACTCAACCACATAACACAAGTTATTACATCCTAAATGACTCAATTTGGCAGGGAACAGATCTGCACATGGCTCTTTGGATTGCATGTTTTTGGGATTACAATTTGAACTTACTTCAGAGATAATTTTCCCCAAGTCTATTTGCAAATTTTGAATCACTCAATTTGGATGGTGAAACTCCAGTTATGGCCAAAACACTACAACCATACCCAAAACAGAGCAAAATCAGTGAGCTACGACTCACCTTTCAGTCCGTATTTGGGAGCCTTAGAGCCTGGTGCTCTTGGCCCTTCTATACATTGTAGCCCCTATCTCTTATGGTTCTTTACCAATTGCAATCAATTCATTTGGATAATTATAGCAATCTATAGCCAAAACAAAAACAGAGTTTTACAGAAATTTTGACAGCATTCCCTTTACAACATGATCTTAATGCCCTCAATTCAAATCCTTTTCTTTTCTAACCAATTCCAATACATTATACCTCAATTTCATAACTCCCTAACCAATTTCAACATCAAACCCTAACCATTCACTCACTTGATTTTTCAAACCCTAACCTAATCCATTTCTTTCTCAATTTCTATCAAATTCATCATGATTCAACTTAAATACCCCAATTGGGGTTTTATCCACAAAACACTCAACAAATCAGGGTTTGTGTGATCTCTCAACAAAACCCTAGGTTTGGAACAAACCAATCTCATAGAAAAACCTAGCAATCACACCAATAACCCTAGACATCAAAAAGACACTTGATTCCATACAAAAAAAAAACATACCTTTGTTATTCTCCTTCTTCTCCTTCCCTCTTCTTCTCTTCTTCCTCTCTTCTTCTCCCTTCTCCTCCCATACGGGTGCCTTAACTTTTGAGAGACCAATTGAATTATTTTGTTTGTCTCCCCATTTAAAATATTCTAACCATTTTAATTACCATTTGATTTTAGTTTTAGCTATTTAACTTAGACTTTGCAAAATTGCATTTGAGCCCATGAATCTCATTGGTCCATTCTCATGATATTTTAAATCATAACTTAGCCATTAAGAAAGGTTTGAGATTGGCTCTCACAAAAGAGAAAAATATCTCCCTTATAGCCTTGAATTTTATCGGTTTCACCTTATCTTTGCCCATACCGATTAAATGTCAAAGAAAATATTATATGAATTAGTCTAAACTTCATTGACCATGAAATATTCTAATTAAATCCTTCACAATGGATTCAGGGCTCACGAAATCTGCCGTCGGGTTTAAAATCATTAAAATCGGCAATCGGGACAATAATATTATTATCAGTGCGTTCAGTTGCCTAGAAACTATCCATGGACTCCGTTTCACTACGTTTCAGTCTCGTTAGACTCTATGATTTATTCCGGACATTTTTGTATTTTATTTATTTAGAAAAAATTTGTGCTTGAGCTCCAATTTCGGTCAGGAAATTACTATTCACTTAAATCTCCAATTCTCTTCCTAAATATCAATTCCAAAGTCATAGACTGAAATTTCTGCTAAAAATTCCTTTGCAAACCCCCTCCATCCGGATATACTAAGAAAAATCACTATTCAGCAGGGCACTCGGTGCACAATTTTGAAAAATTTTCACTTTATGCCCAAATGACTTCGGAGCGTTCTAAATTCTAATACGCCGTAATACATCATTGGATCTCTGTCGGAGTTCAAAAACTACTATTACAACATTCAATCAGGTTGGGGGTTTTACAATAACCCCTAGCAATATATTAATCCTGCCGATCCAACCAAACCTTATCAATAAGGAAGGAAAAATAATAACAGATCATCGCCAGTTGGATCTCCCCGATAAGAAGAGGATTATCTCTGACAACGACTCCTTCTATATCTGTACCAAATCCGATATGGAGGTAAAATAAGAAATATCCCATCAATAGGAAGGACTCTAACCACCATCAGCTGGTTGAACATCTACTATAAATACAAGACCACCCATCGGTGAAGATGCATAAAAACCAACGCCCGACATTCTTACACACTCTTATGCGCGGTACTAAACAATCTAGCGGAGTCTCTTCTCTCGAAAAGCGACCCAGGCATCGGGCGGCCCACGGGCCGCGGCCCTCGCCGGCCCCCTGCCTCCTTGTTTTTGCGGGTTGCTACGACCCGAGGTTGCGGTCGGTACAACTGCGTAGTCATACTTCAGCCGGATAGTCGGACGCGCGTCCCAGCCCCTGAGCAATCAGGGTCCGGCCCGACGATCCCACACGCTCCGACCCTAGTTCGGGTTGAAAAAAAAGCATCATCAATTTCATGATTTTTTGAGAATTAAGGAATGGGAAGTTATATAAGGAAATTGGTATCAAAGAAGTGGCAAAGAAGCAAATATGGACAATTTCCGAATGTCTTAGGTGCGGGTACGAGGTGTCTTAGGCACACGGAGACCAACATGTACCGGTCTGAGGTCCAGCTGTGCCGAGTGCAGAATAACAGAATGCAACTGTACGGTACAAGTCAAGGTGTACCGATACGGGTGTGCTTAAATTTTCGGTGTGTAGTTTTTGCGTATTTGAGCCTAAATTCATACACTTTGTTATGCCATAGGAACCTTATTAAATGATTAAGAAGTTCAAATAAGATTGGAACTTCGACGAGAAAAGCATGCCGTACCTCGCCGCCTTAACTTAGCGATGTCGTTGAATACGATTATTTGCATAACCACTAGAATGGAATAAATTGTATTTGACCCCAGGTAGGGTGAAGGCGACAACGACCTAAGTTGATATCGGAAAGGAAAAAGGAATCGATAATTGGTTTGTTCTCTAATTGTTCTTTATTCCAGTTTGTTCTATACTTGTTCTTTATTCTAGTTTGTTCTCTACACGTTCTTTATTCTCATATTGCTCTCTATTTGCGAAATATACATATATATCGATTAGAATGATTAGTATTTGAAATGTTTGACAAATATCGGCATGTATGCGTGTATTTGAGCTATAAGCGAATTTATTGCATAAAAGTAAATTGATTTGAACCGTATTATTGAATGACCAACATGGCCGAGTTCATCTTGGTCGTCATGAGGGTAACAATAATTGTTAAATGGAAATCATTGCTCTTGAATGCCAAACGGGGCGGGATTCACCAAGCGAATGTCATGAATGTCGAATTCTATAGCCATATGTGAAACGTAATTAAATGGAAACCACATTGCTCTTGAATGACATACGGGACCGAGGATTCGCAATTCGTCTGTGTCGTGAATGGCGAATTCTATAGTCATATGCGAAATGGTAATGTGAGTGTGAAACCACATTGCTACTTAATGACAAACGGGGCCGGGATTCACTGGCGAGATACGTAAGGTGGATGTCCGAATTCCTATAGTCATATGTGAAATCACAAACCGAAGCGAGCACAACGGTATTGAAAAGGGTGTATTTGTATAAGTAACACATTACACAGGATGTTGTATAAAGGCATTGACGATAAATGCGCGGTTATATGGAGCAAAATGGAGTCTGACCTTATAGATGTAAAAAACTAACTGATTGAATGTTATAATAGTAGTTTTTGAAGCGATTAAGTCCCCAATGATATAAACGAGGGTAGATTAGAATTTATAACGCTCAGACGTCATTTGGGCATAAAGTGAGGAATTTTGAAAATTTTCACCGAATGCCCTAAGGAATAGTGATTTCTTACATTATATCCAGGGATGGAGGACTGCGAGGAATTTTTAAAAATTTCGGTTCCTATGACTTTGAGCGATATTTAGAGAGAATTGGAGATTTAAGTTAATAGTGATTTCAGGCCCGGGGGTGAGCTGCGGCTGAAATTTTTCGAGTAGACCCATCTGAAAATGTCCGGAATTAATCCATAGAGTCTAACGAGAGTGAAAGCGGAGTGAAAGCGAGGTCCGTTTGGATAGTTTCCAGGCGATCCGAACGTAATTCGGATAATAATACACTATTGTCCGGGATTTCGAATTTTCGCGATTTTAAAGCGGTTTCGTTGATTTGAGCACAGAATCCAACGTGAAGGATTTAATTAGAATATTTCATGAATTAATTTATTTTAGGCGACCATAGAATATTTTTGACGTTTAATTGGTATAAAAGCAGTCTAAGGCGAAAAGGAATAAAAATATGATAAAATTGAGATATTTTCTTGTGAGAGCCAATCAAAACATTTCTTAATGGCTAAGTTAGGGTTTGTGACTCATTAGAATGGACCAATGGGTCCTTGGGCTCAAATGCAATTTTTGGCAAGTGTGAGTTAAAAAGCTAAGTTCAAGGGACTTAATTGCACTTTGGCAAGTGTGAGGGTCAAGAATCTAAATTCAAAAGTTGAACTTTGCTCAAATAGAGGGGCTCGGCCATGAGGAGAAAAGAGAGAAGAAAGAAAAGAAAGGAGAGAAAAGAGAAAGAAGGGAGAAAACCGTGGAGGCTAAGGTGGAGCAAAGGTAAGATGTGATTTTCTTCTTCTTCCAAGCTCTTCAAGTGATTTCAAGTGGTAGCTTAAGAGAAAAGCCAAAGGAAATCCAAGAAACAAGTAAGTTTCTAATGGTGGGAAAGTTGGATTTAATGTTTTTTCATGCCTAATGCTTTGATTTTCTTGTATGGATATTATTAGAATTAGGGTATTTAAGGTTGAATCATGATTTTGATAGAAATTGAGAAAAGAAATGGATTAGGTTAGGGTTTGAAAAGAAAAATCAAATTGAGTGAATGGTTAGGGTTTGATGTTGAATTTTGTATGATATGTTGAAATTGGTTAGGGATTTATGGGGAGTGAGGTATAATGCATTGGATTTGAGTGATTAGAGTGAAGAAAATGGAAGAACAAAATTGAACTATGGTTTTACGTGCATAGTCGGCCAAATGGAAATGAGAGGGGTCAGGGTAGTTTGGTAATTTCCATGTGTTTAGGGTGAATCTTAACTCTAGAAATGCATTGGAATTGGTTAGAAAAGAAAGGATTTGAATTGAGGGGGCACATTAAAGATCATGTTGTAAAAGTAAAGGGAATGCTGTCAAAATTATAAAACCCCTGTTTTGTTTTGGCTATAGATTAAAAGTTAGAGAATCATCCAAATGAATTGATTCAATTGGTAAAAAGACAAAATACGAGATAGGGCTACAAATTTATAGAAGGGACCAAGAGAAAATTGTAGCTCTAAGACTCACAAATACGGACTGAAAGGTGAGCTCGTGTAGCTCACTGATTTTGCTCTGTTTTGGGTATGGTTGTAGTGTTTTGGCCATAAGTGGAGTTTCACTCATCCAAATTGAGTGATTCAAATTTCTGGGTAAAATAGACTTCTAGGGGAAAAATTTATCAGAAGGAAGTACATGCAAATGAAGTAACCCCAAAGTGCCCATAAAATTTATCAAAATTAGACTATGTTTTGGTCTGTTCTGTAAATTGAGTAATCTAGATGTAAAAAATACAATAGCTTGAGTTTTGGTGATCCAAATTGGGTGATTCCAATTGGAGAAAAACATTAAAACCATAGCTTCCAAATGAGTGAAGAAACCATTTCCAATTAATGGAGTTAAGATCCCACATAAATCAAGGATAATGATAGGTGATTCAGTGGAGTTAACAAGTTGGCATCAAAAACATGCATGGCTTGTGTTATGTGGTTGAGGCATTAGAAGGAATTTTAAATTGAAAATTTAAAGAGATGTCGTGGATATATAAGGATTTATCTGGAGAGAGTTTCATAATTTTGAAGACCTTTTGAATAATTTTTTGGGTCATAAAGTTTATAAGTGTGTTGGAAAAAGGTTGGCCAAAATGAGTGGGATTTTTTGTTAGGGGCTTTTTAGTGCTCAAGGGTAATTTGTTCATTTGGCTTTAAATGAATGTGTATGGTGGATTAAAATGGAAGTTATGATTAATGTGTAGTTGTGGTTTTCTTGAAAAGGTGAGACTATCGGACGGAAAGCGGGGTCGACGGGAAGCAAGCGAGTTGAGCGGTGAGCGTGAGTGTAAAATGATATTTGACAATTGAGTTTTAAAGTGAATGGTTTAATATTAAACTGAAAATTTAATGGGAAATGTTTATATAAATGTTAAGGCATATGAAATGTTTTATCTTGCATCAATATATATATTTATATTTAATTTATATATGTATGCATGTGTTAAGGCATTATGGAAGTTTAAAAAATGTGTAAGAATGCATAAATGTATAAATAATAAAGTAAAGTGTTTAAAGGGATTTAGAAATGTATTTTGAAGAAAGGTTTACCGATGGTTACCTAACCCTATATATTTGTTATGGTATTATCGATTGAGGTACTTTAAGCGTGTGGGATTTAGAGGGTAGAAGTTATGGGTTACTAGCTGAGGGAGGGGAAATAAGTGTTTAAGAGTAGCAATACCTTACACGTGATAAAGTGCTATGGCCCGGAACCTATGCAAGCGTGAGTTTCTCCGCGACGTAGTGGTTATGGCGGAATGAAGGTATCCCTCACCGTCCAATACCCGGAGCGTTCGTGTGTTTATCCTTGGGTTCCATCGAAAGAAAGAAATAAATAAAAAAGAAAAGAAAGTTTAAGGTATAAATTGATTTTTAATTGTATAAGTATTTATTACTTTCTATATGCGAAAATGCTATCTAAATAAAATGTACACTCTTTGAGCTCCTTTAGCTCATTACATTAAATATGTTTCAAAACCATTTTGAGGCAAGAGGCAGTGCGCCAGTCTGGGACATCCCCTGTGATGGATCCAAGCCATCGAGAGCAATATTTGTGTTGCATTGTATAAATATTTTTCATATTGTATATGTTGAATATTTTGTCATGTATATCTGTATATATGTATATATTTTGAAAAGGAACTACGTGGGCTTTGATCCTCGAGTGGAGCGAGATCACGTGGGCGGTCGAAACTAAACCGAAGCTCCGAAGCCCCAGTACGATAAAAATGTGCATGGAATTGAAGAAGGTTTGAATGTTTTGATGATTTGAAGTAAATAAATGTATATGTATGTATATTGTGTTTGATTGGGTTGTGGATGAGGTCCTAATATGGAAGTTGAAAATTAGTTTAGAAGTGTTTTTTAAATGCTTTATCAGGTTTTGCAAAATTTAGGAAAGTCCAACGAGGAAACTATGGCGATTTTAAGAAAATAAAAATCTAAGTGTTTGAAAAAAAAAAGGAAAAGAAAAGGAAAGAAAAAGAAAAGAAAAAATTTGCCACTTCCTTTCGCGTATATTTTCTAAAAATAATATTAGGATTGTAAAGGAGTTCGCTCCATGGATTTATTTAAATGTTTGAGAAAAATTTCTATATCGCAGTTGGAGTGCGGGAGTCCCCCTCGGGTTCTGTAGGGTTAATCAGGGTGGGGAACCTTCAATAGAACCACTAAACATGAAAATGCTTAGCATGTTGCCTCAATCTTGTCGTACCGAGTGATGAACATTGAAGCAAGACCCAAGATGAGGCTGAGTTATAGATAAGGGTGCGGGTATGTGCTCGGAATCATATGCATTACTTCATTTCTTTCGAACATTGACATTTTGTAAAACAGTTTGAACTCTGAATCATGCATTTTTGTAAAAATGCATTTTGCTAAATGTAAATGTTATGAGTCTTTTGAAATTGTAAATGTATATGGGCTTGCCCAAATGAAATACTTCGGCAATTAAGGTTTAGAATAGGATAACACCAAACAAAATGTTTTTAAAAGAAATTGAAAATGTCAGGAATGCTAAGACTCCCGAAGCAGATCCATGGCGGGTCGAGTCGAGAGTTCGGGTGTGAGCACTTTGAAAAAGAAAATTTAATAACATGGAAAATAAAAAGTAAAACGATAACTAAAGGGATTTGATTAATGGCTTCGACCGGGCGCCCCTGGGGCTTCGGTTCGGACTCGCCAACCGGGTCGGGCCGGGCTCGGGGCTCTTTACAAATAGCATTGCTATGTGATGATCATTATCACAGTGATAAGCACAAGAAAGAAAAATGTAAATGAAATATGATATGAAATGAAACAGTAAGACCGAAGATAAGTATTCTATATGAACAAGCATATGTAGTATATAAATGTTTAAATGATGTCTGGTTGTGTCATGTGTGATGAGAAACTTTGATTAGAAATTCGATCCACGAGTATTATATCCCACTAAGCATAAACAGCATAGATGTTTCATCAGATGTGGAAGTCACAGGAGAAGCAGGAACAATAAACCCGGACACTCCACATCAACAACCGAGACCAACACACTACTAGGTGCCCACTGAAGACCTTTTGGTCTATTTTTGTATATGTTTTGCTTTTGTAAGAAATGTAAAAATTTTATATATTGAACACTACCATTTATGGAGTTTTGAATATATTTTGCCATCCGCTGCTACAGAATATATTTTAAGTTAAATGTTTAACAGTACATGAATAAACAAGTTAATGGTATGGTAAAAAGTAAAAAGATAGTTACAAGTTAATTGGTATCAGAGCACCCCGTGTTGGGGGCATCACAAGTTATAGATGATGAGGCGTGACAACACTAGATCATCAAGGGAAGTCCTTTGTTCCTAATCTTTCATGTTATGCATTGGGGATAATCTGATTTTAAGTTTGGGGATATTGAAGGAATTGTCCTTTGTTTTTAAATTTTTCCAACAACTTCAATGATTCTATCTTTAGTGTTTTCTTTAGTTGCTTGTGTGTTTTAGTTTCCATTTGGTGTTTTCAATTTTTAGGTTGTTTTTGTTTTGGTTGAGCTTGTTTTGAGATAATTATGATGCTTATGATGAATAATGATTGAACTTTCTTTTACATGAAGAAAATGAGAGATATTTGAACTTAAAGCATAATGGTTTGACCTTGTAGTTGACTATTTAGCCTAAAGTTCTTATCAATTTGAGCATACGTCATGTACCTGCGGTCAATTTTCTTGGTTTAGAATAATTAGGTGATCATTTCATAGTTTGATCTCTAAAGACTCTAGAACTTATTTCAATTATCGTTCAAAGGTAAAATCAAGGCAACCTGACAATTAGGAAATGATATAGGCCATCCTTGGGTTGATTGGGCCTTCCCCAACCTTCTTTTTGTGCATATGTCCACTTAGTCACCCAATTTGAGCCATATTAGCCATTTATCTCAAGGAAAGCAAAGAATGAACCCCTTGTCCTTCATTTGAATCACCTTCAGTCAAAGCCTTTGTTTACCCTAACATGTTGATTTCAATGTCAATATCTTGTGGATACATATAGTGTGAATTTGGAAGTTGGCTGAAAATGGTGTGCCTTAATTGTGAAAAAATGAGGTTTTGGGGTGGAAAAATGAAGAAAAAAGTAGAAAAAGATGAAAAAGAAAGAATAAAGCAATGAGAAGTAAGTTTGGCCTTGTAGCCTTCTTACCTTGAGCAAGTTTTTAGGAGTGTTCTAAACCTAGTACCCTAAGGCTAACTAGTTTAAGAGTTACTAACCTAAAGCTCGCTACATGGGGTAGGTAGAAAGTTTAAAGGGTTTGAACATTGCATTACTCCATGCCTTGTGTTAGCCCAAGGATACCTCTAGTTAAGGTTTTGATAATAACAAACCAAGGTTATTGGTTACTAATGGTTAAAGATGAGTTGAGTGATAGGTTGAAGTTGATCAAGCATCAAATGAAGATAATACAAGCTAAAGATGACTATGATGTAGTTGATCAAGCTCTTGAAAGTGAAGTTCACTCAAGTCAAAGAACCAAAAAGACAAGTAACTAAGATTCCAAGCTCAAGCATCAAGTGAAGATTTTGATAGCTTAGGAATCTATGCAAGGTGAATGCATTGGTGCACTTTAAGATATCATCATTTATCATGCATCACTCACAAACTCGGCTTTCAAATCCTAAATTGCATATCTGTTGAAAACATGAGTTTAAGCATAAAACCTTAGACTTAATAATCCTAAAATGAGCTTCAATGTTTATACAGGTTCACAAAGTGTTTAAATCAAACAAAACATAAGATTTGAACATTTAAAAGAGGTAACCGAGTCAAGGTATGAGCAGTTATCGATTAAGGTGAGCATTAACCGTGTAATGCCACGTCGAGAGGGTGTGCGGTCTGAGTAGCAAGTACGGGGCACATATGAGCACTAAATTAATATTTGTAGTATTTTTGGAAAGAAATTGGCAGAATGATAATTTATGGAACCCGGAATGTTGTAATAGAACAAAGGGTAAAATCGTAATTGATCAAATGGGATATAGAAAACCATAATCAAAGAAGAAAGAGGCCAAAATAGAAATAGCAAAGTTAGTAAATGTTAAAGAGATAGAGACTTGAGTACAGAATTAAGGCATAAATGATAATATAAAGGAGAAGAGACAAACCCAAAATTCATTTGGTCTCCTTTGCTGGCAAAGCGTGGAGAAGGTTGGAGAAGAGAGAAAAGAAGAAGCGAGAGGAGGAAGAGAGGAAGAAGAAGAGAAGGAGAGGAAGAATTTCAGGTATGGAATCCTTTAATTTGGGTTTTTGATATGAATTCTAAGGCTTTTATGGATGATTAGTTGCTCCTTTCCTAGGGTTTTGTTAAGAGATTATCCTAACCCTAGATTTGTTAAATTCATGTGGGTAAAACCTTAATGGGTATACAATAAACATGGAATCCATCAAAATTTTATGGGTTGTATGAATTGGTGGACTTGAGTAAGAGTTCTTGGATTTTCACCTAGGGTTTGTTGTAAGTTCTAAACAACAATACAAGTGTGGTGGAGTTGTTTTGGAGTAAATTCCATGTTGGTTTTGAGAATGGTTGTAAAAGGAGAATGTTGGGTTTTAAAACCTATAAGAAAAATACCTATCTTAATGGTTCTTGTGTCATGCGTATGTGTTATATGTCATCATAACTTCCTAGTCTTATATGTAATAAATCTATTGCGAGTGTCAAGGTAGGTGTATCGACAACCTTGACATATATAAAATGTTAATGAATGTGTTTTCTATTAATCAGTATAACTTCTTTCTACCACTCGTAATATGTCAAGGTTGTGTTCAAATAAATCATGGTTTCTTTAAAAATATGTCAAGGTAGGATCTTCCATAGATTATAAATTGGAATTAGAAGCATATGCCATGGTAGCCTTTGAAAAATTTAAAAATAAGATTTTAATGTTGCAATGAAGAAGTATGATGCAAAATAACTTGTTGGCATATTTAAAATTGCTGCTTAATTTAAACACTTAATACAAAATATACCTTGTTTTCATAACTAAGACTTTATCTTATTATACAATGCACCATATAAATATACATGTAATAAAACACATGTACATATATTATGTTAATTTGAATTAAGTTGTCCTTCCATTTCAATAATATACAAACAAAATAATATATTCAAAGAGAAGCTAAAAGCAACTTTACTTAGAATAAAGATACAAGATAATGTAAATCCAAGTTCTATTTATAATACATACATCAAAATAAAAACTCATAGAACCAATAGATAAATTATACAACCAAAATATTAATAACCATGTAATATATACATCTTTAAATGTCTCTGTAAAAAACCACCTTGAGTCTTTCACTAACCTGACTGTAGCCAAAAAATAAATAAACAAATGACACTAATTAATTATTGATTGAAAGATAGAAATCCATATGTAAAATCTTAGTAACTACACAAACTTTAATCTTACCAAAATATTATTGTACAACCAAAAATATTAGTAACACATTCGTATATACATCTTTGAAATCTACATACAAAAATACCATCTTGAGTCTTTCATTAAAGCTGATACCCCTACTTTTAAATAAAATAAGGAAATAAAAAAATGAAAATGTTAACTAATTATTGGTATAAGATGAAACCCATGTAATGAACAAGGTTCATTCTCCTCAAATTCAAGGCACAAGCGTAGAAAAGACAAGTTTTTGGAGGTTCCTCATACTATTTAGAGATTAGTGGAGGTTGATGCTACCTATTCTCTTGTGTAATGGCGCAACACTGACCTGAATACCATTGCTTCCTATAAGGATGTCGGCGAGGTGTCACTGAATACCATTGAGTAGGTTTTCACATATGCTTTCATGTAGTTTCTTATTCTATACTGCCATATCATATACTTTGTCACTTATACTTTTTATCTATTCATTCGTGTATTCATATTCATGTCATTTATGTATTCTGTCGTTCATTCTTCTCTTTGCATAGCATTTTAGGTATTTCATATAGTATCCCTTATCCATGTATGCTCCTGTTATGCTCCTAGACTCTTTTGTATTCTCTTATTAGACTGTTATGAAATAACTAGATGGTCTCGAGAAACAAGGAAACAAAAGCGAGAAAAGAAAAGCTGGTTTGAGCAGTCAGTTCACTACTTTCAAATTTCAGCAAGGTTGTGAATCCCACTTGTCCTCCACAGGCATAAATCTAGATTCTTGACTCAATGGGCTTTCCATAGAGTCCAAGAACACCTCAAACAGATCGGATGAAAAAGTTATGGTTGT